>LR738712.1:617609050-617624825 GCA_902687465.1 Secale cereale | reverse complement strand
CGGCGGCACGAGATTCCGGCGGTGGCGGTTTCGCTCGGGACTCTGTCCCGAGCCGGAGTTGGGGGCGGTGGGGTGCTGGGCCGCGGCCTGGCAGGAGCTGGGCCGGCCCAGGTTCGGCGGAGACTTTTTTTTAAAACATTTTTTTGTTTTTAACAGACAGAAAAACAAATAAAATAAAATAAAACTAAAATATTATACAGGCATATAATATATCAAAATTTGCAGAAAAATAAGCCCTACAACATGAACATTTTCCTACTGCCAAATAAAATGCCCATAAAATCTAATAAATAAAAAGGTCCTACTGCTGCAATAAAAACCAATAAAAACCATTTTTAAAATACCAAAAAGAATTCAAATTCATTTATCTCCAATTTTTTGCTGTAGGGAATCATGTTACCCTATTTTCCATGTAATTTATTTTTGGAGAAAAATAATTTGAATAAAACCAAATAACTCAATATTTGAAATATGCCCTAGAGGCAATAATAAATTGGTTATTATTATATTTCCTTGTTCATGATAATTGTTTATTATCCATGCTAGAATTGTATTGAAAGGAAACTCAGATACATGTGTGGATACATAGACAAACACCATGTCCCTAGTGAGCCTCTAGTTGACTAGCTCGTTGATCAATAGATGATTGTGGTTTCCTGACCATGGACATTGGATGTCGTTGATAACGGGATCACATCATTAGGAGAATGATGTGATGGACAAGACCCAATCCTAAGCCTAGCACAAGATCGTGTAGTTCGTATGCTAAACCTTTTCTAAATGTCAAGTATCTTTTCCTTAGACCATGAGATTGTGCAACTCCCGGATACCGTAGGAATGCTTTGGGTGTACCAAACATCAGAACGTAACTGGGTGGCTATAAAGGTGCACTACGGGTATCTCCGAAAGTGTCTGTTGGGTTGGCACGAATTGAGACTGGGATTTGTCACTCCGTGTGACGGAGAGGTATCTCTGGGCCCACTCGGTAGGACATCATCATAATGTGCACAATGTGATCAAGGACTTGATCACGGGATGATGTGTTTTGGAACGAGTAAAGAGACTTGCCCATAACGAGATTGAACAAGGTATCGGGATACCGACGATCGAATGTCGGGCAAGTATCGTACCGATAGACAAAGGGAATTGCGTACGGGATTGATTGAATCCTCGACATCGTGGTTCATCCGATGATATCATCGAGGAACATGTGGGAGCCAACATGGGTATCCAGATCCCGCTGTTGGTTATTGACCGGAGAGTCGTCTCGGTCATGTCTGCGTGTCTCCCGAACCCGTAGGGTCTACACACTTAAGGTTCGGTGACGCTAGGGTTGTAGAGATATAAGTATGCGGTAACCCGAATTTTGTTTGGAGTCCCGGATGAGATCCCGGATATCACGAGGAGTTCTGGAATGATCCGGAGGTAAATATTGATATATATGAAGTGAGGATTCGGCCACCGGAAGTGTTCCGGGCATCACCAGTAATGTACCGGGACCACCGGAAGGGTCCGGGGGTCCACCAGCCTCGGAGGCCTACGTAGGCCAATAGTGGGAAGGGACCAGCCCCTAGATGGGCTGGGGAGCCTCCCACCAGGGCCCAAGGCGCCTCCAAGAGGGGAGGGGGGCAAACCCTAGGGCATATGGGCCCTAGGGCCCAACCTGGTGCGCCCCCCTCTCTCTCTCCCCCTTGGCCGCCACCCAGATGGCATCTAGGGCTGCCGCCCCCCTTTGGGAGGGAACCCTAGAGGGGGCGCGGCCCCTCCCCTCCCCCTATATATACTTGAGGTATTGGGGGCTGCAAAACACACGAGATGATCTCTCTCTTGGCGCAGCCCTACCTTTCTCCCTCCTTGTCTCTCGTAGTGCTTGGCGAAGCCCTGCTGGAGTCCTGCGCTCCTCCATCACCACCACGCCGTCGTGCTACTGCTGGATGGAGTCTTCCCCAACCTCTCCTTCTCCCCTTGCTGGATCAAGGCGTGGGAGACGTCACCGGGCTGCACGTGTGTTGAACGCGGAGGCGCCGTGGTTCGGCACTTAGATCGGAATCAACCGCGATCTGAAGCGCTACGAGTACGACTCATTCATCCGCGTTCTTGTAACGCTTCCGCTTAGCGATCTACAAGGGTATGTAGATGCACTCCCCTCTCCCTCGTTGCTAGATTACTCCATAGATTGATATTGGTGATGCGTAGAATTTTTTTGATTTCTGCTATGATCCCCAACAGGGGCCACGTGGTGCCCACGAGGGTGGGGGCGCGCTCCCCTAGGGCGCGCCCCCTGCCTCGTGGGTCCCACGTAAGGCCCTCGGTGCCCTCCTTCCTCCTATATAAGCCTACGTACCCCGAAACCATCAGAACAACAGAGAAAACCCTAGTTCCACTGCCGTAACCTTCTGTTCCCGTGAGATCCCATCTTGGGGCCTGTTCCGGAGCTCCGCCTGAGGGGGGATCTACCACGGAGTGCTTCTACATCATCATCATTGCCTCACCATGAGTTGTGAGTAGTTTACCACAGACCTTTGGGTCCATAGCTAGTATCTAGATGGCTTCTTCTCTCTCTTTGGATTTCAATACAAAGTTCTCCTCGGTCTACGAGGAGATCTATTCGACGTAATCTCTTTTTGCGTTGTGTTTGTCGAGATCCGATGAATTGTGGGTTTATGATCAAGGTTATCTATGAGAAATATTTGGTTCTTCTCTGAACTCTTTATGTATGATTCCAATATCCTTGCAAGTTTCTTCGAATTATTTGTTTGATTTGGCCTACTAGATCTATAGTTCTTGCAATGGGAAAAGTGCTTGGCTTTGGGTTCAATCTTGTGATGTCATTTCCCAGTGACAGTAGGGGCAGCAAGGCACGTATTGTATTGTTGTCATCGAGGATAAAAAGATGGGGTTTATATCATATTGATTGAGTTTATTCCTCTACATCATGTCATCTTGCTTAAGGCGTTACTTTGTTCTTATGAACTCAATACACTAGATGCATGCTGGATAGCGGTCAATGTGTGGAGTAATAGTAGTAGATGCAGAATTGTTTCGGTCTACTTGTCTCGGACGTGATGCCTATATATAATGATCATGCTTAGATAGTCTCATAATTCTTCGCTTTTCTATCAATTGCTTGACAGCAATTTGTTTACCCGCCGTAGAATATCACTATCATGAGAGAAGCCACTAGAGAACACACTACAAGAAATATGTCAACTTGTAACCACCACTATTGGTCACTGAATGGTCACAAATTTCCATTTATGACCTTTTTGTGACCAAAAACATAAGGTCAAAAGCTGGCCGTCATAAACTGACATTAGCGACCTTCTCGGTGAGAAGGTCATAGAAGTTTATGACCAAAATATGCCTACTGTCGTGTTTTGGTCACTAGCAGCCTCCCTAGACCACGTAGGCATCCAGCGTGGCAAGGTGATGTGGCACAAAAATCAGCCCGGTCCAATTGGCTGTTCTACATGGGCTTAGCCCAACAATTCAGCCTTTTTAATTATCATTTTTGTTGGCATTTTGGTCGGCTACATGGGCCTGGCCCAATATTTCAGCCTTTTTGTTTCTGGGCTGAGGCCTTTCTGGCTCAACATTTCAGTTTTTTTCAAAAGATGGGTCCAGTGCTCAAATGGGTCCCAATTGTCAGGTTCTACTATGTGGGTCCATGTTTTCAATTCACCGGTAAATACATAACCAATATTCAAATCAGAACAGACAGAAATCACATATAATACTTCAAATAACAGCTAAAATAATTCCGTTACATCATATAACTTAGATACAATTGTAAGTCTCTACAGCCACAAGCTCTACAAATGTAATCAAAGCCACAAGCTCTACAAGTATCTACAAGTATAATCACATCCTATTTGACAGCTTCAAGTGGCCCTTCATGACGGCAGGAAGATGGTGAACGTGGGCATCAGAGTGATGCAGCTGAACGTGGCAGGGAAAAGGATTACCTGCCGAAAGCCAAACCTATACAAGATATCATCCTTTCAGTTGTGCAGAATATCATAGAGACACATGCTTCAGCATTACAGGACATGGAAACGTAAAATGCATTTTTTTTACAAAGGGCGTACAATTGAAAATTTACTATCCACAAAACTAAATTAGAAAATACGATTAAAAGATGTCAGCCGTAGTGTTTCTACTACCTACAAATGACTGAGACCATGCTGTTTCAACCTTTTGTAGAACACTATTCTATAACAGTATATATTAAGCATGCTATTGCAGAAGCTTGAATTTATGGTTTCTATATTGTACATACTTAGTAATATAAACATGTTTGTTACATACTGTACACGGCAATAGGAGCAAAATTCAAATAAATTCAGTACAGTCTTGCCAATAAAAATGACAAGTTACCTACACACCAGGGAACATAAACTTCAGAGGTTGAGATCAATGCCTAGCAACTACATCATTAGCATCTCAAAATCATGATACAATGTCCATGGTATTGCACGCAAATGGATATGGCACAAATATTCAACCATCATATTTTCCATGAGGTGCATTCACAAAAGTAATACCTACTACATTACATAAATGACCTTGCTGAGTCTAGTCGCTTACTACTGTAGACGAGACATCATCCTCAACAACATTAATGTGCACCTGCATCAACGAGAAGCACTAGACTGAGATTGCATCATGGAAACTAGAATTGGCAATCGATTGTTCCAGGTTAGTTGTAACGGAGAGGGGCTGACTTACATTGGCCGTAGTGGTCGATTGTGGCCTGAACAAATATGGTGCAGTCGTCGGGGTCTGCAACGTCCTCGGGGACAATGATCACGTCCGGTGCACCGAGCTCGAAGGCGCGGTCGGTGACCTGCTGCAGGCTCCACTCCCTCCTCGCTACCACGGCAAGGCATGCCCCCTTGGCGGCGTACTGGTAGGCCAGTTGCTGCATGTAGAAGAGAAGATCCCAAGTTGTTTGGAGTTAACAACGAAAGTACTGTATAATGTTCAGAACATGTATATTTAGTATGACAAGTAGCAAAGCAGAGTTCTAGTAGAGTAGCATAAGAAGCAGAGGAATTCTGATTCTGTATCAAGAGGAACCTGAGTTGTCCTGTGTAACAAGAGGAATTCTGACATCACTAGCACTGTTGTTGTTGTTTGCATATTACATAAGTAGTTGTCTGCCTAAGCAAATAGAGATGTATATGCAACAAGAATAGGCAATGGTGATGACAGTATGAGTGCACTATAACCCTGGAAGTAAAAATAACATAAATTATACAACAACCTCTCGAACACCATGCCAATGTGAAATATTCATAAATACAGCCCTTGCCTAGACAATAGAAATTAATTAACAATGTGTTTATAAAGAAAGGTGGTGTATTGGGTCTCTTGTTCTTGGGGGAAGGTGGAGGTGGTGTTGATGGGGTTGCCGGTGGCGATGAGGGAAGCGCCGGAGATCCAGCGTAGGCCCCGGGAGTCCGTGTAGTTGGCCGCACCGTCGCAGTCGATGTTCAGGAAGCGTGCAACAGCAAAATAGTAGCAGACAGACCAGACAGGTGGAAGCGCAGGTTCAGTTAGTCAGCTGGTTAACCTCATCAAATTAAGAATTACTTGGTGTGGTGATGGATGTAGCAGGATGTGTTAGTGATTAAAATCATCCACGGATGAATTAGTTGGTGGTGCTAGTGCAAATTGAAGCAGTACCACTAGACACTAGTACTGAAATATACATACATCAGTAGTTGGTGTTAGTTACTGATGAATTGGCATGCAGATGCAGTGTGATTAAATCTCGCTAGCTAAATGATGATAGTACATGTTTGTGAAGCTGTTTGCGGAGTACTATGTAATACAAATAGACACATAGAAGCTGAATGTTAATTGGTCCAATGGTAACTTAACTGAGGGATGAATTATTAGTAGAGAAGAAGAAGAAGAAGTGACATACCAGGCATCTGAGCTCGTGAGACGGCCGGGAAGGAGGAGCACAAGAAGAACTCGTCATACACAGCGGTAGAGCACGAGCTGGCGGTCAAACACAGCTTCGACATCCTCCACTATCGGTACTCATCATGGTAGAACACAGCTGACGGTCAGACGGCCGGGAAGGAGGAGCTGGTGCGTCCTCGGGCACCTCCTTGGATAGATACAACGGGTACCACTCCTCCTGCCAGTTGTACCTCCCGGCCGCCTCGCTCGGTCCTTGGGTAGTAGCACGCCGTCCTCCTGTGCGCCGGCCTCCTCCACCGCCGCCGCCAAGCACCTCGCGACAGCCCGGATCCTCCCACTCCTCCCATCGATCGCGACGCCCTGCCACCGCAAGCCACGCGCTGGGCTCGTCGCCGCCGAGATCTTGAGAGCAGCGGAGGAGACCGCGAGGAGGATTCGTCAGGGGACCACGAGGAGGATTTGTCAGGGGACCGGGCCCTTCCCCACCATCGTCTCCGACCGCCATGGGGTGCAGGGTCGGGGCCCACACGGTGGTGGCACCCTGATCGGCGTGGCGATGGACTGGTGGAGGTTTGATCCGGCGACATAGGAGGCCATGGCGCAGCTGGATGCGGGCGATGCAGAGGGAGAACGGCTCGGGTTGGGGATTGGGTTTGTGAGGGGAGGGAAGGACGGCGAGGTCGGTGGTGGGAGGTTGGATCGGGAGGCGGCGGGGAGAGATTGGACCGGGAGGTGGCGGTGAGGAGATGGGGGAGGAGGGGTGTGATGTGAGCTAGGGTTTGGGCTGCGGTGGGCGTATCTCTTTTTTCTTTTTTTTTCTTTTTTTCTGTAGATAGATGGATGGATGGATGGATATGGGATGGTGATATGGATGGATGGATGGATGGGCGCCATGTTATCGATCCGTGGGAAGAGTCCTGATTGGTTCGAAAAACCAATGATTTTAAAAAAGCATCTAAGTACTAAAAATATCTAAGGGATTTTGTGAAGTAGCTACCAAAAATATTTTGCAAAAGGGCATCATACAAATTTTCACTAGATTTAGACCACATTTTATGGATAAGTACCAATTTGTATGCATTTCTAATCTTTCTAGCTATTTTTAATCATTTTCCAAGTGCCCAAAATGAGTTTTTTTGTGAAGGACCTACCATATATTTGTTGCAAATTTGTACCAAATCATTTTTATAAAATACTAGGCCATATTTAATGCACAATTGACGAAATGGTTGGGTGTAAAAAGTTTTGATCCACCTCTCGTGAAAAAGACAAATTTCCGCCGATTCAGTTGGAAGTGGGTCAAATTTGAACTGTAGCTGCCTTGTAGTTTGCTCTTTATTTTTTCTAAAAATCATTTCTAGGTACATAAGTATCTATTTAATCAGAGAAACACCAAAAAAATTCCAAGATTCAACCACTAGCTAGGAACGGTCATTCCCGCCGTTTTGACCGCATTTTGAAACGGGCATAAAATTTCAAAAAAAAATCAAAAATTGGAAAACCTTCGCATTGTGTCATTATATATGACCAAGTTACCAGGAGAAATAATAAACTTGTAATACGACAATTCTTCTAAAAAGTGTTCTCAGAAATAAGTTATCATGTGTGAAGATTCATGGCTTTCAAGCCAAATGATCAATCTTATGGCCACATTCATGGCATAGTTTGTTCAAATGATCTCATATTGTGCACAGGGGTGCATCTTGGAATGGCAAACAATGTTTCCTAAGGGAGTTTTCACTTTCTTTGGATGAAAAATTCATTTTCCATTTTTCGAGTGCCCAAAAGGAGGTTTTTTTGTGAAGGACCTCCCAAATAATTGTTGCAAAATTGGACCAAATCATTTTTATAAAATACTACGACATATTTAATGCACAATTGACAAAATGGTTGGGTGTAAAAAGTTTTGATCCACCTCTCGTGAAAAAGACAAATTTCCGCCGATTCAGTTGGAAGTGGGTCAAATTTGAACTGTAGCTGCCTTGTAGTTTGCTATTTATTTTTTACAAAAATCATTTCTACGTACATAAGTATCTATTTAATCGTAGAAACACCAAAGAAAATACCAAGATTCAACCACTAGCTAGGAACGGTCATTCCCGCCGTTTTGACCGCATTTTGAAAGGGGCATAAAAAAATTCAAAAAAAAAATAAAAAAATTGGAAAACCTTCGCATTGTGTCATTATATATGACCAAGTTACCAGGAAAAATAATAACCTTGTAAATCAGCAATTCTTTTAAAAAAGTGTTGTCAGAAATGAGCTATCATGCGTGAAGATTCATGGCTTTCAAGCCAAATGATCAATCCTATGGCCACATTCATGGCATAGTTTGTTCAAATGATCTCATATTATGCACAAATGTGCATCTTGGAATGACAAACAATATTGCCTAAGGAAGTTTTCATTTTCTTTGGACGAAAAAATCATTTTCCATTTTTCGAGTGCCCAAAAGGAGGTTTTTTTGTGAAGGACCTCCCAAATAATTGTTGCAAAATTGGACCAAATCAATTTTCTAAAATACTACGACATATTAAATGCACAATTGACAAAATGGTTGGGTGTAAAAAGTTTTGATCCACCTCTCGTGAAAAAGACAAATTTCCGCCGATTCAGTTGGAAGCGGGTCAAATTTGAACTGCAGCTGCCTAATAGTTTGCTATTTATTTTTTCCAAAAATCATTTCTAGTTACATAAGTACATATTTAATCATAAATACATGGTTTGGTGGCGATACGTCGAGGTTTGGGCGGTGGTCGAGGGCCCCAACTCTAGAGCGCGTAAACTCGCTTGCCCGCCGCGTGGTCACCCCTTGATTGTGGCGTTGCCATGTGTTTTGGGAGGCCTAGGCATGTCTAGTGGGTTGGGAACTCCCCAGGTAGGTGCTAGGAAGAAAATTACAACATAAGATTCTCATGAGGAGACCGATCGATGCTCAAACATGAATTAGCAGCCAAGTGTTTGATTAGCGGTACGGGAAATGCACATGGATAATGGGCTTGAGTTTTGGTTGAGGATGATCAGTTACTAAGAAGACCGTCTTCACAAATTTTCAGCTCAAAACAAGGAGTCTAGGTGGTACTTGCTTTGCAAAGTACCACACTGGACATAAATACGAATGTTGAAGCTGGGCTCAAAATAATGAATGGTTTGAGCTGTCATTTGGTGGAGGATAGTTATTTGGGCATAGGAAAGCACTGTAGAAAATGGATACCATTTGGACATGCCAAAGTGGTACTTCCTTCACAAAGTGGTTTTTTGAACAGAATAGGAAAATGAATATGTTTGAATTATTTTTGAACTAGGCAAGGAAGGTTTTTTACATATTTGGCGAAGATATGACCCAAAGAATTTATGAGATTTTTTGGGGAATTTTGGGAATGACAGAAATATAGGTTGCTTCACAACCTAGGGCAAAAACTGCCACATGGACATGACACATAGGCAAAACTAATGAGGTGGCGCCTAGTCGTAGCAACCCACCACAATTTACAAGGTTATGACCATCTATATTGGTCATGATCAGCTAGAAATAAGGCAGCATATCAGTGCTATCTGCTTTATGACCATTTCGTGTAAGGAAATTATGACCTTTCTGACCAAAATGGTCGTTATAGTTTAGGGTTTGGAGCCTCCCGAACAGCTTTTGACTAATTGGTCTGAAATGGTCATAGATCTATGACCAATTCTCCCAGGGTCATTGACAGAAGGTCATAAGTTGACATATTTCTTGTAGTGACACTGTGGCCCTCGGGTCTATTCTCAACATATCAATCTACACCTACTTTACTTTTTCCGCTTTTAATTTATGTTCTTATAACCAAAAATACAAATATAAACTATCATCTCTATCAGATCTCACTTTCGTAAGTGACCGTAAAGGGATTGGCAACCCCTTATCGCTTTGGCTGCGAAGTTCTTATTTGTTTGTGCAGGTGCGAGGGACTCGCGCGTGGTCTCCTACTGGATTGATACCTTGGTTCTCAAAAATTGAGGGAAATACTTACGCTACTATGCTGCATCTCCCTTTCCTCTTCGAGGGAATACAACGCAAGCTCGAGAAGTAGCAAGAAGAATTTCTGGTGCCGTTTCTGGGGAGGCTTACGCAAAAGTCATATACCAAGCACCTATCACAAACCCTTATCCTTCGCATTACATTTTTGCCTCTCGTTTTCCTCTCCCCCCCTTCACCCTTGCCGTTTTATTTGCCCTTCTTCCGCCATGTGTTTATCGTTTGCTTGCTCCTTGTTTGCTTGTGTGTTGCTTGCTTGCTTGCCCTCATGTCTGAGATGGGTGACAATTTTATCGAGAAGGGTAGTAATGTTAGGGCAATGTCTATGTTGACCCCCCAGATGAAACTACCACTTTACATTTTATGAAGTTTCAGGTTGGTAGTGGTAATATCATTGGAAAAGGAGTTCTTCAAGACTTCTTTACTTCTGCCGGAGCTTTGCCCACTATGGGTGGCTCTATTCTTCATAGAACTAGTAGCCTTGCGGATGCTGTATCTATGCTCATAGTAGAAATTGAAAGGCAATTTATCCATATGCATCCCTGTATCCATAGAATCTTTTTGAAGTTTTCCAATATTGAGCATTCTTCGGTTAAGCGTGCAGCTACCATCTTTTTGGCTCATGAATTTAGATTTATCATGAAAGAGGCCAAATAAATCTTTGCTCATTATGGAGTAGATGCCTGTCGACCTCCCATAGAGGCTATCTTGTTCAATCAAGAAGACATAATGTGGTTGCAATCCCCTGATCATGTTGCTTTTAATGAAAACCTTAGAAAAAAGGTTCCTACCGATATCTTGGTTGATATAATTTCTGAGATGAATTATAATTTTGCTATTCAAAACAATGGGTTAGGCTTCTCCTTTGAGCGAAGGCTTATGACCTTCTGCCAAAAGAACGCCTATAATGATGAATTGGTTGTTCATTACAAAGGGCCAAAAGAGGAACCTATTCCTCCCGAGATTGATGTGGGGGACTTTTGTCCCATTAAATTTAGCCCTTTTGATTACTTTTTCTTGCCACAAAGGAAACTTGTTGCTGAACGTGGGGAATATCAGATGAGCTTTCGCGATATATCGTATCATTATGGCATTCCCTAGATCTATCCATGTATCGTGCCTAGCTAGGGGCGTAAAACGATAGCGCTTGTTGGGAGGCAACCCAATTTTATATTTTTGTTTTTACTGCTGCTAGGGAATAACCATTGAATCTAGCTTTTGTTTAGATGTGGTTTTGTGTTTTGTTTAGTGTTTGTGCCAAGTAGAACCTTTGGGAAGACTTGTGTGAAGTTTATGTGATCTTGCTGTGAAAAACAGAATCGTTAGCGCTCGCTAGAATGGTCATCAGATTTTACTGGGGCATGCTATTTAGTTAATTCTTTTTGCAGATGATTAATAGACAAATTCCTCACGTTTACCAATTTAGTTAGAAGTTTTTGGAGTTACAGAAGTATGCGAAACCTGCAGATTACTACAGACTGTTCTGTTTTTGACAGATTCTATTTTTCATGTGTTGTTTGCTTATTTCAATGCATCTATGAGTAATATTGGGAAGTATGAACCATAGAGAAGTTGGAATACAGTAGGTTTAATACCAACATAAACAAAGAATGAATCCATTGCGGTACCTTTGAGTAGTGGTTTGCTTTCTTATACTAACGGAACTCACGAGATTTTTGTCTAAGTTTTGTGTTGTGAAGTTTTCAAGTTTTGAGTATTGCTTTGATGGACTATGGAACAAAGAGTAGCAAGGGCCTAAGCTTGGGGATGCCCAAGGCACCCCAAGTAAAATTCAAGTAAACCAAAACCCTAAGCTTGGGGATGCCCCAGGAAGGCATCCACTCTTTCGTCTTCATCTATCGGTAACTATACTCGGAGCTATATTTTTATTCACCACATGATATGTGTTTTGCTTGGAGCATCTTGTATAATTAGAGTCTTTTCTTGTTAGTTTGACACAATTATCCTTGCTGGACACACCTATTTGAGAGAGTTAAGTATGGCCTAGGAATTGTTAGAACACTCTATGTGCTTCACTTATATCTTTTGAGTTGAATAGTTTTTGCTCTAGTGCTTCACTTATATCTATTAGAGCACGGTGGTGATTATATTTTGAAGAAATTGTTGAACTCTCATGCTTCACTTATATCCTTTTGAGAGTCTATTAAAACATCATGGTAATGTATTTAGGCTATAAAACTAGTCTTCACATGATAGACATCCAATATCAATGTAGTAAAAACTTTCACACTAAGTGCATTGAATATGATGAGAAGTTGGATGCTTGATAATTGTTTTGAGATGTGAGGATAGTGATATTAGAGTCATTCTAGTGGAGTTATTATGAAATTGAGAAATGCTTGTGTTAAGGTTAGTGATTCCCGTAGCATGCACATATGGTGAACCGCTATGTGACGAAGTTAGAGCATGAGGTATTTGTAAAGTGTCAACCTTTGTGTGGAGGTTAGGGGCGCGCGATGGTTAACTCCTACCAACCTCCCCCCTAGGAGCATGCGTTGATTTCTTTGTTTTGATGACTCATAGATTTTTGCAATAAGTATATGAGTTCTTATGACTAATGTTGAGGTCATGGATTATACGCACTCTCACCCTTCCACCATTGCTAGCCTCTCTTGTACCGTGCAACTTTCGCCAGTACCATACACCCACTATATATCCTTCCTCAAAATACCCACCATATTATTCCTCAAAAAAGCCACCATACCTACCTATCATGGCATTTCCATAGCCATTCCGAGATATATTGCCATGCAACTTTCCACCGTTCCGTTCATATGACACACATCATATTGTCATATTGCCATGCATGATCATGTAGTTGACATCGTATTTGTGGCAAAGCCACCATGCATAATTTTTCATACATGTCACTCTTGATTCATTGCCCATCCCGGTACACCGCCGGAGGCATTCATATAGAGTCATACTTGTTCTAGTATCGAGTTGTAATATCAAGTTGTAATTCAATGAAAGTGTGATGATCATCATTATTAGAGCATTGTCCCATGTGAGGAAAGGCTAAATCAATAGAGCCCCTCCACACAAAATAAGGCCAAAGAAAAAAAAGAAAGGCCCAAAAAAAAGAAGAAAAAGAAAAGAAAAAGGGACAATTTCTACTATCTTTTTCCACACTTGTGCTTCAAAGTAGCACCATGTTCTTCATGATAGAGAGTCTCATGTTTAGTCACTTTCATATACTAGTGGGAATTTTCATTATAGAACTTGGCTTGTATATTCCAACGATGGGCTTCCTAAAATGCCATCCATTGCACACCCACTTGATGGGCTTCCTAAAATTCCTAAAATGCAAGCAAGTTGGATGCACACCCACTTAGTTTCTTTTGTTGAGCTTTCATACATTTTTAGCTCTAGTGCATCCATTGCATGGCAATCCCTACTCACTCACATTGATATCTATTGATGGGCATCTCCATAGCCCGTTGATATGCCTAGTCGATGTGAGACTATCTCCCTCCTTTTTGTCTTCTCCACAACCACCTCTCTATTCCACCCATAGTGCTATGTCCATGGCTCACGCTCATGTATTGCGTGAAAGTTGAAAGGTTTGAAAGAATAGAGTATGAAAACAAGTGCTTGGATGAAATCGGGGTTGTGCATGATATGAATATTTTGTGTGATGAAGAGGGAGCATAGCCAGACTATATGATTTTGTAGGGATAAGTTTCTTTAGCCATAGTATTTTGAGAAGACATGATTGCTTTGTTAGTATGCTTGAAGTATTATTATTTCTTAGGTCAATATAGACTTTTGTCTTGAATCTTTCAGATCTGAACATTCATGCCACAATTAAGAGAATTACATTGAAAAAATATGTTGGTTAGCATTCCACATCAAAAATTCTGTTTTTATCATTTACCTACTCGAGGACGAGCAGGAATTAAGCTTCGGGATGCTTGATACGTCTCCAACGTATCTATAATTTTTGATTGTTCGATGCTATTATTTATGATGTTTTCGATGTTTAATGGGCTTTGTTATACACTCTTATATTATTTTTGGGACTAACCTACTAACCCAAAGGCCCAATCCAGATTGTTGTTTTTTGCGTGTTTCAGGGTTTTACAGAAAAGGAATATCAAACGGAGTCCAAACGGAATGAAACCTTCAGGAGAGATATTTATGGAGAAAATCACGCACGGGAGACTTGAGAACCACTGAGTAGGGGCCACGTGGTGCCCACGAGGGTGGGGGGCACCCCCCTAGGGCGCGCCCTCCTTCCTCCTATGTAAGCCTATGTACCCCAAAACGGGGTACATAGTTCCACCGTCGTAACCTTCTGTTCCCATGAGATCCCATCTTAGGGCCTGTTCCGGAGCTCCGTCGGAGGGGGGATCTTCCACGGAGTGCTTCTACATCATCATCGCCTCACCATGAGTTGTGAGTAGTTTACCACAGACCTTTGGGTCCATAGCTAGTATCTAGATGACTTCTTCTCTCTCTTTGGATCTCAATACAAAGTTCTCCTTGGTCTTCGAGGAGATTTATTCGATGTAATCTCTTTTTGCGGTGTGTTTGTCGAGATTCGATGAATTGTGGGTTTATGATCAAGATTATCTATGAGAAATATTAGGTTCTTCTCTGAACTCTTTATGAATGATTATAATAACCTTGCAAGTCTTTTCGAATTATTGGTTTGGTTTAGCCTACTAGATCTATAGTTCTTGCAATGGGAGAAGTGCTTGGCTTTGGGTTCAATCTTGCGGTGTCCTTTCCCAGTGATAGTAGGGGCAGCAAGGCACGTATTGTATTGTTGCCATCGAGGATAAAAAGATGGGGTTTATATCATATTGCTTGAGTTTATCCCTCTACATCATGTCATCTTGCTTAAGGCGTTACTCTGTTCTTATGAACTCAATACACTAGATGCATGCTGGATAGCGGTCGATGTGTGGAGTAATAGTTGTAGATGCAGAATCGTTTCGGTCTACTTGTCTCGGACGTGATTCCTATATATAATGATCATGCCTAGATAGTCTCATAATTATTCACTTTTCTATCAATTGCTTGATAGTAATTTGTTTACCCGCCGTAGAATATCGCTATCATGAGAGAAGCCACTAGAGAACACTATGGCCCCCGGGTCTATTCTCAGCATATCAATCTACACTTACTTTACTTTTTCCGCTTTTACTTTCTGTTCTTATAACCAAAAAATACAAACAATATAAACTATCATCTCTATCAGATCTCACTTTCGTAAGTGACCGTAAAGGGATTGACAACCCCTTGTCGCGTTGGCTGCGAAGTTCTTATTTGTTTGTGCAGGTGCGAGGGACTCGCGTGTGGCCTCCTACTGGATTGATACCTTGGTTCTCAAAACCTGAGGGAAATACTTACGCTACTGTGCTGTATCTCCCTTTCCTCTTCGAGGGAATACAACGCAAGATCGAGAAGTAGCACGGGGCGACCGTGAGCTCGGCCGGAGCTCATGCGGCGCGAAATGACAGGGGGTGCGACAAATCGGAGGGGATAATGGGGTAGCGAAGGAGGGAGCTCACAACCCATCCATAGTAGTTGGCGGTGAGGTCGAGGAGGTGCTGTGGGTGGTGAATCGGCGATGATGAGCAGAGGTGACGCGAGGTGGATGACGACTCGATCCAGCTGACTTGGGGTTCTCCAGCTCGAATGCGTGGTCGGGGAGGAAGTAGAAGTCGTCAGCGGTCCTTCTGGCGTTGTCCTAGGCGACGGGAAGGCGATTGGCCGCGGTGGTGGTGCGACGACGGCGGGGGGCGTGTCGTGTGAGGGAGACCGCACGTAGAGGATGAGGGAGGAGGGGAGAGGAGCGAG
>LR738712.1:617590442-617608880 GCA_902687465.1 Secale cereale | reverse complement strand
GTGGGGAGTGGGGCATCGGGGGTTGCCAGGGGGTGCGGGGAAGGTCTTGTGGCCGTCGAAGAGCGGCAGATGGCCAGCATCTGGCGAGACTCTGCCACGGACTAGCAGGCAGTGGCCACGGCACCATGGTGAATAGGTGGGAAAAAGTGGGAAGGTGGGGGGGAAGGCCGGGTAGGTGGCCCTGCCTGCTCGGGCGGTCGGCTGGTCTGGGGGGTAGCCAGTTGGGCCATAGAGTGGGAGGGTTTATCCTTTTGATTTTTCTTTTTCTTTTATCTTTCAATTTCTTTTCTGTTCATTTAATCTTTCAAATTGTTTTAGTTTTGTAAAACATATAATTAGCACCTAAATTAGTAATAGTAATTATACCACTGCTTCAATTAACTTGGTACCTAAAATATAATAGTTTATAATCATTTAACATTTAGAAAATATTTACATAATTGTTTTTGCTATTGTTTTACTCATTTTAGAGTATTCAAACATTTTATAAAAGTGTGGTTTCTCCACCATAATAACATATGCATGATTTGGCACAACCCGAACATTTTAGTTTTAATATTTGAAAGGATTTATCGTTTGACTTCATTTTGAGTTTGAATCGGTTTCGAATCAACGTGAGTTTATCAATAGTAACCAAGGTGACATGGCATGATTAGCAGAGGTTCACTGTAGTTTAACTATCCGCGAATCACAGTTGCGCCTAGACAAGCATGACGATGGTGGAGTTGGCCAGCGCCTCGACTGGCATGGTGCAGTTGAACGCGGCCGACGACGCCACTTGGCCAGCGAACACGAGCGCCGCTACCAGGAGCGCGATGGGGACGCCCATGATGTCGTGCTTCGCCATTGGTGGTGGACGAGGGGAAGGAGGAAGGGGATATGGTAATGATGGTGGATGGGATGGATAGATGGAGGCGGGGCAATTCCTATTTATAGGGAGGGACTAGCTAAGCACTTGTAAATGAATTATATTAAGCCAAATGTGCACCCGTTTCTCAATCTCACGCACATGCACTTGCACTTGCACCCTTGTGAAGAATAAGATGCATGCATGATCATTAAATTTTTCATTCTCATTTCTATGATTTAAATGTGGCGCGAGACTCAAAGTATTTAATTCAATTGGATTCCAAGTGAGTCTAATATAATGGTAATTCGAAAATTCTAAGATGAGCACTCTAAACCGGAAGTGAGGGTGTGTAATACCTTTTTAAGAGGTCATCTTCTGTAGTACTCCCTCCAATCTTTTTTAGTCTGCATATAAGTTTTTGTCCAAATTCAAAGTATCTCTACTTTGACCCAACTTAAAAAAAGGTATCAATATTCACAGTGCCAAATCGATATTGTTAGATTCATTATGAAACATTGTTTCATAGTATATCTTTGATATTGTAGATGTTGATATTTTTCTGTATAAATTTGGTCAAAATTTGACTTGACATGAATCTAATACGCGGAGTAAAAAGGACCATAGGGGGCACTTATGAGGAAGCCAAAAACAACATATTTTTTCAACTCCCACGTGATCACCGTTATGTGGAGAGAGAGAGAGAGAGAGAGAGAGAAACCTACAAATGTGTTTATCCAACAGTTTCTAAAGGCTTGAGACAAGAGGTAGTTCGTCGTACCGCAACATGTACTGGATTTTAAGGCTTTGATGCTCCCTACAAAGTGAGGTGTGCATACCGTGTGAGCCAAGTACGTTGGGCTCCCTCACTAGTAGAAAAAGGACCATTTGTCCCGGTTCCAGAGGCCCATTTGTCTCGGTTCTGGAACCGACACTAAAGGGTCGGGACTAAAGCCCATGACCTTTAGTCCTGGTTTGCTTACGAACCGGGACAGGTGGGGCTCCACGTGGCCGCTCCAGCGAGCCCAGACAGGAGGGCCTTTGGTCCTGGTTGGTAACACCAACCGGGACCAAAAAGCATCCACGCGTCAGCAGCTCACGAGCTGGGGTTTCTGTATTAGGGGTTTGGGGGTTTTCTAGGGTTAATTTAGGGGTTTCATATATTGTGTTAGCTAGCTAATAGAGAGAAGTGACCTCTCTTATCTCCATGCTTGGTCGACGCTACGTACTATACATATAGAGAGGACTCATGTACGCTAGCTAGTAAGCAAATGAAGGAAACCATTAAGTACACAAGATCATCATGAACATATACAAAGAGAAGTGATCGACCTCCTCCTTCTCCGAGAGATTGGTTGAACAACAAGTTTTCGTATATCTATCCGATGCTACTAGCTACATATATACAATATAAGATCTCTTACAATCCCTAACATCTGAAGTCAAGTGCCACATGGTATTCTCTGGCAAGATTGATGATGTGGTCAAGAAAGAATCCCGCCAATTTCTCGTGAATTGCTTTTATGCGCTCATGTGGTAGGAGTTCATCCCGCAGCAGCCAGATCTAATTTGAAGAAGAGGGTCAATACATGTATATGAATGAAACTCAACACAAATGATGGTAATAAAATAAAATTGTGAATATTTTTTCTTACGCACTTCAAATAGTTTTTCAGTGTAGCCCCGACTAGAGACCGTCGTGTTGTACATGAACTCACAAACGTAGTATCCACAAAAATCATTCCCGGATTCCTGCCACAAGCACTTTACGAGAAATAGAGGTCAATCAAACTGATAAGCAAGCATGCTAAATGGTTTTGATGAAACTAGCTAGAATCAGTGGGAGATGCGCGGAACTAGGTAGTAGAACTTACTCTCAGGTGTGTAAATCGCAGCTCCTTCGGCAGTCCCAGAACAATTATGATGAATTCTTTCCAAACCCTGCCAGACAAAGAAAATAATTACTTGATATCAAGAAATGAACAAAGTTGCCGATATGGTGTGATAATGATTGATTGAACTTACCTCTGGAGCATTACCGTCATGTCCGCGTAGTCCTTGGGATATTTTCATCTCGATTCTAAGAAGGTTACTACTCCCTGTTCAAGCATAATCTCTAGCAGAATAAAGTGGAACCTGCACACGCATGCATAACTCATCAATTACATTACTATATATAACCTCGAGTAAGGGAAACCGAATATGCATAAGACAGTAACACTCACAGGAAGTTGTAAGGAAAGAGTATTTTAGTTTTGTATTGATTTTTGAGCAATGATTGTAGAAAGTTGTCCTTGGTTTCTGTGACATTCTTTTGAACCGTCCATTCATGTATGATATTTGGGTTAATGAACCCAATGTCATAGATTTGTGCTTTTCTGCATTCGACAATCTTCAATCTGCATAATATAGTTAGGATAATTATATATACATGCAATGAAAGAGCTGAACTATATATAGAGACTTAATTACAGAAATTAGTACTTACAGACAGTAGCAAGCCACGAGTGATTTTTCTAGGGCATTTAGATTGTAGAACTGGAAAAACTCGTCAAAATAAATAGTTAACAACTCTTGTCCAATGAAGTCGTGGTCATCTTTAATTCTCATCGTCAAAGCATCCTTCCAATACTCGCTGTAGATTTTCATGTACCATTGATGGAATTTTCGCATCATCGTTGTTAGAGGAGGACTTCCATCTTTGACGAGAGGCTGCTTGTACTTGTATTTGAATTTGTCCGCCTCCAATGTTTCAATTGTAAAATATCATCATCGGCCAGGTAATCACCAGAATTGGTACCGGGCACCATCCCAGCTAATCACATGGAAAACCTACGCCACATCACTGGCTTGGAAGAATGGTTCGTCTGTGTACCCAAGATTGTTTAGATCCACTGTTGTCATTCCGTACTATGGGTCTACCTGTACCCCGCCTCCTGACAGATTGACCCATTTGCACTGAAATAAAGGGACCTTAAAATCATGTCCATAGTCAAGTTCCCATATGTCCACTATTTAACCATAATATGTGTCCTTTCCCGTCTTGGTTGCTGCATCAAAGCGGACACCGCTGTTTTGGTTGGCGCTGTTTTGATCTTGGGCGATCATGTAAACTGTATTCCCATCTATCTCGTACCCTTTGTAAGTGTCACACCCTGCATTTTGTAACATGTTAATTGCATCAATGAAACATGAAAATTTGGACTAGCAATTTTTTTGGCATCATTTGGCTTTTATTTGGAATTGAGTTTTTCTTCCTATGTTTTTCACGTGCTCATTAAAGTCAACTATTACCTCTTGAGGAATTCATCTCCATACCCAAAACTTCTGCCCAATGATCATGCCAAGTGTTATATAGCAGTATAGTATTTTCTTATAAAATTAATTTGGCCAAAATGTATTTTTAAAATTTAGTATTCCAAAAACCCCTAAATTGAGGTTTGCACTGCAAGTGCTTGATTTAGGGTGAGAAAATTATTTCAAAAAGTATATTTGAGACCTAGTAGTAATAGGACACCCAGAAACCACAAAGGTATAATTTTAAAAGCTATTTTCCTATTTGATTTAAAAGCTTTTTCTTAAGGCCAGAAATGGTCTTTAATAGGGAAAAATTATTTAAGTATTTCAAAAATATTTGCCAAAATTCAGGGAGACTCATAGGACATATATTGTCCATATATAAGAGTTTCAACACTTGGCCATGTTCAAAATAATGGGGTAATCCCTCTAAAACCCTTTCTGGATATTTCAAGCTTTTGAAATATTTACAAAGGAACTATTCTCCAAAAATTCCAGGGAAATTATATCATGTCATATATGACATATTTGATGATCTTGCCAAGCCCCATGCCTTGGGAAGCAAGAAAACATCCTATAAACCCTTTAAAACCATTCTGTCCATATCTGAAGTTTGAGCAACATTACATTGCCAAACTTGTCCAAATGCTCTCAAACTTGGTGCACATGCTAGAATGGCCTAATAAGGCATCTAGACCAAATGGCACAAGATTTGGAGTAGAGCAACTTGATCTGAATACCCCAAAACCATTTCTGTTCAAATTCAAATTTGAACAACTTTACATTACCAACTTTTTACCTGGAGCTTCAAACTTTGTGGGCATGATCATAACCCCAAATGATGAAACTACACCAAGTGGTGCATCAAGGGGAGATGATTAGCTTAACTTAAACAAGATGAAGCCATTTATGTTGATTTCTAGGGTTCACCAAAGTTACATTGGCTAGTTTCTTCAAATGAGCCCAAATTTGGTGAAACACCCTATTTCCATATGACATTCAATCCTGTTAAGTGCCATGGCCATATGAGATCATATGCTTGTCCAAAACTTGATTAAACACCTTCTGCCATTTTACCAAAACCATCATCTTGACCTCTTTTACTATTTACTTTTGCCTCAACTTTCTACCACAGCTTCATCTAGTTACATTCTACCTCCAGTAACTCCCCCATGTCCACAGCTCCATGATTGAGGGGTGAAAACCCCAATTCACCTTGCTGGACAACACATTTCTACCCATTTACCAGCTTCACTCCTCTCTCACTGATCATCCAGAGCATCCAAAGCCACAGCTGGGTTGATTACTTCGTGTTGGACCCCTCAGACAGAGCGGACACGCCCAGGGAGCCAATGGCATGCCATGGCATGCAATTAGCACGCTCCAGAGCGCGCTACAATGCGCACCCGCACTGTAGCTTCGCCCAATCGCTCGCCTCCGACCACCTCGTGCTCCCCCCTCGCGCCTACCGATGCGCCTCGACGTCTGTGACCTCCCCCTGCGCTGTCCCCCTCCTCCTCCTCCCTCCAGTGGCCGCCCTCGCACGCGCGCCGGCCGCCTGCAAGCTCCACTCGTCGGCCTCTGGAGCATCCCCCGCTCCTCCTCTCCCCTCTACTTGGCGTAGACCTCACCCATGAACCTTCCCGACTCAAACACAAGCGCCTGCACGGCCTCTGGCCTCGCCCGTAACCTCGCCGGCGCACGAGTCCACGGTGGACCGGGGCGCGGCTATATAAGCACGCCCCGAGCCTCTCCAACGGCACCCATCTCCTCCCCACACCTCCAGTAGCACTCCAGCACCACCCATTCGCCCTCAGAGAGCCCCAGTGCTCGGGATCGACCGGAGCTCCGCCGCGTCGGGCGACCGGAGATCTCACAGTACAGCCTCCCTCCGCCCCTACTCTCGCTCGATCTGGAGCCAGCAGACCTCACTGACTCGTTCCCCTCCTTCTCCCACTCCTATTGCAGCCCGGAGCGAGCCAGCCAGGAACCTCCCGACGCTCCTCCGCCGCGAGTCCTCGCCGCCGGTGAACCAGGCCTCTCCGGCGAGCCGCACCACCACCACTACAACGGTGACTCCTTGCTGAACCCATTCCTGCCCGTAGCTCGCCTCGCCGTGCACCCTATCGCCGCCGGTGAGCTCGCCGCCCCTTTGGCCGTGAGGTTGAAGATGACAGGAGGGCCCCGCCTGTCATCCTCATCTCTCTCTCTCCCCTCTCTGCCACTGACCGTTGGGCCCCGCCCGTCAGGTTTGAAAACCCTGACGCGCGCGCGCTGGCGCCCGAGCGGTGGGCTATTCGCCCTGGGCCGTGCACTGTGGCCGTTCAGGCCCAGTGGCATAGGGCCTTTCCCTTTTATTCTTTTCTGTGATTATTTCAAATAATTTCACAGAAATAAAGATATGTCCAAATGAATTAATTCCAACTCCTAAAATCCTATAAAATTCCAACCTATTTAATGGTGTCACTTTCACACATATCCATGAACCTTTTCTGTTCTGTTCAAATTTAAATTCAAATTGAACTATAAAACTTCTGTTCAAAAATCCTTAGATCCCATTCTGCAACTCCGAAACTCAAACTAAGAATTTTTGCCATCTTAGTTTTCTCTCTAGTATTTAACAAAAATAAGTTGACATTTTTCTGAGCACTTTGATTTTTCTGTTTTTATTGTGGTCTTATTTTCCCGTTGTTATTTTGCGACGTTTAGATACCGTATTTGACGAGGTTGGTGAAGAAGAAGGTGGGGAAGGATTTGAAGACTTTGAAGACCAAGCCAATCCAGGCAAGCAGCCCTTTGACCATGATACACTTGTGTTCTTCGGAACCCGTTTGTTTCCGAATGCATGATGATAAGAGTTTCGGTGGTGACCTAGTTAAGAACCAGCATATGATGCATGCTTACTCATGATCTTGCTATGTGCTAGATGTCATGCAAATGGTTAGTAGTGATGCTTAGTGATGCATGTGTGTCATGAAACCTTCGTGGTTGAAATCTTTTCATAAACCCCATCGGGTGCCCCTAATGCCCGAGGGTGATGTTGAGTTAGGTCATCACTTGAGGAAGAAGTGATGTGCCGGTAAGGATCTTGTGCATGGGTGAAATGATGGATTACATTTATGTGTGACTACCGTCCCAACCAAACATGTGCAACCACTCTACCCCTTATGGGACGGGGCTTTATTGATTACTTAGGCCGATACTAGCATGGTGCCCGCATTACTAGTGACGGGAAGACTTGAGGTCTTTCCTGGGATGGGGTCGTGCTTGGATAGACGACCATGACTGTTTTTACAGGGCACCGGACACACCGTTGGTCCCTTCGGGTAGGCGCGACATTGAAATTAGGGCAAGTCCCATGATCTATTGTTTGTACTCGAGGGCCGTGTACCAACGAGTGGACTCTATGTTAGTGTCGTCTAAGGAAAGATAATGACCGGGTGCTTCCCCCGAGTACTTGAGGTACTGCGGGATCGTGGGTGACACGAAAGCTTCCCGGATCTTGTGGGTAAAGTGCGCAACCTCTGCAGAGTGTAAAACTATTCGAATAGCCGTGTCCACGGTCATGGCCAGTTGGGTGGTGCTACTTAAACTATGTCCAGAGTTTTACTACATCGGTGAAAGTATGTGTGTGTGATGAGTCAAGGTGATGACTTGACTCGTTGAGCTGAATCATATTCATGTTGATATCGGTAACCTGTCTTCGAGGTTACGTGAGTTTATTGATGCATACCCTTGATGGTAGAATATTTATTCTAGCTCATAGCTAGATTGCTCATTGTTGTACAATTGCATTGTTGCTTTGAACCAAATCATGGGTTGCTTGCGAGTACATTCAAAGTACTCATTGGCTTGCCACTCGTTATTTAATTGGCCAGGCATGGAGGAACAGGAATATGAAGAAGAATTCTATGGAGACGAACATGCGAACTAGGACGCTATCCCAGTCAGAATGCCTGTAGGGTTAAGGCAGATGGCATGGGTTCTACTTATCATCGAAGACTTCCGCTATTCGAGTTATTTGCTATTTCAGTCGTGAGGCTTTCTCTATGTAAGACTTGGCCATAATGGCCATAATTTGTGTAAGACGGTATGTATGGATGTAAGACTCTTGTTATTCAGCTTCTGTGTGTTCAGTGAGCATTGATCTCTGGGATCACTGTACACGTGCATTCAGTGATCTCGACTTCTAAGTCAGGGTCCCCACAGAGCTGGTATCAGAGCCATCCTGACTGTAGGAAGCCTTAGTTAGCATGGGCGTTAGTTAGATGAGACCCCTTTTCAAAAACCTTCTGAACCTCTCTTCTTTTCTAAACCTTACCAACCTGAGATTTCATCAGCTTATTAACATCTCCTATTCCACTTTTGTAGATGGCCGCTGTACCTGAAGAGCACCTAACCACTGGGTTTCCCTTACTTCTCAAGGATAGCCTCCAGGAGTGCCAGTTCCACCGAGCACCCATCCTCACCTACCTTGAGCATTGGGTTAGCGACACTGAGGTGGAGTACCATGTGGAAGTGATCGTGAAGGCAAACGATCCTCCCACAAGCTAGTTCTTTGAGGGACCCCAGATGGCAACACTACCTCTCGCTGTCGAGGCTGCTGCACTCAAGGCACTAACCCGTCTCCGCGAGCTTCTTCCGGAGATGGCAGCCAAGATGACAACCCGCTTCTTACCTTACCGGAAGGAAGGTGAAGATGAAAGCAGCGCACTAGCCCCTCCACTGAAGGACTCCCGCTTCGATTCCAGACCTACTTCAGTCTATGTGCCGACAGCTTGGCACAAGACTTGGCCTTGGAATCGATGAAGCTCCAAGAAGAACTTCACAAGACCAAGGCACTTCTTCGTCGAGCTCAAGAGAAGACAAATAGGATCAAGAAAGAAGGAGCGCCTTCCGGACAGTCCGCTATCGCATACCGAGGCGGAAGGCCCTCCGGAGATGTATCTTCTAAGAATGAAGAACCACCTCGGCGACGCCGGATGACGGCAAGGGAATATCGCAAGCTTTTCCCTGCACCACCGACAAAGCACCGTCGTATCCAACTCCTCCACTCCCCCACCCCCTCAAGTGACAAGGAGGCCCAGACAGATGAAGACAAGGAAGAAGACCCAGAAGAGCCAGAATACGCGACCGAGCATTCCGCCGCTTAGGCATTATTCGCTACTCGGATATGCCTGTTCGTGACCTCTACGGTAGGATAGGTCGTGTAACCCCTATGCGCAGTCGAGTCCTTGTATGGTTCATATGAAACCATCTAGTGTTTGCTTTTATTGTGTTGGATGTATGTCGTATTCTTCCTTTGGGAATATGTAAACGACTGCATCACCCATCTGGATTTTAATGAATGTGTTTGGCCTTTCGGCCCTTGCATGATTTGATTAGTGTCACACCCACCCCCTTACTAGGCACCCATCTATATTGCTTTCCCTCTTCCGAGTCATGAGACCTTTCACCGCTCCAACAGGATGCCTGTTGTAACTCGTACTGGTACCTCTACCCAGCAGCCTGAAGCCGGAGCATCCGCTCAATCAGAGGCAGGCCACGACCAAACCAACGACCAAGCTCCACCACCACCACCTCCTCCGAACATGGACATGGCTCAGCTTATCCAAGCTTTCCGAGAGGAACGCCAAGCCAACACCGCAGCCCTTCAGTTGATTGCTCAAGCTGTCACCAACAACCGCCAGCCGGCGGGGAATGGCAATGGACGTTCCATGTTGGCAGAGTTCAAGAAGCATGCACCGCCAACTTTCATCGAGATTGCTGAACCCCTGGATGCAGACGACTGGGTCCGCACCATTGAGGACTTGCCGAAACTAGTCGGATGCACCGAAGACCGCGAGAAGGTGGCTTATGCAGCCCACTGCCTCGGGGGGACTGCTAGAGCTTGGTGGGATGGATTCAAGGTCATGCATGCTGGACAAGACATCACTTGGGACAACTTCAAGGCAGAATTCTGCAAAGCCCACATTCCTTCCGGAATCATGGCTATCAAAAAGTGTGAATTCCGAGCTCTGAAGCAAGGAAGTAGCACTGTCAAGGAGTACATGCAGAAGTTCAGTGTTCTGTCAAGGTATGCCCCTGAAGATGTCAGCACTGATGCTGCAAAAAGGGAGCGCTTCATGGGAGGCCTCAATCAGACTCTGCAATACTCGCTTGTCGTGTGCGACTGCCCGACCTTCCCTGACCTGGTGAACAAAGCACTCATGCTTGAAGACAAGCGGCGTGCTCTGGAAGACACTCGCAGGCGCAAAATGGTCAGCAAGGGAAGTTCCAGCAACCAGAAGCCTCGCCCGTGGCAGTCAGCCCCGGTCAAGCCAACCTATCAGCAACCAAGAGCTCCTGCACCTCGCACCAACTATCAGCCTCAGCAGTATGCCAACCCAAGGCCAGCCTTCAACCCCAATAACAGTGGTGGCAACAAGATCAACAATCCAAACCAAGTCACTTGCTTTGGATGTGGTCAGTCAGGACACATCTCAAGGGTGTGCCCCAACAAGAAGCCTGATGCCCCGCGCCCCAATGCGCAGAACCCAGGACAAGGCCGCAGGATGCCACCAAGGAACCCAGCTCCTCGCAACCCGCCTAACCATGGGAAGGGGCGTGTGAATCACGTCACTGCTGAAGAAGCTCAGGAAGACCCGAACGTCATGCTGGGTACGTTCCTTGTCAACTCAGCACCTGCAACTGTCTTGTTTGATTCTGGAGCCACGCATTCATTTGTCACTCAAAGATTTGCATTAAAAAGTGACATGACCCCTACACCCTTGAATAACCCCATGGTGGTACAAACCCCCGGAGCAGAGATGAGGGCCAAGATAGGCTGTAAAGGAGTCAATATTACCATTAACGGTGTAGATTTCCTAGCAGACCCCATCTTCCTGAGATCACAAGGCTTGGATGTGATCCTAGGCATGAATTGGCTCAGCAAGCACCAAGGCTTGTAAGACTGTTCCAATCGGACTATCACTATGACCAATGACCAAGGAGTCAAAGTCAAGTTTGCCCCCAACTCCTCTTCCGCTCAAGCCGCTCAAGTCAACTGTCTATCTGAAGTTGGGCTAGAGCAAGTACCGGTGGTATGCGAGTATCCTGATGTCTTCCGGATGAGCTACCGGGAATGCCCCCTGACCATGACATTGAGTTCATCATCGAGCTCGTGCCCGGGGCAGGACCCATCCATAAGAAGCCTTGTAGAATGAGGACAGAAGAATTAGCCGAGTTGAAGAAGCAACTGGAAGAGCAGCTGAGGAAGGGATTTATCCGCCCAAGTGCCTCCCCTTGGGGATCACCTGTTCTGTTTGTGGCAAAGAGGGACGGTACCATCCGCTTATGCATTGACTATCGCTCCCTCAATGAAGTTACAATCAAGAACAAATATCCACTTCCCAAGATTGAAGATCTGTTTGATCAGCTCAGCGGAGCCAAGGTATTCTCCAAGGTCGACCTTAGATCTGGGTACTACCAGCTGAAGATCAGACCCCAAGATATTCCGAAGACGGCATTCGTGACCAGATATGGCCTGTATGAGTGCACGGTCATGTCCTTTAGGTTAACCAATGCCCCAGCTTACTTCATGTATCTTATGAATAAAGTCTTCATGGAATATTTGGACAAGTTCGTTGTTGTCTTCATCGATGACATTCTTGTCTTCTCGAAGACGGAGGAAGAACACGAGCAACATTTGAGGATGGTCCTAGACAAGCTTCGGGAGCACCAACTACATGCCAAATTCAGCAAGTGTGAGTTCTGGCTGCATAAAGTTGGATTCTTAGGTCATGTCTTGACCGAAGAAGGATTATCAGTTGATCCCGCGAAGATCGAAGCTGTGACCCAATGGCAATCTCCAATGACCGTCAAGGAAGTCAGAAGCTTCCTCGGACTTGCAGGCTATTACCGCAAATTCGTGGAAGGATTCTCTAGCATTGCCCGGCCGATGACTCAGCTCCTCAAGAAGGACAAGAAGTTCGAGTGGACGCCAAAATGCGAAGAGAGCTTCCAAGAGCTCAAGAAGAGGTTAACCACCGCCCCAGTTCTGGCAACACCTGATATTCACAAGGAGTTCGTGATATATTGTGATGCCTCTCGAACCGGATTGGGAAGCGTTCTAATGCAAGAAGGCCGAGTCATAGCATACCTCTCCAGGCAGCTACGACCTCATGAAGAGAACTACACTACTCACGACCTTGAGTTAGCAGCAGTGGTTCATGCCTTGAAGACATGGCGGCATTACCTCCTAGGGAAATGGTGTGAGATATACACAGACCACAAAAGTCTGAAGTACATTTTCACCCCAAAGGAATTGAACATGAGGCAGCGAAGATGGTTGGAACTCATCAAAGATTATGACCTCAGTGTTCAATATCACCCCGGGAAGGTTAACGTGGTGGCCGATGCCTTAAGCAGGAATGCTTGCTCCTTGAATGCCATAATTCAAAAGAGGCAGCCAGCCCTGTTTAAGGAGTTTGAACAATTCAGTTTGGAATTGGTCACCCCTGGATTTCTGGATCATTTGGAAGTTAGACCGACCCTGATGGACGAAGTCAAGAAGATGCAAGGTGGACACGCAAGCATTGAAGGCATCAAGAAGAAGATGAAGCTAGGCAAGGCCCCAGGATTCTCTGAAGACGAGCACGGGATTGTTTGGTTCAGAGGCCGCATCTGCGTACCAAACAAGATAGAGCTGAAGAACCTGATCCTGCAAGAAGCCCACGACACTCCGTATTCCATCCACCCTGGAGGAACCAAGATGTATCAAGACTTGAAGGAACAATTCTGGTGGCACGGGATGAAAAGAGAGATTGCAACCTATGTTGCAAAGTGTGATGTGTGCCAAAGGGTCAAGGCTGAATATCAGCGACCCGCTGGATTGCTCCGACCACTCAAGGTTCCTGAGTGGAAGTGGGATAAAGTGGGAATGGACTTCATCACTGGATTACCAAGGTCGAATAGAGGACATGACTCTATCTGGGTCATAGTCGATCATTTGACCAAGGTAGCCCATTTCATTCCGGTCAAAACTACTTATGATGGCAACCGGCTGGCAGCTCTCTACATTGACAGAATCGTAAGCCTTCACGGCATTCCCAAGGAGATTGTGTCAGATCGAGGAACCCAGTTCACCTCAAGGTTCTGGAAGAAGTTCCAAGAAGCCTTGGGAACCAAATTGTCTTTCAGCACGGCTTTCCTCCCACAGACCGGAGGTCAGACATAACGAGTAAATCAAGTTCTCGAAGACATGCTCCGAGCCTGTGTCTTGGCATATGGAGCCAAGTGGGAAGATTGTCTCCCTTTTACCGAGTTCTCCTATAACAACAGTTATCAGTCGAGCCTTCAGATGGCACCATTTGAGGTGTTGTACGGACGCAGATGTCGCACACCCCTCAACTGGTCAGAGACAGGAGAAGGGCTTGTCTTTGGACCGGATATTCTCCGCGAAGCAGAAGAGCAAGTCCAACTAGTCAGAGAACGTTTGAAGGCAGCCAAGTCAAGGCAGAAGAGCTATGCTGACACTCACCGTCGGGACATGAGTTTCCATGTCGAGGACCATGTGTACCTGCGGGTAACTCCTCTAAAGGGAACCAAGCGTTTCCACGTCAAGGGGAAGCTCGCACCAAGGTTTATTGGACCCTTTGAGATCACTGCACGACAAGGAGAAGTGGCTTACCAGTTGGAACTACCACCTGAGCTATCCGATGTGCACAACATATTCCACGTGTCACAACTCCGGAAATGTCTCCAAGTTCCGAACAAGCCTGATCTCTACAAGGATGTTGATCACCAAGCCATTGATCTCCAGCATGATTTGACCTACCGCGAGAAGCCCATTCGCATTCTGGAGAAGCAGAATGACGGACGCGAAGCCGCACCATCAAGTACTTCAAGGTCCAGTGGAGCAACCACACGGAAGCAGAAGCAACCTGGGAACGTGAAGACTATCTTAGATCCGAGTATCCCGATCTCTTTTAAGACCTAGTTTAGGAATCTCGGGGACGAGATTCTTGTAAGGGGGGTAGGTCTATCACACCCTGCATTTTGTAACATGTTAATTGCATCAATGAAGCATGAAAATTTGCACTAGCAAAATTTTTTGGCATCATTTGGCTTTTATTTGGAATTGAGTTTTTCTTCCTATGTTTTTCATGTGCTCATTAAAGTCAACTGTTACCTCTTGAGGAATTCATCTCCATACCCAAAACTTCTGCCCAATGATCATGCCAAGTGTTATATAGCAGTATAGTATTTTCTTATAAAATTAATTTGGCCAAAATGTATTATTAAAATTTAGTATTCCAAAAACCCCTGAATTGAGGTTTGCACTGCAAGTGCTTGATTTAGGGTGAGAAAATTATTTCAAAAAGTATATTTGAGACCTAGTAGTCATAGGACTCCTAGAAACCACAAAGGTATAATTTTAAAAGTTATTTTCCTATTTTATTTAAAAGCTTTTTCTTAAGGCCAGAAATGGTCTTTAATAGGAAAAAATATTTAAGTATTTCAAAAATATTTGCCAAAATTCAGGGAGACTCATAGGACATATATTGTCCATATATAAGAGTTTCAACACTTGGTCATGTTCAAAATAATGGGCTAATCCCTCTAAAACCCTTTTTGGATATTTCAAGCTTTTGAAATATTTACAAAGGAAATATTCTCCAAAAATTCTAGGGAAATTCTATCATGTCATATATGACATATTTGATGATCTTGCCAAGCTGCATGCCTTGGGAAGCAAGAAAACATCCTCAAAACCCTTCAAAACCATTCTGTCCATATCTGAAGTTTGAGCAACATTACATTGCCAAACTTGTCCAAATCCTCTCAAACTTGGTGCACATGCTAGAATGGCCTAATAAGGCATCTAGACCAAATGGAACAAGATTTGGAGTAGAGCAACTTGATCTGAATACCCCAAAACCATTTCTGTTCAAATTCAAATTTGAACAACTTTACATTACCAACTTTTTACCTGGAGTTTCAAACTTTGTGGGCATGATCATAACGCCAAATGATGAAACTACACCAAGTGGTGCATCAAGGGGAGATGATTAGCTTGACTTAAACAAGATGAAGCCATTTCTGTTGATTTCTAGGGTTCACCAAAGTTACATTGGCTAGTTTATTGAAATGAGCCCAAATTTGGTAAAACACCCTATTTCCATATGACATTCAATCCTGTTAAGTGCCATGGCCAGTGGAGGTCATTTGCTTGTCCAAAACTTGATCAAACACCTTCTGCCATTTTACCAAAACCATCATCTTGACCTCTTTTACTATTTACTTTTGCCTCAACTTTCTACCACAGCTTCATCTAGTTACATTCTACCTCCAGTAACTCCCCCATGTCCACAGCTGCATGATTGAGGGGCGAAAACCCCAATTCACCTTGCTGGACAGCCCATTTCTACCCATTTACCAGCTTCACTCCTCTCTCACAGATCATCCAGAGCATCCAAAGCCACAACTGGGTTGATTACTTCGTGCTGGACCCCTCAGACACAGCGGACACGCCCAGGGAGCCAATGGCATGCCATGGCATGCAATTAGCACGCTCCAGAGCGCGCTATAGTGCGCACCCGCACTGTAGCTTCGCCCAATCGCTCGCCTCCGACCACCTCGTGCTCCCCCCTCGCGCCTACCGATGCGCCTCGACGTCTGCGACCTCCCCCGGCGTTGTCCCCCTCCTCCTCCTCCCTCCAGTGGCCGCCCTCGCACGCGCGCCGGCCGCCCGCAAGCTCCACTCGTCAGCCTCACACGCGCGCGCCCTCTGGAGCATCCCCCGCTCCTCCTCTCCCCTCTACTAGGCGTAGACCTCACCCATGAACCTTCCCGACTCGAACACAAGCGCCTGCACGGCCTCTGGCCTCGCCCGTAACCTCGCCGGCGCACGAGTCCACGGTGGACCGGGGCGCGGCTATATAAGCACGCCCCGAGCCTCTCCAACGGCACCCATCTCCTCTCCACACCTCCAGTAGCACTCCAGCACGACCCATTCGCCCTCAGAGAGCCCCAGTGCTCGGGATCGACCGGAGCTCCACCGCGTCGGGCGACCGGAGATCTCGCAGTACAGCCTCCCTCCGCCCCTACTCTCGCTCGATCTGGAGCCAGCTGACCTCACTGACTCGTTCCCCTCCTTCTCCCACTCCTATTGCAGCCCGGAGCGAGCCAGCCAGGAACCTCCCGACGCTCCTCCGCCGCGAGTCCTCGCCGCCGGCGAACCAGGCCTCTCCGGCGAGCCGCACCACCACCACTGGAACGACGACTCCTCGCTGAACCCATTCCTGCCCGTAGATCGCCTCGCCGTGCACCCTATCACCGCCGGTGAGCTCGCCGCCCCTCTGGCCGTGAGGTTGAAGATGACAGGCGGGCCCCGCCTGTCATCCTCATCTCTCTCTCTCTCCCCTCTCTGCCACTGACCGTCGGGCCCCGCCCGTCAGGTTTGAAAACCCTGACGCGCGCGCGCTGGCGCCCGAGTGGTGGGCTATTCGCCCTGGGCCGTGCACTGTGGCCGTTCTGGCCCAGTGGCACATGGCCTTTTCCTTTTATTCTTTTCTGTGATTATTTCAAATAATTTCATAGAAATAAATATATGTCCAAATGAATTAATTCCAACTCCTAAAATCTTGTAAAATTCCAACCTATTTAATGGTGTCACTTTCATACATATCCATGAACCTTTTCTGTTCTGTTCAAATTTAAATTCAAATTGAACAATAAAACTTCTGTTCAAAAATCCTTAGATCCCATTCTGCAACTCCAAAACTCAAACTAAGAATTTTTGCCATCTTAGTTTTCTCTCTAGTATTTAACAAAAATAAGTTGACATTTTTCTGAGTACTTTGATTTTTCTGTTTTTATTGTGGTCATATTTAACCATTGTTATTTTACGACGTTTAGATTCCGTATTTGACAAGGTTGCTGAAGAAGAAGGTGGGGAAGGATTTGAAGACTTTGAAGACCAAGCCAATCCAGGCAAGCAGCCCTTTGACCAAGATACACTTGTGTTCTTCGGAACCCGTTTGTTTCCGAATGCATGATGATAAGAGTTACGGTGGTGACCTAGTTAAGAACCACCACATGATGCATGCTTACTCATGATCTTGCTATGTGCTAGATGTCATGCAAATGGTTAGTAGTGATGCTTAGTGATGCATGTGTGTCATGAAACCTTCGTGGTTGAAATATTTTCATAAACCCCATCGGGTGCCCCTAATGCCCGAGGGTGATGTTGAGTTAGATCATCACTTGAGGAAGAAGTGATGTGCCGGTAAGGATCTTGTGCATGGGTGAAATGATGGATTAGATTTATGTGTGACTACCGTCCCAACCAAACATGTGCAACCACTCTACCCCTTTATGTGCATGGGCTTTATTGATTGCTTAGGCCGATACTAGCATGGTGCCCGCATTACTAGTGACGGGAAGACTTGAGGTCTTTCCCGGGACGGGGTCGTGCTTGGATAGACGACCATGACTGTTTTTACAGGGCACCGGACACACCGTTGGTCCCTTCGGGTACGCGCGACATTGAAATTAGGGCAAGTCCCATGATCTATTGTTTGTACTCGAGGGCCGTGTACCAACGAGTGGACTCTATGTTAGTGTCGTCTAAGGAAAGATAATGACCGGGTGCTTCCCCCGAGTACTTGAGGTACTGCGGTATCGTGGGTGACATGAAAGCTTCCCGGATCTTGTGGGTAAAGTGCGCAACCTCTGCAGAGTGTAAAACTATTCGAATAGCCATGTCCACGGTCATGGACAGTTGGGTGGTGCTACTTAAACTATGTCCAGAGTTTTACTACATCGGTGAAAGTATGTGTGTGTGATGAGTTGTGACGCCCGGATAATTAAGCTATACTAATCCCAGCTAATGATGCCACGTCACCACGGTTACTGTTATTAATCTTGCGATGATTCAATCCCGTTCGAAATTCAAATTTCAAAATCAAGTCAAACAATAAAGGTTTTCAAAGTTCGAAACTAAAATGTTCAGGTTGTCATAAATAATCTGTTGTTAATATTGGTGGAGAGCCAACTTTTTGTAAAGTGTTTAAATGCACAAAAACAACTAAAAACAGTGGCTTAATAAATTAATTAAAATCCTTTTATAATTTATAAAATAACAAACTAAGTTAATTAAGGACCAAACTTTTTGGGGCAGTGGTTTAGTTTGTAACACTTTTTATGGTGCAAGTCTACTATTTTATAAAACTGAAACATTACTGAAGTTCAATACAAAAATGAGTAAAAAGGAAAAGGAAAACATTAAAAAAAAACAAAGCAAAGGACCC
>LR738712.1:617545826-617581682 GCA_902687465.1 Secale cereale | reverse complement strand
CCGCCGGGCCCTCGTCGTGGCCAGCCCGCACCCAGCTGCGCCGTGGCCGCCGGCACCCAGCTGTGCCGTTGGCCAGCGCCCGCCCCGGCCAGCCATGCCGCGGCCTAGGCCGTCGTCCGACGGCGGCAACCGTTGGCGCCGTCCGATGCAGCCGCACCGGCCCGTCCCATGCCTTGGCGCTCCAGCGCCGCCCCGCCATTGCCGCGCTCCAGCGCCGCCCCCGCTGGTGTTCCCTCGCCGCCCTGCCACTGCACGGCCGCCCTCCCCCTTCCTCCGCCGGCCCGCCTCCCGCTCCCGCCGGCCTCCCCCCTGGCCACCGGCCACGCCCGCCGGCCTCCCCCCTGGCCGCCAGCCGCGCCCCTGGCCGTGCCGTGCCGGCGCTCGTCCGGGCGTAGCGCCCCTTCTACGGGCGAAGCCGCGCCCGCTCGCCCATAACCCACGCGCCCGCTAGGCCCCAAGGGCCTATGACAAAGGGGCCCCGCGTCCAGAAGTTTTGTAACAAAAAATAATAATAAATAAAAAGATTTAAAAACAATAATAAATAAATCATATAATTAATTAATTAAAGAATTAATTAACTTAATTAATTATGTATTAGAATAACCAAATCACTATTTAACTTAATAAAAATCCTAATTAAACTAAATAGTCAATGACAGAAGGGCCCCACTGCCCTGTTTGACCAGTCAACAATCCTGTTGACCGCTGACGTCATGCTGATGTCATCAGCAGACACTATTCTGGATAATGATCTATTAAATTAATTAATTAAATTCCAGAAATTAATAAAAACTTTAGAAAATCATATCTTTTAAACCGTAACTCGGATGAAAATAATTTATATATGAAAGTTGCTCAGAACGACGAGACGAACCCGAATACGCGGTCCGTTCGTCCGCCACACATCTCTATCATACCGAACGTGCAACATTCCCCCTCCGTTTCATCTGCCCGAAAACGCAAAACACCGGGAATACTTTCCCGGATGTTTTTCATCCTTGCCAGTATCACCTCCTACTGCGTTAGGTCACACGTAGCACCGCGTATTCCCATGTTATGCTTTGTGATGCTATTGTTTGCTCTGTTATTTATTTGTTTCCCCTTCGTTGCTTATTTTCGGTAGACTCCGATACTGTGATAGACCCCGAGACCGTTGATGCTTCGGTGTTCGACTACGGCTACGATTCCGAAGATTCCTTTCGTCTGCAGAGCTTCCAGGCAAGCCCCCCTTTGATCACCAGATATCGCCTATTCTTCTCTCTACTGCTTGCATTAGAGTAGTGTAGCATGTTACTGTTCGGTTGCTCCTATTCTGTTGCATAGCCTGTCATTGCTGCTACAACTATTGATACATGTACCTGCCATCCTAATGCTTAGTGTAGGATGCTAGTATTCCATCAGTGGCCCCACATCCTTGTCCGTCTGCCATGCTATACTATCGGGCCGTGATCACCTCGGGTGGTGATCACGGGTATATACTATATACACACTTTACATGATACTTGATGTGACTAAAGTCGGGTCGGCTCATTGAGTACCCGCAAGTGATTTGATGTGGGGGCTGAAAGGACAGGTGGCTCCATCCAGGTAGTGGTGGGCCTGAGTTCCTGACGGCCCCCAAGTGGATCGTTGTGGCGGAGCGACAGGGCAGGTTGAGACACCCAGTGGAGAGGTGGCCTGGCCCTGGTCGTTGTCCGCGGTTATTTCATAATAACACGCTTAACGAGTTTGGATATTTGATCTGAGTCTGGCCATTTGGTCTATACGCACTAACCAGCTACGTGGGAATAGTTATGGGTACTCGACGTCATGGTATCAGCCGAAGCCTTCTTGACGTCAGCGACTTAGCGGCGCGCGCCGGGTTGGACCGCGTAACGCAACTTCCTTAGTAATGGAGGTTGCTAGGTCAGCTCACCGGCCGCGTACGCAACGTGCAGGTGTGCGTTGGGCGATGGGCCCGGACCCCTGCGCGCTTAGGACTTAGACCGGCGTGCTGACCTCTCTGTTGTGCTTAGGTAGGGCTGCGACGTGTTGATCTTCCGAGGCCGGGCATGACCCTGGAAAGTGTGTCCGGCCAAATGGGATCAAGCGTGCTGGGTTATGTGGTGCACCCCTGCAGGGAAGTTAATCTATTCGAATAGCCGTGTCCCTCGGTAAAAGGACGACCCGGAGTTGTATTCCGACCTCATGACAACTAGAACCGGATACTTAATAAAACACACCCTTACCAGTGCCAGATACAACTCGGTGATTGCTCTCTCACAGGGTGATGTGCGGGAGGATCGCCGAGTAGGATTATGCTATACGATGTTACTTGGTGAACTTACCATCTATTTCCCTTCTACTGCTTCAAGACGGAGGCTGCGAGACGCGAGGATACTTGTTACTTTCCAGCTACCCTCTTCTTCTGCTGCAAGATGGAGGTTACGAGAAGCGTAGTCTTCGATTGGATTAGTTATCCCCCTCTTATTCTGGCATTCTGCAGTTCAGTCCACAAATATTACCTCCCTTACACAGATACCATTGCATATGTATTGTAGATCCTTGCTTGCGAGTACTTTGGATGAGTACTCACGGTTGCTTTCTCCCCCTTTTCCTCTTTTGTCCCTTCTTCTCGGATGATGCGACCAGATGGTGGAGTCCAGGAGCCAGATGATCCCGATGATGTTTCTACATGGAGTTCGGCTTCGAGGAGTAGTTAGGAGGTCCCAGGCAGGAGGCCTTGCCTTTTCGATCGTTGTTACTTTTGTGCTAGCCTTCTTAAGGCAAACTTGTTTAACTTATGTCTGTACTCAGATATTATTGCTTCCGCTGACTCTTGTGTTTTCGAGCTTATGTATTCGAGCCCTCGAGGCCCCTGGCTTGTAATATAAAGCTTGTATTATTTTAATTTGTGTCTAGAGTTGTGTTGTGATATCTTCCAGTGAGTCCTTGATCTTGGTCGTACACATTTGCGTGCATGATTAGTGTACGGTCAAATCGAGGGCGTCACATGAGTCAAGGTGGTGACTTGACTCGTTGAGCTGAATCATATTCATGTTGATATCGGTAACCTGTCTTCGAGGTTACGTGAGTTTATTGATGCATACCCTTGATGGTAGAATATTTATTCTAGCTCATAGCTAGATTGCTCATTGTTGTACAATTGCATTGTTGCTTTGAACCAAATCATGGGTTGCTTGCGAGTACATTCAAAGTACTCATTGGCTTGCCACTGGTTATTTAATTGGCCAGGCATGGAGAAACATGAATATGAAAAAGAATTCTATGGAGACGAACATGCGAACTAGGACGCTATCCCAGTCAGAATGCCTGTAGGGTTAAGGCAGATGGCATGGGTTCTACTTATCATCGAAGACTTCCGCTATTCGAGTTATTTGCTATTTCAGCCGTGAGGCTTTATCTATGTAAGACTTGGCCATAATGGCCATAATTTGTGTAGACGGTATGTATGGATGTAAGACTCTTGTTATTCAGCTTCTGTGTGTTCAGTGAGCATTGATCTCTGGGATCACTGTACACGTGCATTCGGTGATCTCGACTTCTAAGTCGGGGTCCCCACAGTAAGTCAATACAGTCGAAGATGGTCCCTGGCTAATGAGTACAGCTCATCAGAAAAAGTGTCATCATCCATGAGACGTGTTTGCAACCAACTGCCAAAAGTCCTGATGTGTTCACATGTAATCCAGTCGTCACACTGCTCTGGGTGTTTGGAGCGCATAATATTCTTGTGTTCATTGACATACGGAGTCACCAAGGTAGAATTATGTAAAACTGTGTAGTGTGCCTGAGACCTAGAATGCCCGTCCCTACATATTATTGAGTCCGCTCCTAGCGTGCCTTTTCCAGTAAGTCTTCCCTCATACCGTGATTTTGGGAGACCCATCTTCTTAAGGTCGGGAATGAAGTCAAGACAAAACCCGATGACCTCTTCTGTTTGATGGCCCATGGAGAGATGCTTCCTTCTGGCATAGCACGGTTATGAACATATTTTTTAAGACTCCCATGAACCTCTCAAAGGGGAACATATTGTGTAGAAATACAGGGCCCAGAATGGCAATCTCGTCGACTAGATGAACTAGGACGTGCGTCACGATATTCAAGAAGGATGGTGGGAACACCAGCTCAAAGCCGACAAGAAATTGCGCCAGATCACTCCTTAACCTTGGTAGGATTTCTGGATCGATCACCTTATGAGAAATCGCATTGAGGAATGCACATAGCTTCGCAGTGGCTAATCGAACGTTTTTTTGTAGAAGCCTCCTCAATGCAACCGGAAGAAGTTGTGTCATAATCACGTGGCAGTCATGAGACTTTTGGTTCTAGAACTTTTTCTCTACCATATTTATTATTCCCTTTATATTCGACGAGAAGCCAGGCGGGACCTTCATATTGAGCAGGCATTCAAAGAAGATTTCCTTCTCTTCTTTGGTAAGAGCATTGTTGGTAGGACCTTTATAATCCTTTGGAGCCATGCTGTCTTTTTCGTGCACATGTTGCTCGTCCTCCCGTGTGTTTGGTGTATCTTTCGTCTTCCCATACACGCCCAAGAAGCCTAGCAGATTCACGCAAAGATTCTTCGTCGCGTGCATCATGTCGATTGCAAAGCGGACCTGTAGGTCTTTCCAATAGGGTAGGTCCCAAAATATAGATTTCTTCTTCCACATGGGTATGCGTCCCTCGACGTCATTCGGAACAGATAGTCTGCCGGGACCCTTTACAAATATTACATGTAAATCATTGACCATAGCAAGTATGTGATGACCGGAACGAAGGGCGGGCTTCTTCCGGTGATCTGACTCGCCTTTGAAATGCTTGCCTTTCTTTCAACATTGATGGTTGGTCGGAAGAAACTGATGATGCCCCAGGTACACATTCTTCCTGTATTTGTCCAAATATATACTTTCGGTGTCCTCTAAACTGTACGTGCATGCGTGTTATCCCTTGTTTGTTTGTTTGTCCTGAAAGGTTACTAAGAGCAGGCCAATCATTGATGGTTACAAACAGCAACGCATGTAGGTCAAGTTCCTCCTGGTTGTCCTCATCCCACACAAGTACACCTTGTTCATTCCAAAGCTAGAAAAGTTCTTCAACTAATGGCCTTAGGTACACATCAATGTCGTTGTCGGGTTGCTTAGGGCCTTGGATAAGCACTGGCATCATAATGAACTTCCGATTCATGCACAACCAAGGAGGAAGGTTATAGATACATAGAGTCACGGGCCAGGTGCCATGATTGCTTCTTGCTCCCCAAAGGGATTAATGCCATCTGCGCTTAAACCAAACCACACGTTTGATACGTCTCCAACGTATCTTTAATTTTTGATTGTTCCATGCTATTATTTATGATGTTTTGGATGTTTAATGGGATTTGTTATACACTTTTATATTATTTTTGGGACTAACCTATTAACCCAAAGGCCCAGTCCAGATTGCTGTTTTTTTGCCTATTTCAGGGTTTTACAGAAAATGAATATCATACGGAAGTCCAAACAGAATGAAACTTCGGGAGAGATATTTTTGGAGCAAAATACGCACGTGAGACTTGAGAACCACATAGTAGGGCACACGTGGCGTCCACGAGGGTGGGGGGCGCGCCCCCCTGCCTCGTGGGCCCCATGTTTGGCCCCCGGTGCCCTCCTTCCTCCTATATATACCTACGTACCCCGAAAGCATCAGAAGAGAAGAAAAAACCCTAGTTCCACCGCCGCAACCTTCTGTTCCCGTGAGATCCCATCTTGGGGCCTGTTCCGGAGCTCCGCCGGAGAGGGGATCTACCACGGAGTGCTTCTACATCATCATCATCGCCTCACCATGAGTTGTGAGTAGTTCACCATAGACCTTCGGGTCCATAGCTAGTATCTAGATGGCTTCTTCTCTCTCTTTGGATCTCAATACCAAGTTCTCCTGGGTCTTCAAGGAGATCTACTCGATGTAATCTCTTCTTTTTGCGTTGTGTTTGGTGAGATCGAATTATGGGTTTCTGATCAAGATTATCTATGAGAAATATTTGGTTCTTTTCTGAACTCTTTATGTATGATTCTAATATCCTTGCAAATCTCTTCGAATTATTGGTTTGGTTTGGCCTACTAGATCTATAGTTCTTGCAATGGGAGAAGTGCTTGGCTTTGGGTTCAATCTTGCGGTGTCCTTTCCTAGTGATAGTAGGGGTAGCAATGCACGTATTGTATTGTTCCCATCAAGGATAAAAAGATGGCGTTGATATCATGTTATTTGAGTTTATCCCTCTACATCATGTCATCTTGCTTAAGGCGTTACTCTGTTCTTATGAACTTAATACTCTAGATGCATGCTGGATAGCGGTCGATGTGTGGAGTAATTGTAGTAGATGCAGAATCATTTTGGTCTACTTGCCTCGGACATGATGCCTATATATAATGATCATGCCTAGATAGTCTCATAAGTATTCGCTTTTCTATCAATTGCTCGACAGTAATTTGTTTACCCGCCGTAGAATACCGCTATCATGAGAGAAGCCACTAGAGAAAATTATGGCCCCCGGGTCTATTCTCAACATATCAATCTACAATCTACTTTACTTTACCGCTTTTACTTTCTGTTCTTATATCCAAAAATACCAAAAAAATATCAAACTATCATTTCTATCAGATCTCACTTTCGTATGTGACCGTAAAGGGATTGACAACCCCTTACCGCGTTGGCTACGAAGTTCTTATTTGTTTGTGCAGGTGCGAGGGACTCGCACGTGGTCTCCTACTGGATTGATACCTTGGTTCTAAAAAACTGAGGGAAATACTTACGCTACTGTGCTGCATCACCCTTTCCTCTTCAAGGGAATACAACGCAAGCTCGAGAAGTAGCAAGAAGAATTTCTGGCGCCGTTGCCGGGGAGGCTTACGCAAAATTCATATACCAAGTACCTATCGCAAACCCTTATCCTTCGCATTACATTTATTTGCCTCTTGTTTTCCTCTCCCCCACTTCACCCTTGCCGTTTTATTTGCCCTTCTTTTGCCGTGTGTTTGTAGTTTGCTTGCTTCTTGTTTGCTTGTGTGTTGGATTGCTTGCTTGTCACTATGGCTCAGAACAATACCAAATTGCGTGACTTCTCCAATACGAACAATAATGATTTTATTAGCACTCCGATTGCTCCTATTACCGATGCTGAATCTTGTGAGATCAATGCTGCTCTGTTGAATCTTATCATGAAAGATCAATTTTTTGGACTTCCTAGTGAAGATGCCGCTACCCATCTAAACAACTTTGTTGATTTGTGTGATATGCAAAAGAAAAGGGATATGGATAATGATATTGTTAAATTGAAGTTATTTCCGTTTTCACTTAGAGGTCGTGCTAAAACATAGTTCGCCTCTTTGCCTAGAAATAGTATTGATTCGTGGAATAAGTGCAAAGATGCTTTTATCTCTAAGTATTTCCCTCCTGCTAAGATCATCTCTCTTAGAAACAATATTAAGAATTTTAAGAAACTAGATCATGAGCATGTTGCACAAGCTTGGGAGAAAATGAAATTAATGATACGTAATTGCCCTACACATGGTTTGAACTTATGGATGATTATTCAAAACTTTTATGCTGGCATAAATTTTGCTTCTAGAAATTTTTTAGATTCGGCCGCGGGAGGCACTTTTATGGAAACCACCTTAGGAGAAGCTACCAAACTCCTAGATAATATTACGTTAATTATTCTCAATGGCACAACGAAAGATCTACTAGTAAAAAAGTGCATGCTATTGAAGAGATTAGTGTTTTGAGTGGAAAGATGGATGAACTTATGAAATTATTTGCTGCTAAGAGTGCTTCTTCTGATCCTAATGATATGCCTTTATCCACGTCGATTGAAAATAGTAATGAATCTTTGGATGTGAATTTTGTTGGTAGGAATAATTTTGGTAACAATGCTTTTAGAGGAAACTTTAATCCTAGGTCTTTTCCTAGTAATTCCTCTAATAATATGGAAATTCCTACAATAACACTTATGGAAAGATGCCTTCTGAATTTGAAACTAGTGTTTAAGAGTCTATGAATTCGCAAAAGAATTTCAATGCTTTGCTTGAAGAAAAATTGCGTAAGATTGTTGAATTGGCTAGAAGTGTGGATAGACTTACTCTTGATGTTGATTCTTTGAAACTTAGATCTATCCCACCTAAGCATGATATCAATGAGTCTCTCAAAGCTATGAGAATTTCCATTCATGAATGCAAATAAAGAACCGCTAGGATGCGTGCTAAAAGAGAGAATTATGTAAAAGCGTGTTGTTCTAGTTATCATGAAAATAAAGATGAAGATCTGAAAGTTATTGATGTGTTTCCTATTAGATCCTACTTTTCTAGTATGAATATTGATAGAGATGGGATTGGAGATGAGTCTACTTTAATTAAAAGGTGTCCCAATGATTCGGAGTTTGTAGATGTTGATGCTAAAATAGCTAAAAGTGGGAGTGAAGAGATTAAAACTTTGCATAGTGATGAACCCACTACTTTGGATTTCAAGGGATTCAATTATGATAATTGCTCTTTGATTGATTGTATTTCCTTGTTGCAATCCATACTAAACTCTCTGCATGCTTATAGACAAAATAAAGCTTTTACCAAACACATAGTTGATGCTTTGATGCAATCTTATGAAGAAAAACTTGAATTAGAAGGTTCTATCCCAAAAACTTTGTGTGATTTGTTAGGCTTCGATGAGCTTGACGATTGTTCGTTAAATTTGCCTCTTGCGGATTCCACTATTAAGAAACCTATGGGAAGGATTAATGATGTTCTTATTGTTGCCAATAGGAATTATGTGCCCGTAGATTTCATTGTTCTTGATATAGATTGCAATCCTTCATCTCCTATTATTCTTGGTAGACCTGTCCTTAGAACGATTGGTGCAATTATTGATATGAAGGAAGGATATATTAGATTACAATTTCCGTTAAGGAAAGTCATGGAACACTTTCCTAGAAAGAAAATCAAATTACCATATGAATCTATTATGAGAGCCACTTATGGATTGCCTTCCAAAGATGGCAATACCTAGATCTATCCATGTATCGTGCCTAGCTAGGGGCGTAAAATGATAGCGCTTGTTGGGAGGCAACCCAATTTTATATTTTTGTTTTTGCTTCTATTTAGGAATAAATATTGCATCTAGATTATGTTTATATGTAGTTTTGTGTTTTAATTAGAGTTTGTGCCAAGTAGAACCTTTGGGAAGACTTATGTGAAGTTTATATGATCTTGCTGTGAAAAACAGAATCGTTAGCGCTCGCTAGAATGGTCACCAGATTTTGCAGGAGTGTGCTATTTAGTTGATTATTTGTGCAAATGATTAATAGACAAATTCCTCACGTTTACCAATTTATTTCATTTTTTGGATTTATAGAAGTATGCAAAGTTACAGATTACAATAGACTGGTCTGTTTTTGACAGATTCTGTATTTCGTGTGTTGTTTGCTTATTTTGATGAATCTATGAGTAGTATTGGGGAGTATGAATCATAGAGAAGTTGGAATACAGTAGGTTTAACACCAATATAAACAAAGAATGAGTTCATTACAGTACCTTTGAGTAGTGGTTCGTTTTCTTATACTAACGGAGCTCACGAGATTTTTGTCTAAGTTTTGTGTTGTGAAGTTTTCAAGTTTTGAGTATTGCTTTGATGGACTATGGAACAAAGAGTGGCAAGAGACTAAACTTGGGGATGCCAAAGGCACCCCAAGGTAAAATTCAAGGACAACCAAAAGCCTAAGCTTGGGGATGCCCCGGGATGGCATCCCCTCTTTCGTCTTCATCTATCAGTAACTATACTCGGAGCTATATTTTTATTCACCACATGATATGTGTTTTACTTGGAGCGTCATGTATCATTTGAGTCTTTGCTTGTTAGTTTGACACAATTATCCTTGCTGGACACACCTTTTTGAGAGAGATAAATATGGCCTAGGAATTGTTAGAACACTCTATGTGGTTCACTTATATCTTTTGAGTTGAATAGTTTTTGCTCTAGTGCCTCACTTATATCTTTTAGAGCACGGTGGTAATTATATTTTGTTGAAATTGTTGATCTCTCATGCTTCACTTATATCCTTTTGAGAGTCTATTAAGACAGCATGGTAATGTGCTTTGGCTATAAAACTAGCCTTCACATGATAGGCATCCAAGATCAATGTAGTAAAAATTTTCACGCTAAGTGCATTGAATATGAAGAGAAGTTGGATGCTTGATAATTGTTTTGAGATATGAGGATAGTGATATTAGAGTCATGATAGTGGAGTTATTGTGAAATTTAGAAATACTTGTGTTAAAGTTTGTGATACCCGTAGCATGCACGTATGGTGAACCGCTATGTGACGAAGTTAGAGCATGAGGTATTTGTAGAGTGTCATGCTTTGTGTGGAGGTCGGGGGCGCGCGATGGTTAACTCCTACCAACCTCCCCCCTAGGAGCATGCATTGATTGCTTTGTTTTGATGACTCGTAAATTTTTGCAATAAGTATATGAGTTCTTATGACTAATGTTGAGTCCATGGATTATACGCACTCTCACCCTTCCATCATTGCTAGCCTCTCTTGTACCGCGCAACTTTCGCCGGTACCATACACCCACTTTATATCCTTCCTCAATACAGACACCATATATCTTCCTCAAAACAGCCACCATACCTACCTATCATGGCATTTCCATAGCCATTCCGAGATATATTGCCATGCAACTTTCCACCGTTTCGTTCATATGACACGCTTCATATTGTCATATTGCCATGCATGATCATGTAGTTGACATCGTATTTGTGGCAAAGCCACCATGCATAATTTTTCATACATGTCACTCTTGATTCATTGCACATCCCGGTACACCGCCGGAGGCATTCATATAGGGTCATACTGTCAGGCCCATGATGCGATTCTATCCCGATCACGTGAACACCTCGTGATTGGGGCACAACCGCATTTCGGGCGCTTAGCAAGATGGATATCATTACATCGTACCATTACATAAATACACGGGGATACAAAAATTCATACAAGTCACATGAATACGACAACATCAATACAAGGCATCCGACTACGGATGCAAACATGAAAAGCACAACGACATACATCCTGCTAACCCAGGCTGCCGACCAGGAACCTAGCCCAAGACTGACGAAGAAGAAGAAGAAACAACTCCAACAAAAGGTAACATCGCTCTCACGTCAAGTCATCGGAAACCTGCCCCTGCAACTGGTGTTGCAGTATCTGTGAGCCACGAGGACTTAGCAATCTCATAACCATGGGTAACAAGACTAGCAAAGCTTAATGGGTAAGGAGAGGTAAAGTGGTGAGGTTGCAGCAGCGGCTAAGCATAGTATGGTGGCTAACTTATGAGTACAAGAATAAGGCGACCATCTACGCAAACGATCGCAAACTAGTAATGATCGCTAAAGATCGTGAACTACCTACGAGTCAACCATGACCCCACCGTGTTCTCTTCTCAAAGTGAAAAGAGACGGTCATGGTTACTCACACGGTTGTGTGTTTTATTTTGGATCCTCTGTCAAGTTTTCTACAACCGGACATTAACAAATTCCAATCTGCCACATTACCGCGGGCAGGGCTTTCAAAAGATCACAACCCTGCAGGGGTGTCCCAACTTAGCCCATCACAAGCTCTCACGATCAGCAGAAGTAAAAGTATTACCCCTTATCTTAGGGACAATCCGATCAGACTCGGAATCCCGGTGCACAAGACATTTCGACAATGGTATAACAAGTCCAGCAGGACCTCCCGGTGTGCCGCCACCCTGATAGTAGCCGCGCGTATCTCGTCTCAGGCCACGACCGGATGGGCGATCCTACGGGAGCCAGATACCTCTAGTTTCCCCATGGTGGCCCCGCAGCACCCCCGTATGGGACCAACACCATCAGCACTGGCCCCCCTGTATGTAGAAGAATCCTCGGGTAGAGCTAACTCCCTATGCAATTAATTAATTAATTAAGTTTTTATTATCTTGCAAATTAAAACCAATGTTGGGCCTTGCTGGAGGAGTTTTATTCAAAGACGAACTGTCAAGGGGTCCCCATATACCCAATCGCATTAGGAACGCAAAATCAAGGAACATAACGCCGGTTTATCGGCTCCTAAGGTGGCATGAGTGGAACAAAGTACCGAGCAAAAGGCCAAGCGTTCCACCCATTGCCAAGTATATAGGTGTGTTAATATATATAAAATATATTGTGATATTCCAAAAGCAAGCTCCAACGTGAAGCAATCTTCATCTTCAACTGCAACTAACAATGCTATAAGAGGGGCTGAGCAAGCGGGTAACATAGCCAAACAACGGTTTTGCTGGGAAGGTGTCAAAGGTTAGAGGTTTCATGGCAACAAAGAGAGAGGCTGACAATAAAAGATGGGTAGCGCGACATATAACGATAGCATCGAGACAACTAGCATGTCGATGATAGTAAAGGTATCCAAGGGGATGGTCGTCTTGCCTGAGATCCCGCACGGAAGAAGAACGAGTCCATGAAGAATACGAAGAAGAAGCCACGAAAACGAACCACGTGTAGTCGAACAAATCCACACGATCGCAACGAAACAAGCATTAACGAGAAGAAGCAAACACCACGGTAAACACACAACACATAACAAGACATGATGCCCAACCAAGTATGATGCAAGACAAGTCTATATGATGCAAAACATGGCAAGGGATGATGCATACAAGAACAACACAACCCAACAAGTTTAAATGAGGCCGGAAACAACATATAACAATTATGGTAAGTCCTCATATGCAATTTTCGAAATTGGTCCAGATCTGAACAAACCTTAAGTTCAAGTTATTAAACAGCAAGTTAACATGAACCCTTATGATCTACTCGAAATTCTAGTCAAGTTACATGTAAAGTTTGTTTAATTCGGAGCTACGGCCTAGAAGATATGAGCAAAACAAGACAAGTATGACAACGATGCAAGATGCATCCAAACAACAAGCAAACACATTCCAAACATGTATTCAACATGTTATTATGCATCTACATGCAAAAACACACAAGTTTCATATAAGACACGCTCAAAACGGAGCAACGGTTCAACACATACACACGAAACAATATATAACCACCAGCTGTCCAAACACAGCAACATGTCACTTAGTTGACATCAAAACAATATGATACAATAACATCTCATGGCAACAAAGGGCATGGCAAGCATGTATATGTCCAGCACTAGAAGCATGACCTCTGAGCTACTACCAAACACCACAAGAACATGCTCAAAACATCATGGCAAGATTGCAAAACATAACGGTTTCACAAACTTAGTGAAAATAAATTAGACATGGCAACAAGAACGACAAGTAGGCATGTTTGCAAGCTTGTGCAACTCATCTCAAAGCATATCATGGCATGTGAAGATAACCAACAGCATGAAGACATGTTTATGAAGCTACTCATGGCAAGAACATGGTCATAGGATGCATAGATCACTAGCAAATCACATGGCAAAACTGAACTTATTGTTAACATAATGACAGAAACATTTTATAGCAACTTGAGAGCAAGAAATAAACAAGCTACAGCAGGCCATATATGCAAAAAAGGGCATGGATGGATAGAGCATAACATGGACAACAAGACATGATCATTAGACAACCCAAAACATTCATGGATTTCAGTGGGGCATCAAGAAAACATGGCATCAGGTTATAACAGTTTCAGACTTAGTAGTTTTTCGACAAGTCTCAGGAAACATCAACAGCGAGTAGACCACTTTACAAGCTTGTTTCAAACACCACAAGACATATCATGAAAAGTGGATTGCACCACAGCAAAGATGGCATGATTGTGCTTCTAAAACATATTGACAGGTAGCTCAAACAACAATCATACATAAAGATACAAAAATGACAAATCATCATCTCATAACAAGTTTCAGCACTTAACAGCCACATGCACTTTTGCAACAGAGATTAACATGGCAATGTGGCACCTAATATGAATGCTACAGCAACCAACATGTAGAGCACTTCACAATGAACATTTTGACATATCATACACTCCATTTGGACCAACATGCACAAAGTTACCACATCACAAACATGCTAACATAATAACAATTATCAGCAGTTTATAACATTTAGCACTTTTGCAACGATGATTAGGGCATCAAGAAGAACTCAAACAAGCATGCCACAGTACAACAATATGAAGAGCATCACGAGACGAACATTTTGATATATCATTCACTCAATTTGGATCACCACACAAAAAGTTACAATTTTAACCGGTTTTTTCGCGTGGCCGGATTAATTTTTGTCTTTGACTCTTCTAATTTTAACCTATTTTTAACTTTCCGCAGTAAACCCAGGCCTAGCAAGAAGGCCAAATTGAATAAACCGGTAGATGACGATGTGATTCTTGAATCGGCAAAGGATCCTGAACCTGCTTAAGATCCCATTGACACTTTGCATGATGATCCTGTTCCCACGGATCATGAAGTCTTTGTTGACCAAGGGAGTGATCCAATGGATCGTGATCCTGAACCGGCCAATCTTGCCCAAGCCAGCACTGCTCCTGCTAGTCCGGCTAAGCAAACGGCTGCTCCAACTGAAGATGTTGAAATCACTGGGATTGGCTATACTACTCCTGGTGAGCCTGTTGCTTTATCCAAGCATACTGCCAAGGATGAAGTTCCCATCAAGGAGAAAGGAAAATGGAGTACTGATTTAACCAGTTATGATCAGCTCAGCGCCCAAGAACTCCATTCCGGCTATCTAAACCGGGTATACACCAGCCGTGATCATGAAGCCGGCTTGGTGAATATGATGAAAGAGCGCTACGAGGTAACCTTTGCTGTTTTCTGACTTGCACTCTATTCATGTTTATTTCTCATAGCCTGCCTTTACTCCATTGTAGCCCCCAAGTGCCGGTTTAGCCGTTTAGGGTGAACCGGGACTTTGAGTAGATCCAGTAGATAGTTTGTTTTGCACCTGTGCAGTCCCCAAGGGCCGGTTTTACTCCTTTGGGATGAACCGGGACTTCAACTTGCATTCTGTTCTGAACAATGTCACATTAGCCCCCAAGTGTCAAGTGTATAACTTGTTATATGCTTGGGACTTGACTCAAAAAAGGCCTGTTTAACTGCAAATACACATTACCCACCAAGTGTCAAGTGCATAACTTGTAATGTGCTTGGGACTTGACTGAGAAAATGTCTCATGAATATATAATGTACTTTCCTCTTGGCAGACTGACTTAAACCGGAAAACTTCTGAAATGACCGAGCTCCGGGATACTTTGAAGTTCCAAGAAATTGCTGCTAACAAAGTCAAAGACGAGCTGACCCTTGCTTTAGCAAACATAGAAAAGCTGAAGCAAGACTTTGAAACGGAACGGTCAGATTGGGATTTTGAGAAAACTATCTTGGAGAAGAGGGCCATTGATGGAGAGGCTGCTCTTAATCCGGTGACTGAAGAACTGTCCGGATTAAAGCAGCAGATTAATGCCATGAAAACTGCTATCTTTGGTAGGTGTTGTTATCATAGCCCTGAATATTGCATTCCTGCACTTTTCCGGTTTAACTCATACTTTTTGATGCAGGAAAACGCATTGCTCATCTTGGCAATGATATGCGGAGAAAGTTGAAGGCCGCATACACTCTGGTGGAGCAGCTGTATTCCGGTGCCCAGAGGATTGTCTCCACTGCCTCACACAATAAACCGACTCCCGCAACAATCCAGGGTACTTTAGAAAAACTATCCATTCTGCCTGCCTGACTCGTAGAACTGAAGAAGTCGTCTGCAAGGGCGGGTGCTCTCATGGCTTTAACTCAAGCGAAAGCTTGGGTGCTTGAGTTTGATCCGGCAGAAGTGGTGGGCGGCTACCCAAGCATGAAGGAAGATGGATCAGCATTCTCTAATGATGACTTACGTGCGTTAACAAAAGAAATGCGGCCTCTGACCAGAAAAACTGTCTGATGAGGCTGATTTGTCTCGTTATCATCCGGCATACAGTGCTGAGAACGTGCGGGCCGGGCTTCCGGCTTATGAGATTGAAAATCTTATTCCGCCCGTCCGTAAGCACACTTTTGCTCATGAAATTGATCCGTCTGAACTCATGAACGATGAAGTTTATTTCCGAGCGCCGACCAAGATTGATTGGACAACCACTGACTTCTAGCAGCTGGAAGAGACCGTCGAAGAACCGGAGCGAGCTGATCCACAACCTTGACATCAGGCTAACGAAGAATCCTAAGCCGGTGCCGGTTTAAACTCTATGGCCCAGTACTTTTATTAAAAACTGATATTCTTCTAGGCTTTCTACTGCCTTGTAATAGGGTAGTTGAAACACTTTATGTTATCACGCACTGTCCTTTGTATGAGATTGCTTCAGTTGGCATCTTCATAATTATTTCTTGCTTATAATGCCTTTGACGGTTTCTTCCACCTGCTTCTGCATAAAACAATGTTTAAAGTGTCCCGGTGGTTTATCGCCGGATGGGTCATAATGCCCAAACACATGGTCTAAGTTTATAACATGAACTGTGTATAAAATATAAAGTATGTATCATACATGTGATTAAGTGTGTAACAATTAACCTTAATCAATAGTCGATAGCAAAGACAATGATCCAAGATGCAAGTATTGATGACTCCCTTGATCATTTGCCGGTTCATGATGAAACCGTACTGGGTTATGATAAACTCTGGTTTAACTATAGATAGCACTGGTGATTTTATAAGCAAAACCAGACCAGGTTCTGGAAACGCAGGCGTAGTGGCAACTTATAGTCATCCACTCCCTGAATCAGTGGACTTGGATGAACACCAATGACCTTGAAGATAAAAAATTCTATATAAAAAATCAAAAAGAGATTTTTGGGCAAATAAGACCGTGTAGTCGAGGCTTTTTACGAGCTGCCAGGCTCCAAATTCGAGGCTTTTTATAAGTTGCCAGGCTACTGTCAATAACCATTTTACAAAGCCTGTTAAGATGGTCCTCAATCCTTAACCAAATCATCAATGTTAATGTTACCAAGTTCAGGGTCTTCAAAGATTGACTTGTGTAAACACTCGATGATCGTCAATTTAACGTTACCAAGTTCCGGGTCTGTAAAGATTGACTTGTGTATATGTTTGACGGGTTGTACCAGTTTTACCTGGGCGGAGTGACTTACTTAATGCAGGCAGGCTAATCCGAGGTTTTAGGTGTATACACCAGGCTTCCAAGCCATGGCTTGATAGCCTACTACAAGGGTTGTCAACTCGTTGATGCTTTGCATCAGGAGCCCCCGGGTAGCATTTGAGCTATGCTCATCGGGGCCTATGTTTGAGTTGTGCTAGGCATCAAAACTCTCTTTTGCCCCTTATCATCATGTGGGGATTGCCGAAGCAACCAGAGCTATGCTCTTAGGATGGCCTTGACATGACCGCCGGTTTAAGAGGCCATAGGACTCCCTTGCACACAGAAGCCCCCATGTGACAAACTCTTATGGAAAAAAGATGACTGATACCCCGCTTTATCGTGGGCGCCGGTTTATTATATTGATCATAATATATACATTGCAAATATTTGTACATAAAGCAGAGCCTATGGCCCAGGTGTAGTAAGGTCGAAGAAGAGCGATGTTCCACGGCCGTCGGGTCTCCTCCTCCGCAGTACGTGAGTCCTTATGTTCTCGAACGTCCACGATGTAGTATGATCCATTGTGCAGGTTCTTGCTGACCACAAAGGGTCCTTCCCAAGGTGGGGATAACTTGTGCATTTCTGTCTGGTCTTGGATGAGCCAGAGCACCAGATCTCCTTCTTGAAACGTTCTGGTTTAACCAAGTGACTGTGGTACCGGCGCAGATCTCGCTCGTAAATCGCCGATCGAGCTGCTGCCGTGTCTCGCTCCTCATCCAGCCGGTCTAATGCATCTTGCCGTGCTTTTTCGTTATCAGCTTCGACGTAAGCCGCCACTCGCGGTGAAACATGATGGATATCACTAGGGAGGACCGCTTCAGCTCCATATACCATGAAGAAAGGCGTGTACCCTGTAGATCTGTTAGGCGTAGTGTTGATGCTCCACAACACAGAGGGTAATTCCTCCACCCAACAACCCAGTGTCCTCTGCAAAGGGACCAAAAACCGGGGTTTAATGCCTCACAAGATCTCTTGATTGGCTCTTTCCGCTTGACACTTAGATTGAGGGTGTGCTACTGATGATACATCAAGGCGGATGTGCTCTCGTTGACAGAACTCCTCCATAGCCCCCTTGGATAGATTGGTACCTTTATCAGTTATAATACTGTGTGGAAAGCCAAACTGGAAAATCACATTTTTGATGAACTGAACCGCCGTTGTTGCATCACACTTGCTGACTGGTTCCGCTTCAACCCATTTGGTAAACTTATCCACTGCCACCAAAAGATGGGTCTTCTTATCTGGGGATCTCTTGAAGGGTCCAACCATGTCAAGCCCCCAAGTCGCAAACGACCAAGTAATTGGAATCATCCTCAACTCCTGAGCCGGTATATGAGCACGCCGTGAGAATTTCTGGCAAGCATCACATTTTCTGACCAAGTCCTCTGCGTCAGCATGAGCTGTCAACCAGTAGAACCCATGACGAAAATCTTTAGCCACCAAATATTTTGAACCGGCATGATGACCACAATCTCCTTCGTGGACCTCTCTAAGAATGTCACGGCCTTCATTTGGTGACACACAACGTTGAAACGCCCCAGAGACGCTGCAATGATGTAATTCTCCATTGACAATAGTAATTGACTTGGATCGCCGGATTATCTGTCTAGCCAAGACTTAGTCCTCTGGTAACTCACCTCGGTTCATGTACGCCAGGTAGGGGAGTGTCCAATCCGGAATAACATGAAGTGGCGCCACCAATTGAGCCTCTGGATCAGGAACGGCCAAGTCCTCTTCTGAAGGTAACTTTACCGACGGATTATGTAATACATGCAGGAAGGTATCGGGTGGCACCGGTTTACGTTGAGAACCCAGCCGGCTTAACGCGTCAGCTGCTTCATTCTTTCGCCGGTCTATATGATCCACTTGATAACCCTTGAAGTGTCCAGCAACAGCGTCTACCTCTCGTCGATATGCTGCCATAAGTGGATCTTTGGAATCCCACTTACCGGACACTTGTTGAGCCACCAGGTCCAAATCACCAAAACATTTAACCCGGCTTAAATTCATCTCTTTAGCCATCCGCAGCCCATGGAGGAGAGCTTCATACTCAGCTGCATTGTTAGTACAAGGGAACATTAAACGGAGGTCATAACAGAACTTATCACCTCGTGGGGAAGTTAATACGACTCCAGCCCCCGAGCCCTCCAATTGCCTGGATCCATCAAAGTGAATAGTCCAATATGTGTGATCCGGCTTCTCCTCTAGTGCTTGTAGCTCCGTCCAATCGTTGATGAAGTCCACCAGTGCTTGGGATTTGATTGCACTACGGGGCACATATTTCAATCCGTGAGGACGAAGCTCAATAGCCCACTTTGCAACCTGACCAGTAGCCTCTCTGTTCTCGATTATATCCCCTAGAGGAGCTGAACTGACCACAGTGATTGGATGGCCTTGAAAATATTGCTTTAACTTCCGGTTTGCCATGAAGACTCCATACACCAACTTCTGCCAATGCGGGTATCTCTATTTTGATTCAATGAGCACCTCACTGATGTAGTAACCCGGCCGTTGAACCGAATATTTTTTGTTTGTCTCCTTGTGCTCTACCACAATGGCAACGCTTACTGCTCGGGCGTTAGCAGCCACATATAACAACAACGGCTCATTATCAACTGGGGTAGCAAGGACCGGCGGCTCTGCCAATTGCTTCTTCAAGTCTTCAAGCATAGCTTCAGCACTATCACTCCAGACAAAATGGTTTGTCTTTTTCATCATCTGATAAAGCGGGATGGCCTTCTCCCCTAAACGGCTGATAAACCGGCTGAGCGCCACAATGCGGCCCGCCAAGCATTGGACATCGTTCATGCACGCCAGTTTACAAAAGGACGTAATCGCCTTGATCTTCTCTGGATTAGCTTCAATTCCTCTGTTTGATACCAAGAATCCCAGGAGCTTGCCTGCTGGAACACCAAAAACACATTTGTCCGGATTAAGCATCATTTTGTAAAGCCGGAGATTCTCAAAGGTTTCTTTCAAGTCTGTTATCAATGTCTCCTCCTTTCTGGATTTCACCACAATGTCATCCACATACGCATGAACATTCCGCCCAATCTGTCCATGACGACAGTTCTGCACACAACACTGATAGGTCGCCTGGGCACTCTTAAGCCCAAATGGCATAGATACATAGCAGAAGGCTCCAAAGGGAGTTATAAAGGTTGTTTTCTCTTGGTCCTTAACTGCCATTTTGATCTGATGATAACCTGAATATGCGTCCAAAAAACATAGGCGCTCGCAACTCGCCGTAGCACAAATGATTTGATCAATACGGGGGAGGGCAAAGGGATCGGTTGGGCAAGCCTTGTTCAAATCTGAGTAATCAACACACATTTGCCAAGTGCCATTTTTCCTAAGCACCGGCACCGGATTAGCCAACCACTCTGGATGAAACACCTGAATTATAAAGCCTGCCGCCAAGAGCCTAGCCACTTCTTCACCAATAGCCTTGCGCCTTTCTTCATTGAAGCGGCACAGAAATTGCTTAACCGGTTTAAACTTAGGATCAATGTTGAGAGTGTGCTCAACGAGTTCCCTCGGTACACCTGGCATGTCAGAAGGTTTCCATGCAAAAATGTCCCGATTCTCACGGATGAACTCGATGAGCGCGCTTTCCTATTTTGGATCTAGGTTAGCACTGATGGTGAACTGCTTGGATGAATCGTCAGGAACAAAGTCAACCTGTTTGGTCTCTTCAGCTGATTTGAACTTCAAGGCCGGATCATGCTCTGTGGTTGGCTTTTTTAGCGAAGACATATCTGCCGAATCAACATTATCTTTATAAAACTTCAGCTCCTCAGTTGCACAAACCGCCTCAGCATAAGGTGCATCACCTTCCTCGCACTCCAATGCAATCTTGCGACTCCCATGGACCATAATGGTTCCCTTATGGCCCGGCATCTTGAGATGTAGATAAACATAACACGGCCTTGCCATGAACTTAGCATAAACCGGTCGCCCGAACAGGGCGTGATACGGGCTCTTGATTTGTACCACTTCAAATGTCAAAGTCTCAGACCTGGAATCATGCTCATCTCCAAAAGTGACCTCCAAGTCTATCTTACCAACTGGATATGCCGATTTACCAGGCACCACACCATGGAAAACTATGTTGGATTGCTGAAGCTTCTTATCTGTCAGCCCCATGCGCTGGAAAGTCTCGTAGTATAAAATGTTGATGATGCTGCCTCCGTCCAGAAGCACCTTGGTAAACTTGTAGCCACCCACCTGAGGTGCCACAACTAGAGCCAGCTGACCCGGATTGTCAACCCGGAGCGGATGATCCTCTCGGCTCCACACAATGGGCTATTCTGACCAACGCAGGTAGCGCGGCACCGCCGGTTCAACAAAATGTACTTCCCTCTTGTAAACCTTCTGATCACACTTACATAAGCTTGTGGTAAAGACGATATACTGTCCACTGCTCAACTGCTTTGGATTACTCTGATATCCGGACTGCTGCTGCTGCTGATTACCCTTATTGTTATAACCACCCTGGCCGTGCTGCTGGTTATACTGATTGTGCCCGTTTTGGTGGTTGTGATTACCTTGGAACCCTGAACCGGATCCACCACCTTGATAACCCGGCCCATGAAAACCAGGGCCTGATCCGCCGGACGGTCCATGATCGAATTGGGACCGGTTCATGATTTCCTTCATAATAAAACAGTCCTTCCAGAGGTGCGTAGCTGGCTTTTCCGCTCTACCGTGCCTTGGGCAAGGTATGTTCATCTGGCGTTCTAGATTAATAGGCGGCCTCCCATTTCGTGGGGGCGGTCTACCCTTGCGGCGCTGGTCGTTCTCTTGAACATTGGTGTTGGCCACAAAATCTGAGTTACTATCCGCTTTACGCTTACCGTTGTACCCTTGATTCGCCGGGTTGGGCTGTGGCGTTTTACCATTCTTCTTTGCCTTCCCTGCCTTGTCCTTGTCAGAATCTGGGTATTTGGCACTATCTGAATCCGCATACTTCACCAAGGCGCCCATGAGCATCCCCATGTCATCACAATTACGTTTAAGCCGTCCCAACTTCAATTTCAAAGGTTCAAACCGGCAATTGCCGTCCAAGGTTACAACTGTTGTGCTTGGGTTGATGCTATTGGAGTAATTTAGGATGTCCGACACTTGACGTACCCAATGACTTGTTGACTCGTGCTCTCCTTGAACACAGGCCGCTAAATCGACGACGGACATCGGCTGTTTGCACGTGTCTTTGAAGTTATTAATAAACCGGCGGCGCAATTTGGCCCATGATCCGACGGAATTGGGTGGCAAGCCTTTCAGCCAAGTGCGAGCTGTGCCCTCCAACATCATAGTGAAATACTTAGCGCACGCCGCATCATCTACATCCAGCATCTCCATTGCCATCTCATAGCTTTCGACCCATGTCTCAGGGGATAGATCCGCAGTATAGTTTGGCACCTTGCGTGGTCCTTTGAAATCCTTGGGCAGTTTTACGTTGCGTAAAGCGGGAGTAAGACAAGGCACTCCCAAGGAACTGGACATAAACCCCGGTTCAACTGAGGTAGACGGACGAACCGGCGTTGGCTGACGGGCTTCGTACTGTGCTGCTAACTCGGCCTCCCGGCGCTGCCTGCCCTGATCCACCACGTCCTGAGCATTCGCATCTCCCCCTTCTGGATCATCCCTCCGTGGCGGGTTACGTCTTCATGCGCTGCTTGACACAGCCGGTTCATCCAGGTGCCTAGTATAACTCCGGCTTGGGCGAGGGGTTGAATGAATCCTCTCATGGCTGTGAGAATAAGCTTGCTGTTGAGTTAGCGCCGTCTCCAAAAACTCCCTGGCCCGCCATGCCTCCACCGCTACGGGGGACGTTCCTTCAATGGGAAGGGCGGCCAGTCGTGAAGCGGCGGCAACTATGTTATCCAATGGATTAGAGTAATGACCGGGAGGGGTGGGTATATGCTGTGATGGGACAACCTGGCGGGTTGGCTCTGCAGCCTGCGGCTGGACTGACGCTCCTGTGCCCAGCGCTCCTCCCCGGTATACCTCCGGCTAGTTACTGGTCCCTACTCCAAGCGTGCTAAAAAGGTTCCTTGATTCATAAACCGATGGCAGGCAAGATCGTTGCCTTCTCATCATTACCTCGTGTGAAGCGGTCTGATCTAACATGAGTCGATAAGCCTGAGCATCTAGCTCGGCCTGGTTCGCGGTCATCCTGGTTTCTTAGCAGCTAGGTCCAACTTGGCTTGATCTATCAGGCTTTTCACCTGAGCGACTTCCGCATCATGTTGCTCCTTATTGGACTGGGCTACCTCTGTCGTTAACAGTGATGTCAAAGTATCGAGCAAGGCGGACAAAGTTTCGGCCGGCGACGGATCAGGACCTCCAGCCCTAGCTCCCGCCGAGGTCGAGGTTAACGCCGCTGTAGTTGATGACTCCTGCATAGGTTGTGAGCCGGCCATGAAGATGAAAACCCGGTTCGGCGGATCAAGGGGGTCCGAAATACTATCACCATCGGAACAGACCTCGGACCAGCCATCCTGCAATAGGTATAAAGATTATGTCTCTCCAGAGGACGATTCGTCGCCGGAATAGACAACAGTCTCACCGCCAGAGTCCGATACGTCCTCATCTTGCACTCCATGAACTGCCCCAACAAAGACGTGCTTCATGGCGGGCTGAATCCGGGCGGGTCTCACACGCTTAGCCGGCTCGATGATGTCGGGGAAGATGTCCGGCTCAGGGCCTGGTTCGCCGATCTTGCCGATGAAGACGTGGATGCCGCCAAAGGGGACCCGGTACCCGTATTCAATTGAATCGGCCTCGGGGCCCCAGCCTGCATCATCAATGTAGATCTTGCCGCGACGACACTTAGTCATCCGGCCCACTGCGTATCCCTTGAGTCCTTCAAAGCTGCCCTTCAAGAACTCGAAACCATCGTGCGATAGCCCCACGGTGGGCGCCAACTGTCGTGGTTTTGTCACGGCAGATGTCCTAGCAAAAGGACTTAGTCATGAGGCCATCGCTACGGGTTAGCTTAAAGGGGTTAAAGCGGACAAGGACACATGGATTTTATACTAATTCGGCCCCTTCGATGAAGGTAAAGGCCTACCTCTAGTTTGGTGTAATATTGTTAGGGTTTCGATGACCAGGGTAGAATCCGCTTTTCCCGTGTCTCGAACTGTTGTTCTCTGCCTTGAACCATCGTTGGGTCGTCCCTTTATATACACGAGGTGATGCCCGGTCCGGTTTACAGAGTCCCGAGGCCGGCTCATAAACGTGTTCGGCTCGGCCTCTATCCTTCCTATCTTACATCACAAGTTACCCGCAGTATGGCGGTTTACAATCATGGGCCCTAACACTTGGGCTTTACACATCCTGGGCTAAAGCGTCTTGCTCCATGCTCTACTGGGCTTTAGTAAGAGTAATCTTGATAGTCATAAACCGGCCCCTCCTGGGCGGTTTATACCTGATAGTAATATCCCTGACATTAGGCCCCAGATTGATTTGAACATGTTCATGTCAATCTTTCAACGTCTTGTACAGATTTCCCCTTCCGCACCTTCGAGTGCTTCATCAACCGGCGTGACGTCATCTTCCCAGATTGCACTAAACTGCTGTGATGTCATCTGCACATTTAATACTTGTACCTGTTTTTAGCTTTTATCCATTAAAGATTCCGAAAATCGAGGCGACAGTATCGTCCTATATCCACCTTTTTGGCTCCTTGATTCCCGCGCCTGCCGTTTTATCCTTCGGCTTATAAATAGGGCAGGGGGCATTTCTTTCCCCCCCTTGCTCCTTTGCCTTCTCCTTCCTCGCGCCTGTTCATACCCGAGCTCCGCCGTCGCCGTCAAGCTCCGCGTCTTCATCAAGCTTGGCCGCTGCATCAACCTAACTGGACCAGAAAGCTCCGGCACGCCTCCGCATTCATTTGCTCTGGTAAGTTTCCTTCTTATCCCGCACGTAGATCTCGTTAGGGTTTCCTTCCTCATACGAACCTGCGAGTAGACACTGTTCTTTATAGTTCTTCGCCATAGCCCGATAGTTTTAGCGTAGATCTGACTTTCCTGTTTGATAGCTGTAGAAGTAACTCCATCTCTTCGTAATACCTTCATCTTTCCCAATATCATTAGTTAGATTGCATCTTCTAGAACCTTCATCGCATCTGTTTAATATAAACTTAATATTTCTGAATTTCCAGCCTGCGGCAGATCCATAGTTTCCTTACTATCTGTGCAAAAACTGTTTCTTCGTGACTTCAGATCTGTATTTCATACATTCTTGTTGGCGGTTTAGCTATTTCAGACACTATAAACCGGTAAATATCATTATTTTACCTGTTCCAGACATCATAATCTAGTATATACCATTAGGCCCCTTCTTAAACCGCCGTTAAATAAGTACCTTTAGAGATGCTGCCGGTTTAAACTTGCCTAGATCATAAACCGGCTTTTCATTATATTTTCAGACTTCCTTTCAAGAATGGCCACTCAAGCCAAGCAGTTTACCTCCAGCAACTGGGTCCAATCCCGGGTTACTGAGGAGGGCTTAGAGAAACTGGCCGAAATTGGTGCCTTAGGCCCAAAAAATCTCCTTCACTAGAGGGTCCCCGGATCAGAATGTCCTCCCTAGCCCAAAGAGGGAGAAGTTTTCTTCTTTCTAGATCACTTAGCCAGTGGATTCAATCCTCCCGGGTCGAAGTTCTTCCGTGATGTGCTAGCCAATTTCGAACTTCATCCGCAAGATATTGGTCCCAACTCTGTGTCAAACATTTGCAACTTCCAAGTCTTTTCTGAAGCTTACCTGCAAGAGGAGCCATTAGTTGAGTTGTTCTGGGATTTCTTTCATCTAAACCGTCGCACAGAATTTCATGACGGTCCAAATACTAAGCTCGGCGGGATGTCTATTCAGAAAAGAAAGGACGTTAGTTTTCCTCACACCAGTCTCCACAGCCATCCAAAAGAGTGGAATTAGACTTGGTTCTACTGCTTATATACTTCCCCCGCAGAAGAGAATCCATTGCCGGGTTATCGCCCCCACCGTCTTCTGGAGAATCACCCCTTTCCACAGCGGCTAAGTGCCCAGGAACGAGCTCAGTACACTCCTTAGCTCACAAAACTCAGGGCCTTTACGGCCAATGGTTTGACATGGGTTGACTTTGTCCGCTGCTGGATTTCTTGGAGTATTCTCCCGCTAAGCCGGCGTTCCAGTTTAATGTGTGAGTATACTGGGAATCCCAAAGATCCTTTGCGCCATACAGAGGCGGTGCTGTCAGAAAACGAGATCAATGAATCCGTCAAGAAATTGCTGAATGAATCTTAAGAAGCTTGCAGTCAAACCGGATAGGCTCCCTTCTGTGCACTCAACAAACCACCATCGGTCAAAATTTCTTTTCATATTGCTTTGATTTGTTTTAATCCGTCTGCAGTGCTCGTCTTGAAGTGTCTTTATTCCTTTCAATAGGGCAATGATCCATTCTGGAAAAGAAAGGCCTAGGATAAACCGGCGAAGGTGCCTCGCCAAAAAACCAAGGCTATTAAGAAGGCTGTCAAAAAGAAAACCACTGGCGCATCTGGATCTAATCCGGAAGATGATGAACAGGCCTCCGAGTTACTACCTGATTCTCTTGATTTCTTTGACTTTTCTTTATCTGCATTTTATTAATAATGACTGTACCCAGGGACGCGCTGAAGGCAGCAAAGCGGACGATGTTGAGGTAATCACTCTTTCTTCCGATTCAGAACCTCTGCCAACACCAAAAATTCGTCGAGCAAGCCAGAAAGTACAGATTTCTCATCCTTTCTCTTACTTGGACCCAAACTATCTTTTGAAGAAACAGCAACACGAAGCTTGCCGCACCACGCGGCACAGTGGCCACGCCATTGAGTCCACCGGATTAACACACACTCCAGACGTTTTTATCCTAAGGCAGGTCTTATTCGACAACCTCTTAATCCGTCTGATCCGAATTATCAGGAAACTCCTCATTCCTCTTCTGGCGAATCAACAGCCACACAGATTCCTCCCCTCAAGACTATTCCTCGGTAAGTTTTTTCGCGTGGCCGGATTAATTTTTGTCTTTGACTCTTCTGATTTTCACCTATTTTTAACTTTCCGCAGTAAACCCAGGCCTAGCAAGAAGGCCAAATTGAATAAACCGATAGATGACGATGCGATTCTTGAACCGGCAAAGGATCCTGAACCTGCTGAAGATCCTATTGACACTTTGCATGACAATCCTATTCCCATGGATCATTGATGGGCCTCGAACCCCTCGTTGGTTACCCCAAGTGGAAGGTGTAAGATGCAGTATGTAGAAGTGTTTTCCCTTAGCAAAGATGCCAAGGATCGAATCCCCAGAGACTCCTAGGTTCAACAAGTAGGTGTCAACTGCTACGGCGCCAGATTAGTAGCAATCAATGTGGACCTGCACACAGATACAAATAACTTTGCTCCAAACGAGTACAGAGAGGTTGTCAATCCCTCCGGCCTTGTAGTTCACAAAGGATTAAAAGCAATGATAGTAGTGATAGATAGTGTTTTGCAATAGTAAGTAAAAGCGAAAAGTAAATAGCGGATGTGATCAATGATAGTAATATGGACCGGAGTCTCATGATGTTCACTAGTGATGTCTCTCTCCCAAAAGACGATAAAACAGCTATGTGAGGTAAACAAATTACAGCTGGGCAATTGACAGGACCACGAACGCAAACCAATGCTGACTACATTGCAAGAAAGGTTGAGGTTCAAAGCATGGGCGGTACGCAAAAGTAAGTAGACCGAAATCCATCAATATCTACTACTAATCATCCACCTTGAGATATCTATCCAGAACATCTCGCTGGTATTAAGTTGTGAGTCCCACCCATAGTGTAAACTCAATGCAACAGACAACTACATTAAAAGAACTTTGTGTAAAGTAAACAATCCTTGCACCCGCGAGCACAAGCACCGTTGTTTTCCCCCTTGTGGCAATAGCACATCCCCTAGACTCATGTTTTTGTCACTCAAGCTAGTCATCGAGGGGCATGAACCCACAATCGAGCATAACATTCCCTCTTGGAGTCACTACCTATTACTCGGCCAAAGCAATAAATAACAACGGAGAACATGCAAGAATTACTTATGAACAAAAATATAAAAGAGGTAGATCAAATATATTACTCAAGATCAATCTGAACATAATCTCATAATCCATCGGATCCCAACAAACTCAACATAGCAAAAGCATAAGGATTACATAGGTGCCTCGATCATGTAGGGCAGCTCACGAGGACTAATTAGTGAAGCACAAGAACGGGAGGAGAACATCACATAGATACTGGTCATGGACTCATGGTCCAAGGGAGACTACTCACGAGTCATCCGAGAGGCGTCCATGGTGGTGGAGAAGCTCCTGGTGGTGATCCTGTGATGGCCTGGCTTATTAGGGATGATAGACTACTCATATCAATAAGGAATTCCTTCTTTTCCGGGAGCCCATTCGGACAGAACTCCAAAGTTAAGCGTGCTCGACTTGGAGTAGTTTCAGGATGGGTGACCGACCGGGAAGTTGCTCCCGGGTGCGCACGAGTGAGGACAAAGTGCGCAGAAAAGACTAGTATTGATATGTGGGGCCAGTCTAGATCCCGCCAAGAGTAACGGCCATCGGCGGGTGTGTCCGGGGCGTTACAAGTTGGTATCAGAGCCGACCCTCGCGGTTACACGGATGTTTGCGGACAGTTTGCAGTCATGTTGTGCATGACGTTTGTGACCCGTCGTGGCACACGGCATGGCACATGTGCTGTCCTGAAAGCACAGACGGTTGTGCCAAGAGGGAACGTTTCTGTGGCCCGACGAGGACGTCGGTTCCTCTGAGTGAGGGTGTATGTGATGGCCTGGCTTATTAGGGATGATAGACTACTCATATCAATAAGGAATTCCTTCTTTTCCGGGAGCCCATTCGGACAGAACTCCAAAGTTAAGCGTGCTCGACTTGGAGTAGTTTCAGGATGGGTGACCGACCGGGAAGTTGCTCCCGGGTGCGCACGAGTGAGGACAAAGTGCGCAGAAAAGACTAGTATTGATATGTGGGGCCAGTCTAGATCCCGCCAGGAGTAACGGCCACCGGCGGGTGTGTCCGGGGCGTTACAGATCCTCCCCTCCGGCAGGGTGCCGGGAAGAGTTCTCCTGGTGCTTCCGATCTTGGGAGCGGCGGCGGCGGCGGAACAGAGATGGGATCGCGAAAAGAGTTCCTGTTCTGAGGGTTTCGGAGGACCCTTTAAATATATGCCAAAGGAGGGCATCGGGGGAGCTTCGGGGGGCCCAGGCGCCCCCCCGGCGCGGCCCAGGGGGGGCGCGCCGCCAGGGCGCCTAGAGCCCTGGTGCCCCCCCCAGGCTGCCCTTCGAACGCAGGGTTGTTTCCGGAACGCTGATTTTTTATATAATTTTTCTGGATTTTTCTGGGCAGTTCTCGAAACGTGAAAACCTGAAATACAAAAACAGCCGAAAATAGAAAGTGGCACTGGGGTGCACTGGATTAGTAAGTTAGTCCAAATATGATCAAAAGTGTATGGAAGTGTATGAATATCATAGCAATATCACCCAAAAGTGGCATGGAGCAAGCATAAATTATAGATACGTTTTGGACGTATCAACATCCCCAAGCTTAATTCCTGCTCGTCCTCGAGTAGGTAAATGATAACAAGAATAATTTCTGTGGTGACATGCTATTAACCATATAGGACTTTTTCATAGTCATATGAAAAAAGCTTACTGAGACAATGATTCTATAGTAGTTAAGTTGCCTCAGGAGAAAATCACAAATGACTGAAAGTTTTACAATATGAAACTGAAACATCAAATAGATTTGCAATGAACATGATGTGCAAATATGATAAAGTGATATCTAGCTTGCCCCCTTTAGTGATGCAAAACATAAATGCAGGGGCACCTTCAAGGTTTAAGTGATGACTAGATACAATGATTTCAGAATAAACGATATCACAATCATGCAAAAGACAATGCTACTTTGGGACAATGCACATTACACTCAGAATGACAATCATGCTCTCAGTAGTTGGTGCTTGAAGTGCTAGAGCTTTTTATTTTGAAAACATAAAAGCAATTTTGTCAACGGTAGTAGTACTTCATATGTGTCATGCATAAAAAATCCTATAAGTTGCAAGCCTCATGCATCGAATACCAATAGTGCTCGCACCTTGTCCTAATTAGCTCGGATTTCCATGGGTTATCATTGTATTGCATATGTTTCAACCAAGCGTCACAAAGGGGTACCTCTATGCCACCTGTACAAAGGTCCAAGGAGATAAATCGCATTTGATTTCTCGTTTTTGATAGATCTCAACTTGAGGACATCCATACCGGGACAACATAGAAAATATATGATGGACTCATCTTTAATGCATAAGCATGTTCTCATAAGAGATTGAGGATTAAGGTCCAAGCTAAAACTTCCACCATGATACATGGCTTTGGTTGGCGGCCCAATGTTCTTCTCTAACAATATGCATAGTCATTCAACCCACGGTAAATCACCCTTACTTCAGACAAGACGAACATGCATAGCAACTCACATGATATTCAACAAAAGTGTGACAGTTGATGGCGTCTCCAGAAACATGGTTACCGCTCAGCAAGCAACTTATAAGTAATAAGATACATAGGCAACATATTCTTTACCACAATAGTTTTTAAGCTACTTTCCCATGAGCTATGTATTGCAAATTAGTGCGCTTAGTACAGGTGTAGGTTAGCAAAAGACTGGGAGCGACCAACTAAGAGAGCAATGACGGTCATAATCATGCAGAGCGACAAAGCAATATTGAATCAGGCATGGTAGTTATATCGCTACTCAGAAACAAAAGATCATCAAGGCTTGACAGACTTTCTTTACAGTCTTAAATATGCGTGAGCATACGCCAAGTCAATCAAAATAAATTCTCGAAGGAAGATATTACTAAACCATACCACATCATAGGCAAACAAATCAAGTTAGTACTCCAATAACACATTGGAAACCCCCCAGCTATTTGAGACTAACCATAAGAAAACCTGAACTACTAAGCACCATCATGCAAGTAGCATCTTTATCATAGACATATTAACCAATGCAACAGAAGCAAACTCTCTTAATAAGGTGAGCATGATAATTAAAGAGAGTTCAAGCAACCAACTAAACAAAAGCTCTTTGAAAAGATAGGCATGAATACTAAGAGCAGAGCATGATAGTAGCTATTAAAAGACAAAGAACACACACAGCAAAGATGGACATGAAAATTCTATGTTATGTTCTAGGTAGAGGTGGAGCGTGTTTCTCTCCCACATAAAGAATGCTGAGTTCCGACTCGTTATGAAAAACTAAAAAGAAAACTAAAAGCAAGACGCTCCAAGCATAGCACATAACACATGAAGTGATAAAAATATAGTGGAACGAAAGACGAACTGATAATGTTGATGGAGAAGGGGAATGCACGGGGGCATCCCCAAGCTTAGACGCTTGAGTCTCCTTGAATATTTCTTGGGGGTGCACGGGGGCATCCCCAAGCTTGAGCGCTTGACACTCCTGAATCTTTTTTATCATCTTCCCTCGCACACTTGAAAACTCCCTTCATACATAACTCATCATAATCTGATTAGCGAGGTTAGTACCCTTAATAAAATAATTATACCTTGCTGGAAATAAAGATATTCTTGAAGTTCTACTGTTTCTCAAGATTTCCAAAAGGTTTTTGCAAAGAAAAAGCAAGTTCTTGATTTGCAAAGTGAAGGAAAGGCAAAACAGGACAGAATCTGTGAAAAACAGAACAGCAGGTAGTAATTGATCTGTTCGGGATACTTCTGCAACTCAAATCAAAAAACTCAGAACAGACGCACAAAAGACAATTATATAGAGAACTCTGTCAAAAAAATTCATACCAAAAAGATGAACTGGTGATTTTATACGAATTTTTCTATCCAAGGACATAATCTGTTTCCTGGACAGCACCTCACAACTTTTGAACTTTCTAGCAATCAGAGGCTATACTTGGCACAAATATGAAAAGCAAAGATACAATGATGATGCTACAGCAGTAAACAACATCAAGACACAACAAAAGCAAAAAATTTATTCATGTGGGCTGCCTCCCAAAAGCGCTTTTTTTATGCCTTTAAGCTAGGCATAATGCATATATCAAGTTTTATCAAGGGTAAAGGAATAGCTAGCCCGTACAACGGACTCAAAAGGTAACTTGATCTTCTTACGAGGGAAGTGTTCCATCCATTTCTTGAGAGGAAACTGAAATTTTATATTACCCTCTTTCATGTCAATGATAGCACCAACGGTGCGCAAAAAGGGACGTCCCAAAATAATTGGACAAGAAGGATCACATTCAATATCCATAATAGTGAAATCAACGGGCACATAATTATCATTGACAACAATAAGAACATCGTCGATCCTCCCCAAAGGTTTCTTTATGGAAGAATCAATGAGACGAACACCAAAAGAACAAGAATCATAAGGTTTCAATTTAAGCATATCATATATTCTTTTGGGCATAACAGAGGTACTAGCACCAACATCACATAATGCATAACAAGAGAAGTCATTCAAATTAATTTTTATCATAGGATCCGAACCATCTTCTAGCTTTCTAGGTATGGAGGCTTCTACTCTAAGTTTCTCCTCCCTAGCTTTGATAAGAGCATTAGTGATATGCTCTGTGAAGGCAAGGTTAAGCGTGCTAGTGCGGGGATCTCTAGACATCTTGTGAAGGAAATCAATAACTTTGGTAAGAGTGCAATTATCAAAATCAAGGTCATGAGCATCAAGTAAAGTGGTAGTGGTGTCCTTTAGGTTCACTTGTTTGGTAGTTTCTATAGTCATAGCATCACCATTAATAGGTCCATTGGGACCAGGAGTACATTGGGTGCTAAGAGTGTGAACATCCTCAACAACTTGGATAGTAGCAACAGTGTGGTGGGTAGGAAGGCTCTTAATTCTTTCCTCTTCCTCCCTTTCTCTAGCCCATCTTTCTTTAAGTTTAGCCATCATCCTAATATTTTCATTAATTTGCACTTGAGTAGCATTAATAGGGATGACTTCCCTCTCCTTAAGAGGAGAAGTTTCAATTTTTAGCAATTTTACCTCATTGGCTAAGTGGTCTACCTTAAAAGAAAGATCATCTAGTTTATGTAGTTTCTCTTCTACATTCTTATTAAAGGCTTTTTGGGTAGTGATGAAATCTCTAAGCATAGTCTCTAGTTCAGTAGTGGAGTTCTTGGTACTAGGATAAGCATTGTTGTTCCCATAAGAATTAGAGGGGAACGGTCTAGGATTGCTACCAAAATTACTCCTATAAGCATTGTTGTTAAAATTGTCTCTAGAGATAAAGTTCACATCTACTTGTTCTTGAGCAATCAAAGAATTTAGAGGAACATCACGAGGATCAACAGTAGATTGCTTCGAAAGTAGAGACATGATCAAGTCCTCTTTTTCATTAAGGGAGGAAATCTCCTCGACAGAGTTTACCTTCCTACCTGTTGGAGCGCGTTCGGTGTGCCATTGGGAATAGTTGTTCATCATCTCATCGAGAAGCTTTGTGGCAGCACCAAGTATAGTTGACATAAAAGTTCCTCCCGCGGCCGAATCTAACAAGTTCCGCGAGGTAAAGTTCAAGCCTGCATAAAAAGTTTGGATAACCATCCAAGTAGTCAAACCGTGAGTAGGGCAGTTCTTGATAAGAGATTTCATACGTTCCCAAGCTTGGGCAACGTGTTCATTATCCAATTGTTTAAAATTCATTCTGTTACTTCTAAGTTGGATAATTTTAGCAGGTGGATAGTATTTTCCGATGAAAGCATCTTTGCACTTGTCCCATGAATCTATGCTATTTCTAGGCAAAGACTGAAACCAAATTTTAGCTCCTCCTCTCAAGGAGAAAGGAAAAAGCTTAAGCTTAACAATATTACCATATATTTCGTGGTACTTTTGCATATCACAAAGTTCAACAAAGTTGTTCAAGTGTAAAGCAGCATCATCTCCAGCACCGGAGAATTGTTCTCTCATGACTAAGTTCAGTAAAGCAGGTTTAATTTCATATGAAGGTGCTGAAGTGGCAGGTGTAGTGATAGGTGTGCTGATAAAGTCATCGTTGTTGTGACTAGTGAAATCACACAACTTAGTGTTCTCGGTGGAACCCATAGTAGCAAGCAAGCAAGATAACTATTTTTGTGATTTTCGATAAAAAGGTACTAAAGCAAAAACTGAAAGGTAAACTAACAAGACTGAAAAGCAAAGGTAAAAGATAGCATGCAACTCCCCTATCCTGAAGAGTGGAGTCCCCGGCAACGGCGCCAGAAAATACTCCTTGATGGGCCTCGAACCCCTCGTTGGTTACCCCAAGTGGAAGGTGTAAGATGCAGTATGTAGAAGTGTTTTCCCTTAGCAAAGATGCCAAGGATCGAATCCCCAGAGACTCCTAGGTTCAACAAGTAGGTGTCAACTGCTATGGCGCCAGATTAGTAGCAATCAACATGGACCTGCACACAGATACAAATAACTTTGCTCCCAACGAGTACAGAGAGGTTGTCAATCCCTCCGGCCTTGTAGTTCACAAAGGATTAAAAGCAATGCTAGTAGTGATAGATAGTGTTTTGCAATAGTAAGTAAAAGCGAAAAGTAAATAGCGGATGTGATCAATGATAGTAATATGGACCGGAGTCTCATGATGTTCACTAGTGATGTCTCTCTCCCAAAAGACGATAAAACAGCTATGTGAGGTAAACAAATTACAGCTGGGCAATTGACAGGACCACGAACGCAAACCAATGCTGACTACATTGCAAGAAAGGTTGAGGTTCGAAGCATGGGCGGTACGCCAAAGTAAGTAGACCGAAATCCATCAATATCTACTACTAATCATCCACCTTGAGATATCTATCCAGAACATCTCGCTGGTATTAAGTTGCGAGTCCCACCCATAGTGTAAACTCAATGCAATAGACAACTGCATTAAAAGAACTTTGCGTAAAGTAAACAATCCTTGCACCCGCGGGCACAAGCACCGTTGTTTTCCCCCTTGTGGCAACAACACATCCCCTAGACTCATGTTTCTGTCACTCAAGCTAGTCATCGAGGGGCATGAACCCACAATCGAGCATAACGTTCCCTCTTGGAGTCACTACCTATTACTCGGCCAAAGCAATAAACAACAACGGAGAACATGCAAGAATTACTTATGAACAAAAATATAAAAGAGGTAGATCAAATATATTACTCAAGATCAATCTGAACATAATCTCATAATCCATCGGATCCCAGCAAACTCAACATAGCAAAAGCATAAGGATTACTTAGGTGCCTCGATCATGTAGGGCAACTCACGAGGACTAATTAGTGAAGCACAAGAACGGGAGGAGAACATCACATAGCTACTGGTCATGGACTCATGGTCCAAGGGAGACTACTCACGAGTCATCCGGGAGGCGTCCATGGTGGTTGAGAAGCTCCCGGTGGTGATCCTCCCCTCCGGCAGGGTGCCGGGAAGAGTTCTCCTGGTGCTTCCGATCTTGGAAGCGGCGGCGGCGGCGGAACAGAGATGGGATCGCAAAAAGAGTTCCTATTCTGAGGGTTTCGGAGGACCCTTTAAATATATGCCAAAGGAGGGCATCGGGGGAGCTTCGGGGGGCCCAGGCGCCCCCGGCGCGGCCCAGGGGGGGCGCACCGCCAGGGCGCCTGGAGCCCTGGTG
>LR738712.1:617519755-617545781 GCA_902687465.1 Secale cereale | reverse complement strand
AGTGTTGTTTCCGGAACGCTGATTTTTTATATAATTTTTCTGGATTTTTCTGGGCAGTTCTCGAAACGTGAAAACCTGAAATACAAAAACAGCCGAAAATAGAAACTGGCACTGGGGTGCACTGGATTAGTAAGTTAGTCCAAATATGATCAAAAGTGTATGGAAGTGTATGAATATCATAGCAATATCACCCAAAAGTGGCATGGAGCAAGCAGAAATTATAGATACGTTTTGGACGTATCAATCATGAAGTCTTTGTTGACCAAGGGAGTGATCCAATGGATCGTGATCCTGAACCGGCCAATCTTGCCCAAGCCAGCACTGCTCCTGCTAGTCCGGCTAAGCAAACAGCCGCTCCAACTGAAGATGTTGAAACACATGAATGGGAATGAGCAGATACTTGGTAAGTGCAAGGAAATATCCATAAGGGTATTCATGTGGCAAAGAACTGCAAAGCAGTGGAACAATCGATATACGGAGTATAGGAAGATGTTTCAGAGTTTCTTATAATGACATGAGCAACGGAGAATTGATTGTATGAATGACAAGTGTAAGTCGTTATCCATATGGATATAACCGTGGTACGGAATTGCAAAGGCGGAGCCCAGAAGAATCTCGGAAAAACATCAAATATTATCTTCAGAATCTTCAGATGAAGCAGGCGACCATCTTGACTGAAGGGGCTCTCCGGGAGGAAGTATTTTCGAGAATCTAAAGTTAGATTTTAGTAAAATCATTTAAACCGAATAGAAGGGAGATCAGAATCCCAGAGTAAAGACGAGGAATAAAAGATCCTAATACCACCCAATGGCGACGTGAGCCCGTAATCCACACAACCATGTTAGTAAAAGTTTTGCAATGACTAGACTCGACTTCGGCCAAGGAGTTGGAAAGGGGATTCCTACAGGCATTCGGCTCTGATACCAACTTGTGATGCCCCCGATTTTACCGTACACTAATCACGCACGCAATGTTTACGACCAAGATCAGGGACTCACTCGAAGATATCACAACACAACTCTAGACACAATTTAAAGATCATACAAGCTTCATATTACAAGCTAGGGGCCTCGAGGGCTTGAATACATAAGCTCGGTCATAGACGATTCAGCGGAAGCAACAATATCTGAGTACATACATGATTTAAACAAGGTGCCATAAGATGGCCAGCACAAACATGGATACAGATTGAAGAGGCGCAAGCCTCCTGCCTGGGCTCCTCCTAAACTACTCCTAGTCGTCGGCAGACTCCACGTAGTAGTAAACTCCGCCAAGGTTGTAGTAGTCGTCGGCGAAGGCATCTGGCTCCTAGTATCCACCATATGGTTGCTTCATCCGAGAAGAATGGAAAAGGGGGGAGCAAGGCAACCATGAGTACTCATCCAAAGTACTCGCAAGCAAGGATCTACACTACATATGCAATGGTATGTGTGTAAAGGGGTAATCTCTATGGGCTAAACTACAGAATGCCAGAATAAGAGGGGGAAAGCTAGGCCTATCGAAGACTACACTTCTGGCTGCCTCCATCTTGCAACAGTAGAAGAGAGTAGCTGGAAATAGTAACAAGTATCAATACTTCTGGCAGCCTCCGCTTTGAGTAGCTAGAAAGTTCACCAAGTAACATAGTATATCATAATCCTACCCGGCGATCCTCCCCTCATCGCCCTGTGGGAAAGCGATCACCGGGTTGTATCTGGCACTTGAAATGGTGTATTTTATTAAGTATCCAGTTCTAGTTGTCATGAGGTCGGAATACAACTCCGGGTCGTCCTTTTATCGAGGGACACGGCTATTTGAATAGATAAACTTCCCAGTAGGGGTGCACCACATTACCCAACACGCTCGATCCCCTCTGGCCGAGCACACACTCCTAGGTCATGCCAGGCCTCGGAAGATCAACACATCGCAGCCCTACCTAGGCACAACAGAGAGGTCAGCACGCCGATCTAAATCCTAAGCGCACAGGGGTCTGGGCCCATCGCCCATTGCACACATGCACGTTGCGTACGTGGCCGGTGAGCAGACCTTGCAACTACCATTTCAAAGGCAAGTTGTGTTACCCCGTCCAACCCGGCGCGCACCGCTCAGTCGCTAATGTCAAGAACGCTTCGGCTGATACCACGACGTCGAGTGCCCATAACTGTTCCCACATAGTTGGTTAGTGCATATAGGCCAGTGGCCAGACTCAGATCAAATATCCAAACTTGTTAAGCATGTTATTATAAAATAACCGCGGACAACGACCAGGGACTAGGCCACCTCTAAACTGGGTGTCTTAACCTGCCATGTCGCTCCGCCACAAAGAAGCACTCGGGGGCCCATCGGGAACCTAGGCCCACCACTACCTTAATGGATACACCCGTCCTTTTAGCCCCCACATCGGAATCACTTGCGGGTACTCTACGAGCCAACCCGACTTTAGTCACATCATGTATCATGTAAAGTATGTATTTAGTATATACCCGTGATCACTACCCGAAGTGATCACGGCCCGATAGTATAGCATGGCAGACGGACAAGAATGTAGGGCCACTGATGGAATACTAGCATCCTATACTTAGCATTAGGATAGTAGGTAAAGGTATCAACAGTTGTAGCAAGAATGACAAGCTATGCAACAGAATAGGAATTATCGAATCATCAACAGTAGCAAACCTAATGCAACAATAAGAGAGAAGAGACTGGGCGATATCTGGTGATCAAGGGGGGTTGGCTTGCCTGGAAGCTCTGCGGAGAAGGACGGGTCGTCATTGACGTAGTCGATCACAGTGGCATCAATAGTGGTCCCGTGGTCTACCAAAAAGGGGGAACACAATAAATAACAGAGCAATCAAAAGCATCATAAAGCATAACACATGCTTACGCCATGCTAGGGGTGGTCTAACGCGATGCTACACGTTACAGACGGAGCGGGAAAATATCCGGGAATATTTTTGGGCTCTAGACATTTATCAGGCAAACAATCCGTAGGAGAAGGTTCCATGTTTGCAGTGTCGGAGGGGTGTGACAGCTATGTGGTTGGCATATTTGGATTATTCATGTTTTTCTGATCAATTTTCATACAAAAAATATTTTCAACGAACTTACGGTTTGTTTTCTATGAATTTCCAAACTTTTACCGATTTCCTAGAATCCTTTTAATTCGAAAATTAAGTATCTAAATGCTTTGGTCACTGCTACGTCTCCAACGTATCCATAATTTTTTATTGTTCCATGCTATTATTTATGATGTTTTGGATGTTTAATGGGCTTTGTTATACACTTTTATATTATTTTTGGGACTAACCTACTAACCCAGAGGCCGAGTCCAGATTGCTGTTTTTTTGCATATTTCAGGGTTTTACAGAAAAGGAATATCAAACGGAGTCCAAACGGAATGAAACCTTCGGGAGAGATATTTTTGGAGAAAATCACGCACGGGAGACTTGAGAACCACGGAGTAGGGGCCACGTGGCGCCCACGAGGGTGGGGGCGCCCCCCTAGGGCGCGCCCCCTACCTCGTGGGTCCCACGTAAGGCCGTCGATGCCCTCCTTCCTCCTATATAAGCCTACGTACCCCGAAACCATCAGAACAACAGAGAAAACCCTAGTTCGACCGTCGTAACCTTCTTGTAATGCCCCGGATGTAATACTTTCCCTTTTTGGCAATATATATATCTTTGGCTTCATCAGTTCCATTCCGGGTTCTTCGTCTTTTCGGGTTTTTTGTCGTTTTGTCGTGTGCGTGTGTGGCATTCATCCATGTCATGTTGTCATGTGCATTGCATTGCATTGGTGTTGTCGTTTGCTCCGGTCCCACTCGTTCCTTTCCGTTGTCCGTTTCGAGTTCCGGATCTCTCTCACGTGTCCGTGGCATCCCCAAGGCCTACTTTGGTGTTTGGCCGTGTAAAGTTTCCAGTTTGGCGTGAGACTTGTCGTGCGATGTTGTTTTGTTGTGTGTAACCCGCCTGTCAAATCTCGTCGCGTTTGGAGTTCGTTTGCTACTCCAACAGTTATTCTCGTGGGCTAAAAGTACCTCCTCTTTGAGGCCCAAGACACCCCTCCAACAGCCCACCAACCCAACTCAAACCCCTCCCTTCATCTAGGCCATCCAATTGTGATCTCGTGGCCGAAAACCTCCCCTCATTTGGACAACCCTAGCTCCTTGTGCCTATATAAACGTCCACCCACCTCAAATTTCGCGTCTGAAACCCAAATTTTCCACTGTTGCCGCGCCGTGTTTCCACCGTTGACGCGCGGTGCTTCCACCGTTGAGCCGCCGTGCTTCCGATCTAGCCGCACCGTGCTTCCGAAGTCGCCGTGCAGTGCTTCCGAAGCTGACGAACCGTGCTTCCGAGCTCCGACGCGTGGGCCGCGTCCGAGCCATCTTCTTCGTCTCTGGCCGGCTGCCGCGCCTCCCGCCGGCCAGGAAGTCCGCCTCCGCCGCCGCTCCTCTAGCGCCGGCCAGAATCCCCTCACTGCCGGACCCCACCGCCGTTCGCCGCCGAGGCCGCTCCACCACCACCGCCGCCTATCGCCGGCGAGGTTGCCCCGCCGCCGGGCCCCGCCGTCCCGCCGAGGCCGGAGCACCTCCCCGCCGGCCACCTCCTCCCGTCACCCGCGCCGAAGCCCGCCGGCCACCGCTCGGGAAGCCAGCCGCCGCTGCCGACCGATCGGGATCGAGGGGAGCCAGGCCCACGATCCAGATCCAGCAGCCGGGTGGGCCAACACTAGCGGGCCGAACCCCGGGGCCCGTTAGCCCGATCCGCTTCGGCCGATCCGAGCAGCGCCCGTTGACTCCGCCCGGCCCATTTGACCCAGATCTACTGAGGTTGACTCCGTTTATTTTCACTAAGTCCCTAGCTGTTTTTTTCAGTTTCTGATGCTGTTTTGCGAGGTGGATAACTTTTTGTGTGATTGTCCGATTTGAGCAAATGATATGTTAAAATGATCGTGCTGACTTGTACTATGTTTTGTTCCATTGTGCCATGCATGTTTGAGGTCATCTAGATGTCTTAATCTTCATGAGAAGAGTGCTACTTGTTATAAACTGTTGTTAGTAGTTGTTTTCATGCCATGTTTGCAATGTGATATCTTGGTACATGTTTATCCAAATGAAGCAAATGATATGTCCACATGTTCATCATGAAATGCTCTACATGTTGGTTGCTTTAGCTTGCATGATAGATTTCATCTTGCCATGTTTATCTCCTTTGCAAAGTGCTAGTGGTTGTTAAGTTGTTAAACTTGTTACGAGATGCCTAGTTGAGGAGCTCGTTGCTACTGGTGTGTTTGTCCCCTTGATGCATGCTTAGATGTTTTGGATTCACCATCATGTGTACTTTGCTGTGGTGCAAACCACTTGTCTTGTTTAGTTTTGAGGTGACTTAAACTTGATCACAAAGATGCCATGATGTTACTGCTGTTTTAAAACTTAGTGAAATTTCACTAAGTCTGGAATCTGTAATTTCCAGATGCCATGTTTGCTTGTTGTTCTAGGCAATTCCATGCTAGTTTTGGGGTGACTCTTGATGATTCCTTGTTGTATATGTTGTTGGCTATCCATTCATGCTCTCACATGCTTATTTGGGTGGCTGTAGCATATTTAACTCTTGCTCCCAAGTTGCTATAAAATACTGCTGTCAGGATTTTGTTGTCAAGTTCAAAATGTCATAGCTTGTTGCTATTGATCCATGGCTCCTTGGGAGATGCTCCAATGGAATTGTTTGCTGTAGGATATGTCTACTTTATGTTGATGCTCCCTGCCATGATGTTTGAGTGCTGTAGACTATTTATCTCTTGCTCCGAAGTTGCTATGTGGCTGTTAATTTCAGCTTTGCCATGTTTACTGTTTCGGGTGTATCTTTTAGCCCGTTGCTCCGTTTTGAGCAAGTCCTATATGTAACTTTTGTGTTTTTGCATGTAGATTCATAATATCTTCATGTTATCATGTTTTGAAGTATTTTGCTTGTTGCACATTGTCATGCTCCTTGTGCTGTAACTCCGTGTTTCCTATGTAGACTTTATGTGCTTCCTAAGTGCATCTGTAGTGCTTCCATAGTGCATCAGCCATGCATCCAGTAGTTTTGTGCATTGCATCTTGTTGATTTCGTGCCTTGTGTGTTTGTGTTGAGTAGAGCCGGAAGCTGAGACCGAGTACGAGAACGAGGTTACTACCGAGGTTGAGAACGAGGAGCCCACTTACGATCCCATCGACGACTCTTCAGGCAAGATGACCTGATCCTGATATCATTACTATCCTTGCCTATTGCTAGAAGTCTCGTTCTATAGTTTTGCCTCGATGCCCATGTTTTGCTGTCAGCCTCCTATTGTAACCATGATCCTGTCTAACCACCCTACCTATGCAAACCTTTGATTGGCTAAGTAAGCTTCGCTCAGCCCCTCTTATAGCATTGCTAGTTGCAGGAGAAGATTGAAGATTCTTGCTTCTTGTTGAAGCTTGTTGGGATATCACACTATATTAACTCTTAATGAAATCATCTATATATTGGTAATGGGTGGAAGGCTAAGCCTTTTGCTTGGTGATTTGTTCCACTCATGCCGCCCTTGGAACCGTATAAACCGGTGTTATGTTCCTTGATTATGCGTTCCTCACACGGTTGGGGTAATGGGACCCCCTCAATAAACCGCTAAGTGCTAAGCCTTTTCCAGCAAGTCCCAACATTGGTACTATTTGCCTAAACAACTAAAACTTACCGAGGGAGTAATTAACCCGAGGATTATTTAATCAACCCCCCTGGGCCAGTGCTCGATTTGAGTGTTGGTCCAAACTAGAGTCGTGTGCGGTACCCCCCTTGGCAACTTGGGTTTTTGGACACTGTACGCTGTGCTCATCCGGTCGTGGCATGAGACTAGATACGCGCGGCTACTATCAGGGTGTCGGCACGCCGGGAGGATTTGCTGGATTAGCCTTACCTTAGTCGGAGTATCTTGAGCACGAGATTCCGAGGATACTCGGGCCTTCCCACCTTGGAGTTGCGACTCCGCGGATCGTGGGCTTGTCATGGGCCAAGTTGGAACACCCCTGCAGGGTTATGAAATTTCGAAAGCCGTGCCCGCGGTTATGTGGCAGATGGGAATTTGTTAATATCCGGTTGTAGAAAACTTGACACCAAGCTCGATACACTACCAGCGTGAGTACCGTGACGATCATTTTCCGAAAGGGAGTCGGGAAGTGAATACGGTGGGGTTATGTTTGACTTGCTTTAGTTAGGATCACTTCGTGATCACCTTTCGTCCGAGGCACTTCTCTTCTCGCTCTCTTTTACGTAAGTTAGTGCTAGTGCTGCTGCAACCTCTTATTCTTTCTTCAGCCTTGTTCCACACCCAAGGCTTGGATAGTTGTGTTACCTGGGAACGGGATTGCTGAGTCCTCTGTGGCTCACAGACTCTACACCACACCAGATGCAGGTACTCAGGCGATCTACTCAAGTGACGGCACTGAGCTGTACTGGGAGTACGACGAGGACCGTATCCGTTACTATGTGCACTATCCCGACGATCAGTAGAGGTTTCTACTAGGGGCGATTCAGACCTGTGGTTTAATGTTATGTTTGGTATCTTTCATTTGGATCTTCACCCTTAGATGGGTTGTGATGTTTATTTGAATGATGTTTGAACATGTAATGAATTGTGTGACGTGGCGAGTGTAAGCCAACTATATTTTCCGTTTTCATCCCTATTTTTTTACATGAGATGTGCAAAGGTACCAAACTTGCGATCATTCCAGAATGGGCTTATATCTTTAAGTAGTGCCTCGACACGTAGGAGATATAGTCCCATCCTGGGCATTATAAGTTGGTATTCAGAGCCTTCTCCGACCTAGAAGCCCCCACTGATTGATCGAATCGTTGACGGTTGAGTCTAGGCACACACTGAAATGTTTTGAGTCCTATATTTATATCGGAGAGTAGGATTTCTTTGCTCCTCATCTCTTTTCACTCTGGTGAGGACTCCTGACGATTACTCTTGCCTCTTCTACTTTCAAAAATTGCACCAAATTTTTTTTAGGAATCTCGCGAGTATTGTTTGGATTGTTTCGATGTCTTTGTGACGAGAATATTGTTCTCGATGCCTCCTGACATTATGGGTTGTGGCAGTGTCCCGGGGAGTTGAGCTTCGGGGTATTGTCGTCACAAACATATCGTGGCAGTTCTAGAATACTTAAGACGGCCGACATCGAAAACTCTCCTATGCGGTTAGTGGCAAGATAACCCCGACATCACCCAGTACTGGGGAGGTAGTTCGGGAGTATTGCCATAGCTTGTATAGTAGATGCATTTTGAAGGTCCGAGGTAGACGGTTTCCGAAAACAACTGGTTATGTGTTGAAGGATGGATACAGCTGGATGTAGGATTAGAGTTGAGTGCGCGATGCTTCCCCTGTATCCCCAACACCTGATTGCATAACTGGAAACTTTCGGAAATTAATAGGTGGGTTCATCCAGTAGCTCGTAGGCATTCTTCCAACGAATGCAGGTTACGGAGTTTGGGGTTCTACATTGAGTGAAGTGGTTTTATGGCCGATGTTCCGATCGGGAGTTCTTAAAGGGTCCTTGGCTATGCTGATCCGGGGATTGCAAAACCCTTTCGTAACACGTTCCATAAGCTTTCAGCACAAAGATGTCGAACGAAGCTCCTATCTTGTGTTTGTTCCATCTGCACCTTGTTGTTTTTTTTCTTATTTACCTTTTGTCTCCCAAGTGGCTTCTCGTGAAGATTGTTGTTATCATTAAACTGAGAATTTCGTTCGTTCCTCTTGTTCGAATGATTCTTGTGAAGACTATGTTGCATTTCTAGCCGTTGTTTCAACTTATATCTTCTTTCAATCAATGGCTGATTGGTGGTCATCTATTTCAGGATGGCTCCGAAACGGGTTCCCAACGCTAACCCAAAGGGTGAAGAGGTTCCTGATCGTCCTCCTTCCCCTCCACCTCCGTCTGAGGCCTGGAGAGCGATTATGCAGACTAGAAACCAGAACACCCAGATGCTTATGCAGATGATGCAGCAGATGCAAGCAAATCAAGCAAATCAGGGTGCTCTAGGGAACCAAGGCAATTTCTTCAACCAACAGCACCATGCTACGCTCAACCAGTTCTTGGCTAATCAACCAAAGGCTTTCAGTTATTGTGTCGACCCTCTTGATGCTGAAGATTGGATTACTGATATCAAGAAGCATTTTGAGTGCAGTAACGTAAGGCCTGAGAACTATGTGAAGTTTGCAGCCTTCCAACTCAAAGACCAAGCAGCTGATTGGTGGCAGCAGTACAAAGACTCTAGAGAAGGGCGTGTGATCTCTTGGGAGGATTTCTGCAAGGACTTTCGCTCTCACCACATTCCAACAAGTGTTATCGAGGGTATGCGTGAGCAATTCCGCAACCTGAAGCAAGGCTCTATGACTGTCTACCAGTATAATGTCAAGTTCCAGAACCTTGCCCGCTATGCTAAGCAAGACATCCCAGATGCCAAGAGCAAGATCTATCAGTTCCGTGGAGGTCTGAAGGATGAACTTCAACTTGCTCTCACCTTGTTCGAGCCTGATGAGTTTGACAAATTCTATAACATGGCGCTTAAGCAAGAGGCAGCCCAGCTCAAGATGGAAGCTTCCAAAAAGAGGATCAGAGATGCCGTTCACTCCTCCTCATCTTCTCAAGTGGTCGCGAAGCAACAGAAATTTTGGCTTCCACCTCCTCCAGTGATCCGAGCTCCCTACAACAACAACAAGAACTCTAGTGGCCGTGGTTTCTCCCACCCACCCAACCCAAGCAACCAGTCAAAGCATCAGTCTCAAGGTTCCAAGTCAAGTGCTACTCATTACCGTCCTCTCTCAGAAGTGGTGTGCAACAAGTGTGGCCAGAAGGGTCATTATGCTAACAAGTGCCCCAACCCAAGGCGCCTTCCGCCTCCTCCACCTGTCAGCACAGCTATTGTCAAGCATAATCCAAAGTCTGCAAGAGTGAATCTGATGAATGCAGCACAAGCGAAGAATTCTTCTGATGTGATTTTGGGTAACCTCTCAGTTAACTATTTTCCTGCAAAAGTCTTGTTTGATTCAGGTGCTTCATATTCTTTCATGTCAAGACCTTTTGCATTGTCACATGATATGCCATTGCAAGCTTTGCCTAGACCGATGTCTGTGCTTTCTCCGGGTTTGCTTATGAACTCCAACAACTTTGCTCCGAATGTATCTATTCGCATGGGTGATTATCGCTTTCTGGCTAATCCGGTTATTCTCGGCAATTCCGACATTGACCTCATCCTCGGGATGGATTGGCTTTCTCAGCATGATGCTCACATTGATTGTGCAAATAAGGAAGTCAAGATTACTCATTCCGATGAAGATGTGATTATCTTCGCCTCCAGGGATAACACAATCAGGCTATTCTCTCTCAATGACAAGGGCGAGATTAATGCCATCTCTCAAATTCCGGTGGTTAACGAATACGAAGACGTCTTTCCTGAAGAACTTCCAGGCATGCCTCCACACCGTCAAGTGGAATTCGTCATTGAACTCGAGCCTGGTACTGAGCCAGCATGCCGGTGTCCGTACAAGCTCTCTCCTGGAGAGTTGAAGGAGTTGAAGAAACAGCTTGATGAACAGGAGCGTATGGGTCTGATCAGGCCTAGTACGTCTCCTTGGGGCTGTGGTGTCTTATTTGTCAAGAAGAAGGATGGCACGGAGCGCCTCTACGTCGATTACCGGCCATTGAACAAGAAGACAATAAAGAACAAGTATCCGCTCCCCAACATCAATGAATTGTTCGAGCAGCTCAAAGGAGCTAAACTGTTCTCAAAGCTCGATCTCCGAATGGGTTATCACCAAATTCGCATTCGCGAAGAAGATATCCACAAGACTGCCTTCAGAACGAGCTACGGCTCCTATGAGTATACAGTCATGTCTTTTGGTCTCGCTAATGCTCCACCTACCTTCTCGAGAATGATGCACTACATTTTCAACCCCTACACCAACGAGTTTGTGCTTGTGTATCTGGATGACATTTTGGTATTTTCCAAGAATGAAGAAGATCACGAAAAGCACCTTCGTTTGGTTCTCGACAGACTCCATGAACATAAGTTCTATGCCAAGTTCTCCAAGTGCGAATTCTGGCTCAATAAGGTCTTGTATCTGGGCCATATCATCTCTGCTGACGGTATTGCTGTGAACCCCGAGAAAGTTGAAGCAATTTTCAACTGGGAACCTCCTCAGAACGTCAAGCAACTCCGAAGCTTCCTTGGCCTTGCTAGCTATTGCAGAAGGTTCATTGAGAACTTCTCCAAGATTGCCAAGCCTCTCTCCAACTTGCTGCAGAAGAATGTCAAGTACAACTGGTCTCTAGATTGTGATGTGGCTTTCTAAACTCTCAAAGAAAAGCTCATCTCTGCTCCAGTTCTTACTCCTCCTGATGAGTCCAAGCCCTACGAAGTATTCTGTGATGCTTCTCTTCAAGGACTTGGTGGTGTGCTAATGCAGGACAAGAAGATTGTGGCATACACTTCTCGTCAACTGAAGCCAAGTGAGAAGAACTACCCCACACATGATCTTGAACTAGCAGTTGTGGTACATGCTTTGATTACGTGGAGACACCTTCTGTTGGGCAGAAAAGTCGACATCTTCACCGATCACAAGAGCTTGAAGTACATCTTCACACAGCCGAATCTGAACCTCCGCCAGATTCATTGGGTCGAAATGATCCAAGAGTATGATCCCAGCATCGAATACACACCTGGCAAGGCAAATGTGATTGCAGATGCTTTGAGCAGAAAGGCATATTGCAATAGCCTCCTTATCAAGCCGTTCCAGCCTGAGCTTTGTGAAGCATTCAGGAAGCTCAACCTCCAAGTTGTTCCGCAAGACTTTCTTGCAAATCTTCAAGTTGCTCCTACCTTGGAAGATCAGATTCGTGAGGCCCAACTCAGTGATGCTATGGTGTAGAAAGTGAAACATGGTATTGCAAAGGGTACTCCCAAATACAAGTGCTATCGCGTTGATGAGAGAGATACCTTGTTCTTTGAGGAAAGACTTGTGGTTCCCAAAGGTGATCTCAGGAAGCTCATAATGGACGAAGCACATGATTCCCTCCTTTCCATTCATCCTGGTAGTTCCAAGATGTACCAAGACCTCAAGCAATCTTACTGGTGGACTCGCATGAAAAGGGAGATTGCCCAATTCGTGAATGAATGTCATGTCTGCAGAAGAGTGAAGGCAGAGCATCAACGTCTAGTCGGTCTTCTCCAATCTCTTCCTATTCCCGAGTGGAAATTCGACCACATTGAAATGGATTTCGTCACTGGCTTTCCTAAGTCCAAGAGAGGGAATGCTTCTATCTTTGTGGTGATTGACAAGCTTACCAAAGTCGCTCACTTCCTTCCAGTCAAAGAATCAATCAATGCAGCTCAATTGGCAGAATTGTACACTTCCAGAATTGTGTCCTTACATGGCATTCCTCAAGTTATCTCCTCGGACCATGGAAGTTTGTTCACTTCCAAGTTCTGGGACTCCTTTCAGTCTGCCATGGGCACTAAGATTCGTTTCAGCACTGCATTTCACCCTCAGACTAGTGGTCAAGTCGAGAGAGTGAATCAGATTCTAGAAGACATGCTGAGAGCCCGTGTCATATCTTTTGGCATGAAATGGGAAGATTGCCTTCCGTTTGCCGAGTTATCTTACAACAACAGCTTCCAAGCAAGTGCCGGCAAAGCTCCGTTTGAAATCCTCTATGGCAGAAAGTGTCGTACCCCTCTCAATTGGTCCGAGACGGGTGAACGTCAACTTCTTGTCAATGACTTGATCTCAGAAGCCGAAGAAATGTGCAAAGTCATACGTGAGAATCTCAAGGCCGCTCAGTCGCGTCAGAAGAGCTACTATGACGGCAAGCATCGTGATTTGACCTTCAACATTGGGGATCATGTCTACCTCCGTGTTTCTCCGATGAAAGGAACCCAAAGATTCGGTATCAAAGGAAAGCTTTCTCCTAGATACGTGGGACCTTTCAAGATCCTTGGCAAAAGAGGCGATCTAGCCTATCAACTTGAGCTCCCTTCCAACTTCGCCAATGTTCATGATGTTTTTCATGTGTATCAACTCCGCAAGTGCTTCAAGACGCCTGAACGCACCATTCCGTTTGAGGAGATTGATCTTCAACAAGACTTGTCTTACCGAGAGCACCCAGTTAGTATTCTCGAAGAAACCGAGCGCAAGACCCGCAACAAGTCCATCAAATTCTTGAAAGTCAAATGGTCACACCATACCGACCGAGAAGCTACGTGGGAATGAGAAGATCACATTCGTTCCGAGTACCCTTCCTTCTTCCAGTCCTAGATCTCGGGACGAGATCTTTTCGTAGTAGAGGAGAGTTTGTAATGCCCTGGATGTAATACTTTCCCTTTTTGGCAATATATATATATATATATCTTTGGCTTCATCAGTTCCATTCTGGGTTCTTCGTCTTTTAGGGTTTTTTGTCGTTTTGTCGTGTGCGTGTGTGGCATTCATCCATGTCATGTTGTCATGTGCATTGCATTGCATTGGTGTTGTCGTTTGCTCCGGTCCCACTCGTTCCTTTCCGTTGTCCGTTTCGAGTTCCGGAGCTCTCTCACGTGTCCGTGGCATCCCCGAGGCCTACTTTGGTGTTTGGCCGTGTAACGTTTCCGGTTTGGCGTCAGACTTGTCGTGCGATGTTGCTTTGTTGTGTGTAACCCGCCTGTCAAATCTCGTCGCGTTTGGAGTTCGTTTGCTACTCCAACAGTTATTCTCGTGGGCTAAAAGTACCTCCTCTTTGAGGCCCAAGACACCCCTCCAACAGCCCACCAACCCAACTCAAACCCCTCCCTTCATCTAGGCCATCCAATTGTGATCTCGTGGCCGAAAACCTCCCCTCATTTGGACAACCCTAGCTCCTTGTGCCTATATAAACGTCCACCCACCTCAAATTTCGCGTCTGAAACCCTAATGTTTCCACTGTTGCCGCGCCGTGTTTCCACCGTTGACGCGCGGTGCTTCCACCGTTGAGCCGCCGTGCTTCCGATCTAGCCGCACCGTGCTTCCGAAGTCGCCGTGCAGTGCTTCCGAAGCTGACAAACCGTGCTTCCGAGCTCCGACGCGTGGACCGCGCCTGAGCCATCTTCTTCGTCTCCGGCCGGCTGCCGCGCCTCCCGCCGGCCAGGAAGTTCGCCGCCGCCGCCGCTCCTCTAGCACCGGCCGGAGTCCCCTCACCACCGCCGCGTATCGCTGGCGAGGCTGCCCAGCCGCCGGGCCCCGCCGTCCCGCCGAGGCCGGAGCACCTCCCCGCCGGCCACCTCCTCCCGTCGCCCGCGCCGAAGCCCGCCGGCCACCGCTCGGGAAGCCAGCCGCCGACTGATCGGGATCGAGGGGAGCCAGGCCCCTGATCCAGATCCAGTAGCCAGGTGGGCCAACCGTAGCGGGCCGAACCCCGGGGCCCGTTAGCCCGATCCGCTTCGGACGATCCGCGCAGCGCCCGTTGACTCTGCCCGGCCCGTTTGACCCAGATCTACTGAGGTTGACTCTGTTTATTTTCACTAAGTCCCTAGCTGTTTTTTTTAGTTTCTGATGCTGTTTTGCGAGGTGGATAACTTTTTTTGTGATTGTCCGATTTGAGCAAATGATATGTCAAAATGATCGTGGTGACTTGTACTATGTTTTGTTCCATTGTGCCATGCATGTTTGAGGTCATCTAGATGTCTTAATCTTCATGAGAAGAGTGCTACTTGTTATAAACTGCTGTTAGTAGTTGTTTTCATGCCATGTTTGCAATGTGATATCTTGGTGCATGTTTATCCAAATGAAGCAAATGATATGTCCACATGTTCATCATGAAATGCTCTACATGTTGGTTGCTTTAGCTTGCATGATAGATTTCATCTTGCCATGTTTATCTCCTTTGCAAAGTGCTAGTGGCTGTTAAGTTGTTAAACTTGTTACGAGATGCCTAGTTGAGGAGCTCGTTGCTATTGATGTGTTTGTCCCCTTGATGCATGCTTAGATGTTTTGGATTCACCATCATGTGTACTTTGCTGTGGTGCAAACAAATTGTCTTGTTTAGTTGTGAGGTGACTCAAACTTGCTCACAAAGATGCCATGATGTTACTGTTGTTTTAACACTTAGTGAAATTTCACTAAGTCTGGAATCTGTAATTTCCAGATGCCATGTTTGCTTGTTGTTCTAGGCAAATCCATGCTAGTTTTGGGGTGACTCTTGATGATTCCTTGTTGTATATGTTGTTGGCTATCCATTCATGCTCTCACATGCTTATTTGGGTGGCTGTAGCATATTTAACTCTTTCTCCCAAGTTGCTATAAAATACTGTTGTCAGGATTTTGTTGTCAAGTTCAAAATGTCATAGCTTGTTGCTATTGATCCATGGCTCCTTTGGAGATGCTCCAATGGAATTGTTTGCTGTAGGATATGTCAACTTTATGTCCATGCTCCTTGCCATGATGTTTGAGTGTTGTAGACTATTTATCTCTTGCTCCGAAGTTGCTATGTGGCTGTTAATTTCAGCTTTGCCATGTTTATTGTTTCGGTTGTATCATTTAGCCCGTTGCTCCGTTTTGAGCAAGTCCTATATGTAACTTGTGTGTTTTTGCACGTAGATTCATAATATCCTCATGTTATCATGTTTTGAAGTATTTTGCTTGTTGCACATTGTCATGCTCCTTGTGCTGTAACTCTGTGTTTCCTATGTAGACTGCATGTGCTTCCTAAGTGCATCTGTAGTGCTTCCATAGTGCATCAGCCATGCATCCAGTAGTTTTGTGCATTGCATCTTGTTGATTTCGTGCCTTGTGTGTTTGTGTTGAGTAGAGCCGGAAGCTGAGACCGAGTACGAGAACGAGGTTAGTACCGAGGTTGAGAACGAGGAGCCCACTTACGATCCCATCGACGACTCTTCAGGCAAGATGACCTGACCCTGATATCATTACTATCCTTGCCTATTGCTAGAAGTCTCGTTCTATAGTTTTGCCTCGATGCCCATGTTTTCCTGTCAGTCTCCTATTGTAACCATGATCCTGTCTAACCACCCTACCTATGCAAACCTTTGATTGGCTAAGTAAGCTTCGCTCAGCCCCTCTTATAGCATTGCTATTTGCAGGAGAAGATTGAAGATTCTTGCTTCTTGTTGAAGCTTGTTGGGATATCACACTATATTAACTCTTAATGAAATCATCTATATATTGGTAATGGGTGGAAGGGTAAGCCTTTTGCTTGATGATTTGTTCCACTCATGCCGCCCTAGGAACCGTATAAACCGGTGTTATGTTCCTTGAATATGCGTTCCTCACACGGTTGGGGTAATGGGACCCCCTCGATAAACCGCTATGTGCTAAGCCTTTTCTAGAAAGTCCCAACATTGGTACTATTTGCCTAAACAACTAAAACTTACCGAGGGAGTAATTAACCCGAGGATTATTTAATCAACCCCCCTGGGCCAGTGCTCGATTTGAGTGTTGGTCCAAACTAGAGTCGTGTGCGGTACCCCCCTTGGCAACTTGTGTTTTTGGACACTGTACGTTGTGCTCATCCGGTCGTGGCCTAAGACTAGATACGCCCGGCTACTATCAGGGTGTCGGCAGGCCGGGAGGATTTGCTGGATTAGCCTTACCTTAGTCGGAGTATCTTGAGCACGGGATTCCGAGGATACTCGGGCCTTCCCAACTTGGAGTTGTGACTCCGCGGGTCGTGGGCTTGTCATGGGCCAAGTTGGAACACCCCTGCAAGGTTATGAACTTTCGAAAGTCGTGCCCGCGGTTATGTGGCAGATGGGAATTTGTTAATATCCGGTTGTAGAAAACTTGACACCAAGCTCGAATACACTACCAGCGTGAGTACCGTGACGGTCATTTTCCGGAAGGGAGTCGGGAAGTGAACACGGTGGGGTTATGTTTGACTTGCTTTAGTTAGGATCACTTCGTGATCACCTTTCGTCCGAGGCACTTCTCTTCTCGCTTTCTTTTACGTAAGTTAGTGCTAGTGCTACTGCAACCTCTTATTCTTTCTTCAGCCTTGTTCCACACCCAAGGCTTGGACAGTTGTGTTACCCGGGAACGGGATTGCTGAGTCCTCTGTGGCTCACAGACTCTACACCACGCCAGATGCAGGTACTCAGGCGATCTACTCAAGTGACGGCACCGAGCTGTACTGCGAGTACGACGAGGACCGTAGCCGTTACTATGTGCACTATCCCGATGATCAGTAGAGGTTTCTACTAGGGGCGATTCAGACCTGTGGTTTAATGTTATGTTTGGTATATTTCATTTGGATCTTCACCCTTAGATGGGTTGTGATGTTTATTTGAATGATGTTTGAACATGTAATGAATTGTGTGACGTGGCGAATGTAAGCCAACTATCTTTTCTGTTTTCATCCCTATTTTTTTACATGAGATGTGCAAAGGTACCAAACTTGCGATCATTCCAGAATGGGCTTATATCTTTAAGTCGTGCCTCGACACGTAGGAGATATAGTCCCATCCTGGGCATTACACTTCTGTTCCCGTGAGATCCCATCTTGGGGCCTGTTCCAGAGCTCCGCCGGAGGGGGGATCTACCACGGAGTGCATCTACATCATCATCATCGCCTCACCATGAGTTGTGAGTAGTTTACCACAGACCTTCTGGTCCATAGCTAGTATCTAGATGGCTTCTTCTCTCTCTGTGGATCTAAATACAAAGTTCTCCTTGGTCTTCGAGGAGATCTATTCGATGTAATCTCTTTTTGCGGTGTGTTTGTCGAGATCCGATGAATTGTGGGTTTATGATCAAGATTATCTATGAGAAATATTTGGTTCTTCTCTGAACTCTTTATGTATGATTATAATATCCTTGCAAGTCTCTTCGAATTATTGGTTTGGTTTGGCCTACTAGATCCATAGTTCTTGGAATGGGAGAAGTGCTTGGCTTTGGGTTCAATCTTGCAGTGTCCTTTCCCAGTGATAGTAGGGGCAGCAAGGCACGTATTGTATTGTTGCCATCGAGAATAAAAAGATGGGGTTTATATCATATTGCTTGAGTTTATCCCTCTACTTCATGTCATCTTGCTTAAGGCGTTACTCTGTTCTTATGAACTCAATACACTAGATGCATGCTAGATAGCGGTTGACGTGTGGAGTAATAGTAGTAGATGCAAAATCGTTTCGGTCTACTTGTCTCGGACGTGATGCCTATATATAATGATCATGCCTAGATAGTCTCATAATTATTCGCTTTTCTATCAATTGCTTCACAGTAATTTGTTTACCCGTCGTACAATATCTCTATCATGAGAGAAGCCACTAGAGAACACTATGGCCCCCGGGTCTATTCTCAACATATCAATCTACACCTACTTTACTTTTTCCTCTTTTAATTTTTGTTCTTATAACCAAAGAATACAAAAAATATAAACTATCATCTCTACCAGATCTCACTTTCATAAGTGACTGTAAAGGGATTGACAACCCCTTATCGCGTGGGCTGCGAAGTTCTTATTTGTTTGTGCAGGTGCGAGGGACTCGCGTGTGGTCTCCTACTGGATTGATACCTTGGTTCTCAAAAACTGAGGGAAATACTTACGCTAGTGTGCTGCATGTCCCTTTCCTCTTCGAGGGAATACATCGCATGCTCGGGAAGTAGCAAGAAGAATTTCTAGCACCGTTGCCGAGGAGGCTTACGCAAAAGTCATATACCAAGTACCTATCACAAACCCTTATCCTTCGCATTACATTTTTGCCTCTCGTTTTCCTCTCCCCCACTTCACCCTTGCGATTTTATTTGCCCTTCTTCCGCCGTGTGTTTATCGTTCGCTTGCCTCTTGTATGCTTGTGTGTGTTGGATTGCTTGTTTGTCACTATGGCTCAGAATAATACCAAATTTTGTGACTTCTCCAATACCAACAATAATGATTTTATTAGCACTCCGATTGCTCCTATTACCGATGTTGAACCTTGTGAGATCAATGCTGCTTTGTTGAATCTTGTCATGAAAGATCAATTCTCCGGCCTTCCTAGTGAAGATGTCGCTACCCATATAAACAAGTTTATTGATTTGTGTGATATGCAAAAGAAAAGGGATACATATAACGATATTGTTAAATTGAAGTTATTTCCGTTTTCACTTAGAGATCGTGCTAAAACTTGGTTTTCCTCTTTGCCTAGAAATAGTATTGATTCGTGGAATAAGTGCAAAGATGCTTTTACCTCTAAGTATTTCCCTCCTGCTAAGATCATCTCTCTTAGAAACGATATTATGAATTTTAAGCAACTAGATCATGAGCATGTTGCACAAGCTTGCGAGAGAATGAAATTAATGATACGTAATTGCCCTACACATGGTTTGAATCTATGGATGATTATTCAGAACTTTTATGCTGGCTTGAATTTTGCTTCTAGAAATCTTTTAGATTCGGCCGCCGGAGGCACTTTCATGGAAACTACCTTAGGAGAAGCTACCAAACTCCTAGATATTATTATGGTTAATTATTCTCAATGGCACACCGAAAGATCTACTAGTAAAAAAGTGCATGCTATTGAAGAAATTAGTGTTTTGAGTGGAAAGATGGATGAACTTATGAAATTATTTGCTACTAAGAGTGCTTCTTCTGATCCCAATGATATGCCTCTGTCCACTTTGATTGAAAATAACAATGAATCTTTGGATGTGAATTTTGTTGGTAGGAATAATTTTGGTAACAATGCTTATAGAGAGAACTTCAATCCTAGGCCTTTTCGTAGTAATTCCTCTAACAATTATGGTAATTCCTACAACAACTCTTATGGAAAGATGACTTCTGAATTTGAAACTAGTGTTGAGGAGTTTATGATCTTGCAAAAGAATTTCAATGTTATGCTTGAAGAGAAATTGCTTAAGATTGATGAATTGGCTAGAAGTGTGGATAGAATTACTCTTGATGTTGATTCTTTGAAACTTAGATCTATCCCACCTAAGCATGATTTCAATGAGTCTCTGAAAGCCATGAGAATTTTCATTGATGAATGGAAAGAAAGAACCGCTAGGATGCGTGCTAAAAGAGAGGATTATATTAAAACGGATTCTTCTAGTTGTCATGAAAATAAAGATGAAGATCTGAAAGTTATTGATGTGTCTCCTATTAGATCCTTGTTTTCTAGTATAAATCTTGATGAAGATAGGATTGGAGATGATTCTACTTTAAGGTGTCCCAATGATTCGGAGTTTTTAGATCTTGATGCTAAAATTGTTAAAACTGGGAGTGAAGAGATTAAAACTTTGCATAGTGATGAACCCACTACTTTGGATTTCAAGGGATTCAATTATGATAATTTCTCTTTGATTGATTGTATTTCCTTGTTGCAATCCGTACTAAACTCTCCACATGATTATAGTCAAAATAAAGCTTTCACCAAACACATAGTTGATGCTTTGATGCAATCTTATGAAGAAAAACTTGAGTTAGAAGTTTCTATCCCTAGAAAGCTTTATGATGAGTGGGAACCTACTATTCAAATAAAAATTAAAGATCATGAATGCTTTGCTTTGTGTGACTTGGGTGCAAGTGTCTCCACTATCCCAAAAACTTTGTGTGATTTGCTAGGTTTCCATGAGCTTGATGATTGTTCTTTAAATTTGCATCTTGCGGATTCCACTATTAAGAAACCTATGGGAAGGACTAATGATGTTCTTATTGTTGCCAATAGGAATTATGTGCCCGTAGATTTCATTGATCTTGATATAGATTGCAATCCTTCGTGTCCTATTATTCTTGGTAGACCTTTCCTTAGAATGATTGGTGCAATTATTGATATGAAGGAAGGAAATATTAGATTCCAATTTCCGTTAAAGAAAGGCATGGAAAAATTTCCTAGAAATAAAATCAAATTACCATACGAATCTATTATGAGAGCCACTTATGGATTGCCTTCCAAAGATGGCCATACCTAGATCTATCCATGTATCGTGCCTAACTAGGGGCGTAAAACAATAGCGCTTGTTGGGAGGCAACCCAATTTTATATTTTTTTTGTTTTTGCTGCTGTTAGGGAATAAATATTGCATCTAGCTTCTGTTTAGATGTGGTTTTGTGTTTTGTTTAGTGTTTGTGCCAAGTAGAACCTTTGGGAAGACTTGTGTGAAGTTTATGTGATCTTGCTGTGAAAAACAGAATCGTTAGCGCTCGCTAGAATGGTCATCAGATTTTAATGGAGCGTGTTATTTAGTTGATCTTTTGTGCAGATGCTTAATAGACAAATTCCTCATGTTTACAAATTTAGTTTGAATTTTTTTGGAGTTACAGAAGTATGCGCAACCTGCAGATTACTACAGACTGTTCTGTTTTTTACAGATTCTGTTTTTCGTGTGTTGTTTGCTTATGTCAATGCATCTATGAGTAATATTGGGAAGTATGAACCATAAAGAAGTTGGAAAACAGTAGGTTTAACACCAATATAAACAAAGAATGAGTTCATTGCAGTACCTTTGAGTAGTGGTTTGCTTTCTTATACTAACGGAGCTCACGAGATTTTTGTCTAAGTTTTGTGTTGTGAAATTTTCAAGTTTTGAGTATTGCTTTGATGGACTATGGAACAAAGAGTAGCAAGGGCCTAAGCTTGGGGATGCCCAAGGCACCCCAAGTAAAATTCAAGACAACCAAAAGCCTAAGCTTGGGGATGCCCCGGGAAGGCATCCCCTCTTTCGTCTTCATCTATCGGTAACTATACTCGGAGCTATATATTTATTCACCACATGATATGTGTTTTGCTTGGAGCGTTTTGTATAATTTGAGTATTTGCTTGTAGTTTTACACATTTATCCTTGCTGGACACACCTATTTTAGGGAGTTAAATATGGCCTAGGAATTGATAGAACACTCTATGTGCTTCACTTATATCTTTTGAGTTGAATAGTTTTTGCTCTAGTGCTTCACTTATATCTTTTAGAGCACGGTGGTGATAATATTTTGAAGAAATTGTTGAACTCTCATGCTTCACTTATATCCTTTTGAGAGTCTACTAAAACAGCATGGTAATGTGTTTAGGCTATAAAACTAGTCTTCACATGATAGACATCCAATATCAATGTAGTAAAAACTTTCACACTAAGTGCATTAAATATGATGAGAAGTTGGATGCTTGATAATTGTTTTGAGATATGAGGATAGTGATATTAGAGTCATGCTAGTGGATTTATTCTGAAATTGAGAAATGCTTGTGTTAAGGTTAGTGATTCCCGTAGCATGCACATATGGTGAACCGCTATGTGACGAAGTTAGAGCATGAGGTATTTGCAAAGTGTCAACCTTTGTGTGGAGGTCGGGCGCGCGATGGTTAAATCCTACCAACCTCCCCCCTAGGAGCATGCGTTGATTGCTTTGTTTTGATGACTCGTAGATTTTTGCAATAAGTATATGAGTTCTTATGACTAATGTTGAGTCCATGGATTATACGCACTCTCACCCTTCCACCATTGCTAGCCTCTCTTGTACCGCGCAACTTTCGCCGGTACCATACACCCACTATATATCCTTCCTCAAAACACCCACCATATTATTCCTCAAAACAGCCACCATACCTACCTATCATGGCCATAGCCATTCCGAGATATATTGCCATCCAACTTTCCACCTATCCGTTCATATGACACTCATCACATTGTCATATTGCCATGCATGATCATGTAGTTGACATCGTATTTGTGCCAAAGCCACCATGCATAATTTTTCATACATGTCACTCTTGATTCACTGCACATCCCGGTACACTGCCGGAGGCATTCATATAGAGTCATACTTGTTCTAGTATCGAGTTGTAATATCGATTTGTAATTCAATGAAAGTGTGATGGTCATCATTATTACAGCATTGTCCCATGTGGGGAAAGACTAAATCATAAAGCCCCTCCACAATAAAAAGAAAAAAAAAGGAAAGGCCAAAGAAAAAAAGAAAGGCCCAAAAAAGGGACAATTGCTACTATCTTTTTCCACACTTGTGCTTCAAAGTAGCACCATGTTCTTCATGATAGAGAGTCTCGTGTTTAGTCACTTTCATATACTAGTGGGAATTTTCATTATAGAACTTGGCTTGTATATTCCAACGATGGGCTTCCTCAAATGCCCTAGGTCTTCGTGAGCAAGCAAGTTGGATGCACACCCACTTAGTTTCTTTTGTTGAGCTTTCATACATTTTTAGCTCTAGTGCATCCGTTGCATGGCAATCCCTACTCATGCACATTGATATCTATTGATGGGCATCTCCATAGCCCATTGATACGCCTAGTCAATGTGAGACTATCTCCCTCCTTTTTGTCTTCTCCACAACCACATCTCTATTCCGCCCATAGTGCTATGTCCATGGCTCACGCTCATATATTCTTGAAAGTTGAAAGGTTTGAAAGAATAGAGTATGAAAACAAGTGCCTGCCTGAAATCGGGGTTGTGCATGATATGAATATTTTGTGTGATGAAGAGGGAGCATAGCCAGACTATATGATTTTGTAGGGATAACTTTCTTTAGCCATAGTATTTTGAGAAGGCATGATTGCTTTGTTAGTATGCTTGAAGTATTATTATTTCTTATGTCAACATAGACTTTTGTCTTGAATCTTTCAGATCCGAACATTCATGCCACAATTAAGAGAATTACATTGAAAAAATATGTTGGTTAGCATTCCACGTCAAACATTCTGTTTTTATCATTTACCTACTCGAGGATGAGCAGGAATTAAGCTTGGGGATGCTTGATACGTCTCCAACGTATCTGTAATTTTTGATTGTTCCATCCTATTATTTATGATGTTTTGGATGTTTAATGGGCTTTGTTTTACACTTTTATATTATTTTTGGCACTAACCTACTGACCCAAAGGCCCAGTCCAGATTGCTGCTTTTTGCCTGTTTCAGGGTTTTACAGAAAAGGAATATCGAACGGAGTCCAAACGGAATGAAACCTTCGGGAGAGATATTTTTGGAGAAAATCACGCACGGGAGACTGGAGAACCACAGAGTAGGGGCCACGTGGCGCCCACGAGGGTGGGGGCGCGCCCCCTGCCTCGTGGGTCCCACGTAAGGCCCCTAGTGCCCTCCTTACTCCTATATAAGCCTACGTACCCCGAAACCATCAGAACAACAGAGAAAACCCTAGTTCCACCGCCGTAACCTTCTACTCCCATGAGATCCCATCTTGGGGCCTGTTCCGGAGCTCCGCCGGAGGGGGGATCTACCACGGAGTGCTCCTACATCATCATCATCGCCTCGCCATGAGTTGTGAGTAGTTTACCACAGACCTTCGGGTCCATAGCTAGTATCTAGATGGCTTCTTCTCTCTCTTTGGATCTCAATACAAAGTTCTCCTTGGTCTTCGAGGAGATCTATTCGATGTAATCTCTTTTTGCGGTGTGTTTGTCAAGATCCGATGAATTGTGGATTTATGATCAAGATTATCTATGAGAAATATTTGGTTCTTCTCTAAACTCTTTATGTATGATTATAATATCCTTGCAAGTCTCTTCGAATTATTGGTTTGGTTTGGCCTACTAGATCTATAGTTCTTGCAATGGGAGAAGTGCTTGGCTTTGGGTTCAATCTTGCGGTGTCCTTTCCCAGTGACAGTAGGGGCAGCAAGGCACGTATTGTATTGTTGCCATCGAGGATAAAAACATGGGGTTTATATCATATTGCTTGAGTTTATCCCTCTACATCATGTCATCTTGCTTATGGCGTTACTCTGTTCTTATGAACTCTATACACTAGATGCATGCTGGATAGTGGTCGATGTGTGGAGTAATAGTAGTAGATACAGAATCGTTTCGGTCTACTTGTCTCGGACGTGATGCCTATATATAATGATCATGTCTAGATAGTCTCATAATTATTCGCTTTTCTATCAATTGCTTGACAGTAATTTGTTTACCCGCCGTAGAATATCGCTGTCATGAGAGAAGCCACTAGAGAACACTATGGCCCCTGGGTCTATTCTCAACATATCAATCTAATCCTACTTTACTTTTTCCGCTTTTACTTTTTGTTCTTATAATCAAAAAAATGCCAAAAATATAAACTATCATCTCTATCAGATCTCACTTTCGTAAGTGACCGTAAAGGGATTGACAACCCCTTATCGCGTTGGCTGCGAAGTTCTTATTTGTTTGTGCAGGTGTGAGGGACTCGCGCGTGGTCTCCTACTGGATGGATACCTTGGTTCTAAAAAACTGAGGGAAATAATTACGCTATTGTGCTGCATCTCCCTTTCCTCTTCGAGGGAATACAACGCAAGCTCGAGAAGTAGCAGTCACAAGGGTTGTACTAGCCAGGGTGTATGACAGTGGGGCCAAAGGGTCACTACAAGAAAACTGAGATACTGTGACAAAAATCCTCGTGACGGAGATGGACAACTTCACGAAAATACCTAATGTGTGATGTTTTCGTGGGTGGCGTCACAGATTACCGCAAATCGGCGACGATAGAAGTCACTAAATAGTTTCAGTCTTTGAGCGCACCTGGCTACCAATTTCTACGATGGTTTTGTAATTTCCATGACAAACCTAATAGAGTCGCTGAATATTACGAATATGTTATGATAAAATTTTCTCATCTAGTGTCTACCGGTGTGACCCTCTACAGCTGCTTCATGGGTTATGGAGCGGTAGGACCTGCGTACCAGTGCTGGTAGTAGGACCCATCTTGTTTTTTTAGAGTCTAGTGAGCTCTATAATTAATTTCTTCCATCTAATATAGATAGGTAATAGCTAGTGAAAAACTTATTTTGTTCCATCTAATATAAATAGATAGTGGCGGGGCCAAAAAAGACACTTGAATCCATGCATTCGTGAGCTGATGTTATTTCGTTCTATCACAAAAATAAAAATGGAAATGTAAGTCAACAAGTAAAAGTTTGGTACACGGAGTTTGAAACTAGGACCATTATGGTCTTAGCAAACGTCAGTGCTAATTGGCTAGAATTTTATTTAGATACTTATATGTAAATTGTGCTAAAAATATTATGCATCCAGAAAAAAATATTATGATCCTGGACTATATATATATATATATATATATATATATATATAT
>LR738712.1:617378212-617518215 GCA_902687465.1 Secale cereale | reverse complement strand
ATATATATATATATATATATATATATATATAATTAACTAGATATTACTTAGGTTAATTATGTGATTAGGTTAATTTGGGATTAGGTGAAAGTGGTAGACAGATATGCTTTTTATTGTGAATAGTGCCCTACCTAGTGAATAGTAAATACTATTCAAGATAAAAAGCATATATGTCTACCACTTTCACCTAATCCCAAATTAACCTAATCGCATAATTAACCTAAGTAATATCTAGTTAAATTTTGTTTAATATTCCCTATATTATTGGTATCAGGTCCAGCGTTTAATCATTGAAAGATTAAAATATTTAAACTTAGAAGTTAGCGCAGGTAAAGTAATAAATACTAAGGAAAATTTAAATATAAGGTGCAGAATAAATCCCTCTGAAGAGCATACCTGGCATACATCGCACAGTCAGCTAAATACAGTCGTCGATTTGATATATAACTTTTACATATCTTGGGGAAAAAGACAAGATAATTTAGACCAAAAGTTTGAAAGTTTATTCAAGGAATACCAAAAACTTGCTGATAAGTATTCAGGTTTGAATAATAAAATTGATCTAGCTTTACATAAGCTAGAGGAAGCAAAAGGAAGACAGAATACAGTTTCCAAGAATAACGATTATATTAAAGAAGAAGTGTTATCAATAGGCCGTTACCTAAGTAAAGGCAAAGAGTCGCTCCCACGCACTGAATCAAGGCAAGATATACTTGAAAAAAAAAAGTTGGTGCAAGAGGTTAAAACTTTGATTATCTCATAATTATATGACTGAATATACTCAAGCATTAAATGAAGTAGCTAAATACCTGTCACCTCCTGTCGGGTTCTCCGATCACGACTCCCCAAAAGAAGATTCCAAAGTATTAATAAGACAAAATAACACAATCATCCAGTTATTAATTCAAATATTAGGTAAACTAAATTGTGTTCAAAGTAACAAAGAAATTGTGCTTTCATCATCCGGAATAGTTGCCTCTGCTAGAAATATTAATTCAGAAAAATGGACGTATCTAAAGGCTTCCTTAGAAGAGACAAAACTGTCCAAATAGTAAGGCAAGACTCAAGACCCCTAGCCATGAAGCATAGATTATCATGCAAAGCTGATGATATTGATAGTATTGAAGAAGTTATAGATATACAAAAAGATCTAGAAAGATATCAGAAAGATACCCTAAGAAAAATAAAACCAAAACAAGTATATCACATGGGTATGTTTTAAAGTAAGAGTGGTCTATACAGAATATCTCGAGAATTAGAATTAAGTGTGTTAACACATCCAGTAGATTCAAGAATTGTAAGCAAAAATATTGAAAATGAATTAAGATATTGTGGTTACAAATATATTCATCAAGGCATGTATATCATAGGAATCAAAGGTATGACAAGGAAGAAATTAGGTGCGAAGGTTTTGATAACCTTATTAGACAGAAGATGGGAATCTGTAGACAAAGCAGCATTAGGATTTTTGGAAGGAGACATGAATGAAAATAGATTAATAACCTATATAGCTCCAGACCTAATGATGCCCGTAAATGAATTTATCGAAAAAATGAGTTTTGGTTTCCAAACTAAAGGTTATGAAGATTTTAAAGGAACAAATTTGCTAGTAAGCATAGAATTTATAGGAAGGCTCACTAATAGAAGTAGCTCCAGATATAGAGTAAATGTGAATGACGTAATTGATAGTATGCAATCAAAAGGTATAAAGTTTATGAATTTATGGGACGAGTTCTTATGCTAGGGATCCTATAGAGAAACCTCTGCGTGTGTAGTTCTCTGTGTAGCCCAGAGTGGCGTTTGAGTGAGAACCTTGTGGCCGTAGAGAAGTGTTCCCTTCGGGTGGAAGTGCCTGGGAAGACGATAGGAATTTACCCCGTAAATTTGCAATTAAAACTACTAAGTGAACGTAATTAGCTAAAATAGATACTTAGTTTTTTGAGACATACTTAGTAGGTTAGTTATTTCTTCCCTGGGGCGTGCGTTGCTCGAACCGTTCGTGTGCCCCGGGTTCTAGTCGGCGTTACGTCGTGGCAGGGAGAGGCAAGGCATGGCACGGCCGTGCTGGCTGTCTTCGTATTTTTTTTTTTTGAGAATTGATGTCTTCGTATTTGACTGGTGTAACACAACCCATGGCCTGGCAAGCCCAGCAAAACGCCCTTTCTTTAAAAAAATATACGTGGGCTGAAGCCAGCTCAACCACACATATAGGGCTTGTTTGGGACTGCTCCACTTCACGAAAATCAGTTTCACTTCACCAAATTCACTTTGGAGCAGTTTCATATAGAAGTTGTAGCACTATCAAAGAGAATGTTTGGCTTCCATGTAGCTCTAGCTCCAAGAATGAGAAATTTGGTGGTAAGAATCTATTTGATTGGATGAGAGAGGAAAAACAAAGGGGTATCCACTTACTGGTGGCAGTGGTGGGTAATTTTCTCCCAACTCCAGCTTCTAGAGTTTTTTGGAGCACCCCCTCACGAGCTTCATAAAAATTGAGAGTTGTACCCCGGATTCTAGTTTTTTTGTGGAGCGGCATATCGTGGAGCTACCCCATTTGGCTTGTGTTTTCTGGAGCGGAGCTGAATTTTAAGGAGCAGAGCAGTCCCAAACAGGCTCATAGCCAACAAGTTTTTTCCTGGTCCATCTTCTCCTCCACGAACGAAACCCTCTCGATTTGATCTCGCTTTCTTTCACTCGTGCGGCGGCGGCAGATCGGGGGAAACCAAACACGACGATGGCCCTCTCCCGTCGGGTTGCTTGAGGGCACCCCATTGCAGAAGCTGCTAGTGGCGTCAGGGCCCTCCATGGTGTGCAGCGATGGACCCAGCATGCGCCATGGCCGGACCAGCCTATTTGCACGGCGGCGGCCCAACCTATGCGTGTGACGTGCGTTCTCAGTGTGAGTACACGCGTGCGTGCGTGCGTCCTCTGATCCCTCTCATGTGATTGCAGGGAATACACTTCTCAATTCCATCGGAGCAAATGAGGGAGAGGGGCCATGGTGATGTTTGTACTGGCTATGGCTTCCTTGAGCGAAACATCGGGTTCATCCACGATACCCACTCGTCGCCTTCGTCAGGTACTACCGCCATGTGGTATGATTGACTAATGAGTCGTGCCATACTCGTCTGATCTTTCACACTAGTCGGTACATCTTCTTGATCTTCTATATTTTTTTAGGGTTTTGTCTGTCATATTGACGTGGAGCACAGACCACAGGGATACGCCGGAGTCCCATGGGAGGAGCCTAAAGCTCGACCCACAACCTGGGTTAATATGTGTACAAAGCTCAACTCTAAGTTCTCAGTTTAAATGAACCGCTTATGTGCTGGGATTGATTCAGATGTTAGTTTTGTTCTGTCCTCGTTGTTAGTGAGTTCTGATTGGTCAATCATAAGATGCTTGTATAATACTCCTGAAGTATTTTCTAGGTCAGGTAGTCTTTGTTGTGTTAGTAGTCTTGAGCTCATGGAAGCTAGTTTATACGTGTCACCAAGTTAAAATTGTAAACTGAATTGTACCTCTTCTAATTTATTTATAGAGAAACTATAATGAGAACCTAGATAGTACATCTGAAATGTGTTAGTAATTAAATAGTTAGCTCCAGTACAAGATTTTTATTATGATGGTCCTCCCCCAGTACCTGTTCTGAGCTCGTGGCAACTCTGTTTCAGGGAGTGTGAATAGATTTGGAAGTGATTTGTTGTTGTAGAATTGCAGTTGGAGTTTTATGAGAGATTCAACATGATTTTTGTAAATTACTAATGCAGAACTAATTTACAGCACTCATTTGTGGCAATCAGAAGTGATACTGACTATATGTTAACGCAGATTACTGGCCAAGCAAGTAGGTACGAAAACTGTAAATATCAAAGCCTAAATTAGTTTTTTATTTGGCATGTGATTGTCCCGTAATTGTAAGATTTTTTATGGTGGAATTATTGATCACACTTCCGATCAATGTGTGTAAGGACAACTACCAAACAAATTCATGCTTTCTTCACGGTTCTAGACTTCTTGAAGGTTTCTTCCTTTTTGGCTTTGTCGGATATTTTGTTTTCTCACACCATTTTAATTCCAATCTAATATTTCAGGCGACCTTTTTTGACCTTATCGACGCGCAGAAGACAAGAGCACGCAAAAGAGACGACTCAGGCAAGGAGTCAGAGCGCCCATGGAATGCAAATCTCCTTCGCTGCTTTTACATCTAAAAGGCAGTATGTATCGTACCATCTACTGTATTTTGAGAAACAACGGGACCCCCGAGGAGCACTCGGGGACTGCCCCTCCCTTTATCTATATGATAAGTTTTATGTTTGTGAATGCGTTATTATCATTCCATCGCCCGGCACCGAGACCGAATAGATGGCCCGGGGGCTTGCCTCCTGGCGCTATGTTTAAAAAAAAATCTCCAACAGTCGGACAAGTAATCTACCGGCATCCAAGCCCCCTCCCACCTAAAGGTCACAGACTCGTAGAACGTGGTTGTCTGACTGGCAGGAGCCAAAGGCAGGAAGTGATGCCCACATGAAAAATGTCTAAAGAAAAATAAGCATAGGGCAAGACATCCCTTGATACAAGTTGGCCGGCTACCGAGCAGCCGGCCAGCTTGGTTGTAGCTTAGCCAAACCGCGTTCCAGAGGGCAAGATACTTGCCTATCCAGAAAAAACTAAGTCCCTGACCCAGCCACAGACCACGGAGTGGCTGCCTGGCTGGCAGGGCGGCGGTTAAAGGAGATGGCAAAAGAAAAACGCCCAAAGGAACAAAGGGCGGTGCTAACTCTAGAACCCGACAAATAGCATAAACATGTGCAGGATTAAAAGATTATTTACATAACAAAAGGCCTCCACAGTCGCCTTCCAGCAAATGTTTTTGATACACCCAGTGGGTGGAATTGTGCAAGACAAACTCTACCAAATCATAAAGGAAACAAAAAGATAGCACGGCCGCCTAGGCCAGAAGTGCAGCAGGCGGATCGGATGGCACCATGGGGTCCGCTAGGCTGGCTGCTGAGGCGGCCGCCTGGTGGGTCTTGGCTTGGTCGCCTTCCGCGGTAGACGACATGGTCCCACGGTGCTCACTCGTCGAGGCCTGGTCGGGTTGATGACGAGCAGACGTCTCCTCCTCCAGAAAGCCGCCTTCCTCGTCGTTGTCCTCTTCATCCTCACCCTCATCGCTCGAGGCGGTCTCCTCATCCAGCTCCTCCGGCGCCGCCAGGTCCAGCCCAAGGTGGTCAGGCGGCACCACATGACCGTTTTCATCCAACTCCGGGATGAAGACGGTAGTGTCGGTGTAGTCAGCAATCGCGGCGGCACGCTTAATGAGATCTCCTCGTGCTACTGCCAGCTCGGGCTCGGCTTCCAGGCGGAAGGTCGCCAGCTGAGCAAGATCCAGATCGTGGTACCAGCCCTTGCAAAATTCCAAGGCGAACCGCGTGCCGGCTCTCGCTGCGGTGCCCTTCCAAGCCTCGAAGCGGCCGACGGCCGCCTCCAGCCATTCGGCAGCCCGGCTGGGAGTGCGGGGTGCAGGGACGTTAGGCCAGAGGGGGGCCAGCACCTGGGACCCGGCGCGTTGAAGGAGGCGGATCAAACGGTGGGCCGTCTAGAGGCGCGCTCTCATGGCGAGGAGTTGCTCGCTGGGAGTCCGGGGCGTGTTGGGTGCATCACTCGACCCGCCCGACGCCTCTCGTCGTGTTGGGCCTCAATGGCCTGGCTGGCGGCAACAGAGTGACCCGGAAAGTACTCTGCGCCAAGAAGAAGACAGAGAATCAAGAAAAAGGAACTGGCTCGTACAGCAGACGGCAAGCATGTGTAGAAAAGAAAAAGCAACTCACCATCGACCATGTTCTCAATGGCCCCATAGCCGTCCTGCAGGGCCATCTCCGTTTCGGCCCAGTTCGAGCGTTCAGTCTCGAACTCGGCCCGAAGAAGCTCATCAGCATCTGCCAGCTTTTTAAGCTTTGCGTTGTGCACTGCCGCCTGGTCAGCCAACTCCATGGCCAGGCGGTCGCGCTCTTGGGCGGCCAGACTGCGCTCCTGCCCCTTGACGGCGAGCTCGGCCTGGACCCTGCCTAGCTGACTGCGGAGGTCGGTTGCGGTTGCTGGCAAGAGAGAAGGAGGAGGCGTCAGCATTAGTTAGAAGACAAAGTAACCTTGGAGTTCCAGGCCGCCTTCTCAACAGCCGGCCCGGAACTCGGGGACTACACCCAGCGGGTGCGTGATACGTCTCCGTCGTATCTATAATTTTTTATTGTTCCATGCCAATATTCTACAACTTTCATATAATTTTGGCAACTTTTTATACTATTTTTTGGGACTAACATATTGATCCAGTGCCCAGTGCCAGTTTTTGTTTGTTGCATGTTTTTTGTTTAGCAGAATATCCATATCAAACGGAGTCCAAACGGAATAAAAATGGACGGAGATTTTTTTTGGAATATATGTGAATTTTGGGAAGCGGAACCAACACGAGACGATGCCCGAGTGGGCCACGAGGCAGGGGGGCGCGCCCACCAGGGGCAGGCGCACCCTGGGCCCTCGTGGCCAGACCGTAAGGTGGTTGATGCCCTTCTTTCGCCGCAAGAAAGCTAATATCCGGATAAAAATCGTGTCAAAAAATCAGCCCAATCGGAGTTACGGATATCCGGGAATATAAGAAACGGTGAAGGGACATAATCTGGGAACGCAGAAACAAAGAGAGACACAGAGACAGATCCAATCTCGGAGGGGCTCTCGCCCCTCCGCCGCCATGGAGGCCATGGACCAGAGGGGAAACCCTTCTCCCACCTAGGGAGAAGGTCAAGGAAGAAGAAGAAGGAGTGGGGCTCTCTCCCCCTCACTTTCGGTGGCACCGGAGTGCCACCGGAGCCATCATCGTGTGACGGCGATCTACACCAACACCTCTGTCGTGGAAATAGCACGGCAGATGTCCGGTTTAGCGGACTTGAAGATGGAACCATCGCACAGGTTAGCTTGAAGGGGTTCATAGCACACAAAGGACACAGAGGATTATACTAGTTCGGCCCCTTCGATGAAGGTAAAAGCCTACGTCTAGTTGGTTTGGTATTGTTTGGGCGTCGGATTACAGGGAGCGGATTCGCTTGCCTGTGTCTCGACGGGTTGATTGTTGCTTGTCCCTGAACCGTCGCTGGGTCGTCCCTTTATATAGAGGGTACGCCTGATCCGGTTTACAGAGTCCCGAGGCCGGCTCATACTTGTGTCCGCCTCGGTCTCTGTCTTTTCTTCTTTATCTCTCAAGTTACAACGCTTGGCGGTTTACAGACCTTAGTTCTACACATGGGCCCTAAGATCTCATGGGTCGTAGCCTTTACTAAATGTTACAATCAGGTATAACATAATAAAGCCGGTTTACAATAACCGGTTTATACCTGTTAGTCATATCCCTGACATTAGGCCCCAGAATGATTTGAACTTGTTCATATCAGTCTTGTCTTGTATAAATTTCTTCTGTCTTCACATTCTTGTAAACCGGCTCTGACGTCATCTTCGAGATTCACTAAATCTGACCGTGACATCATCTCCGCATTTAACGCCGCAAGCTGTACTGTAGCTTTGTTTTAAGGGTTATCCCGAAAATCGAGGCGTCAGAGGATCTTTATCCGATCCTTTACCTCCTCGAATCCCGCACCTGTCGCTTCGGATCTGACTTTCCTTATAAATACCGCTGTCCCCATTCATTATCTTCTTCCTGCTCTTTCTTCTTCCTCTATCGCCCGACTCCATCGTCACCCGAGCTCGAAACGCCGCCGTCAACCGCTGAATCCAAGTCCTCGCCGGCCGCTGCATCACCCTGAGTTTGACCAGAGAACCTCCGCCGCTGATCCTTGCCGTTCCAGGTACGTCCTTCTTCTTCATTATAGATCTGCAACTTCTAGGGTTCCTTTTCACGCCTCCGCCATTAGAACCTTACTGGAAGCTTCACCTTGTTCAACTTTAAGCCGATAGTTTTCAGTAACCTTTACTTTCAAATCTTGCCCTTTAAACTGTACTTTTACTCCGCTGCAAATGCTTCAGATCTTCGTCATTCTTGTTTAACCTGTAGATTTATCCGCTCTGTATAGGGCCCTTGTAGTTCTTCCCGTATACTTGTATTTGTTTCTCTTTTTCTTGTATGCTCAGATCTGTTCCACCTTAGCTGTCTTTGAAAACCTATTTTTCTCCTCGGTAGATCTGTTAAGTATGCTCCGGTTTAAATTGCCATATACTATACGGGTTAACTTGCACGTCCAGATCTGTTCTACTTAGCTGTTTATAAGGAAACTGTTTCTTTTCCTTTGTAGATCCATTAGATGCACTCCGGTTCAAACTGTTATGCCCTGCTCTTGCAAAATTTTATAACTTGAACGCGACGGTTTAGCCGTTCCTCTTCTACTGCCGTGAACCGGAAATGGTGTAGCTTGCTGTAATTGCCGGTTTAACCATGCCATTAGTCCTCAGTTCAAACCATTGCGTAACTTTCATAGACAGTTTCCGGTTTATACTGTTGTACCTTCATAATCCGTTTTCTGCATTTTATCTTTTCCAGTACTTGTCCTTTCGTTGCAATGGCCAAGCAGTATGTCTCTTGCGACTGGGTCCCTTCCATCATTACTGAGGAAGATTTGGTCAAAATTTCTGAAATTGGTACGTTAGGCCCTTAGTCTGTTTTGAAGTGGCGGGCCCCGGGGAATGAATGTCCTCCTACTCCCAGGTCCGGGGAGGTCATTGTGTTTTTTGATCACATATCTCGAGGCTTCTCTCCCCCCGGTTCAAAGTTTTTCCGGGATGTTCTTGCTGCCTTCCAACTCCACCCTCAGGACATTGGACCCAACTCTGTTTCAAACATCTGTGACTTCCAAGTGTTTTCGGAGGTATATCTGCACGAAGAACCGTCCGTCGATCTGTTCCGGGACTTCTTTCACTTAAACCGGCGCACAGAGTTCACCAGCGGACCACATCAGGAGCTTGGTGGCGTTAGTATTCAGAAGAGGAGAGACGTTGTTTTTCCTCACGCCGCTTTACACACTCATCCAAAGGACTGGAATAAGTCATGGTTTTACTGCATTGACACTTCTCCTGAGGGGGAGAACCCTCTGCCGGGTTATCGTGAAACCCGTATTTCGGAGGATCATCCTTTACCTCAACGGCTCTGCTCTGTTGAACGGACCCGGTTTTCATCACAGCTTTCCAAGTTAAGAGCCTTCATAGCTAATGGCTTGATTGGAACTGATTTTTTACGCTGTTGGTTGTCTTGGAGCATCCTTCCCTTGAGCCGGCGATCACAGCTGATGTGCAAATATTCTGGCAAACCGGATGATCCCCAAAGGTTCACCAAGGAAAAACTCTCTGAATCGGAGGTCATAGAATCAGCCAAGAAAATTCTCAATGTTTCTTTGGCAGACTGCAGCAAGGTCGGGTTAGCTCCATATTATAAGAAGAACAAGCTGCCTGCAGTAAGTTTCACCTTACCCTGTATTCATAATCCGTTTCTTTTAAACCATCTTTCCAATTGTCTTTCTTTCTTTTGATTAGGCTGATGACCCTTTCTGGAAGAGAAAACCTCAAGAGAAAACCGGCAAACAAGCTCGCCGGAAAACCTTTGCCAATAAGAAAAGGAAAGCAGCTGTTGACGCTGGTTCTCCCACTGAAGATGATGATCTGGATTCCGAGGTATGCTTTAATCCGGTTTAGATTTTGCTTTCTTGATCTTATAACTGTATCTAACGATAACTTTTCCACGGGAGTTGCCTGAAGGTGATAATCCGGCCAAAGTTGAGGTAACCATTCTTTCTTCTGATTCAGAACCTCTTCCACAAAAAAGTCGTCGGACCGTCCGGAAATACCAATTTTCTCACCCTTATGCTCAGTTGGACCCTAATTTTATTTTGAAGAAGCAACAACACGAAGCTCTTCGTCGGACGACTCGCCATAGCGGCCTGGCGGTGGAATCACCCGGGATTTCTTTAACTCCGGCTCGAAAATGCCGTGCTGAGGTGATACTTTCTCCGACTCTCCTTCATCCCAAGGCCGGGCTTATCCGAAAACCTCTTAAACCGTCTGACCCTGATTATCAGGAAACTCCACTGTCTTCTTCTGGTGAATCGACCGCCACACAGCTTCCTCCATTGAAAACTGTCCCAGGGTAACTTTCTCACCTTTCCGGTTTATGATCCTTTTTGCTTTATAATGTCAACTCATTTTGCATACTTTTCCAGCAAACCAAAACCTAGCAAGAAACACAAGGCAAACAAGCCTCCTGCTGAGACCACTGCAAATGATCCGGCTGATGATCCGGCAACAACTGTTCCTTCAGAAGGCGAGCCCATAGCTCCTCTTGAAGACCCTGCGCCTACAGATCATATTTCTGCTCCTCAGAATCCTACTGCTGAAGACGCCCATAATCCGCCAAGTCCGGCCCGGGTCAACTCTCCACAGATTAATCCGGCGTCTCCCAATCCCGCCCATACTGCCACTCCCCCAAATGTACCTGCTTCTCCGGATGTTGTGGTAACTGGGACTGCCTTTGTTGCTCCGGCTGAGCCCACCGTTTTAGCCAAACATACGGCTAAAACGGAAAAGCTATCTAAAGAGAAGGGGAAATGGAGTACTGAGATATCCAATCTTTCCGATATGAGCGCCCAAGAAATTTACTCTGGGTATCTAAACCGTCTCCACAGCAGCCGAGATTATGAAGCAAGCCTGGTCAACTTAATGAGGGAGAAATATGAGGTAAACCTCTTCTTCTGACTTTGTACCTTTGATGTGTTTCTATCCCATAACAGCCCCCAAGTTCCGGTTTAGCTGCGTGCTGAAGGTGAACCGGAACTTTGTAGATTGAACAATTGATCTTTACATTAGCCCCCAAGTATCAAGTAGATAACTTGTTTATGTATTTGATACTTGTGAAAATTTCTGATGATACTTCAACCATCCATTAGCCCCCAAGTGTCAAGTAGACAACTTGTTTGTGTGCTTGAGACTTGTAGTCTTTGAATTGTTGGTACTTATTGCTTCAACTGCCATTAGCCCCCAAGTGTCAAGTAGACAACTTGTTTGTGTGCTTGAGACTTGCCTGATTTTATCTCTTATCTTTTGACTGTGCTTGCAGGCTGAGTTAACCCGGAACACTGCTGAAATTGATGAACTTCGAAGCCGTCTTGCTGACACAGAATCTGCCGCTTCAAAGGCTCAAAAAGATCTTCAGGTGAGTTTAAAGACTGCTGAAGACCTGAAGAAATACTTTGAAGAAGAGCGGACCGCTTATGAGGTCCAAAAGAAAGATTTGGAGAAAAGGGTTCAGGACGCTGAAGGAGCGCTTAATCCGGTTACAGAAGAATTGACCGGTTTAAAACGGCAAATTGAATTGATGACCTCTGCCGTCTTTGGTAAGTATAATCTGAACTCCTGCCTTTATCCCTGTAATCTCCATTTGTGCCGGTTTAACCATAATACCTGTGTGCAGGGCGCCGTGTCTCCCATCTTGGGGATGACTTACGGAAGAAACTTAAAGCATGCTACACCTTGGTCGAGCAGCTGTACTCCGGCGCTCAGAGGATCATCAGTGCCACTTCTTTTGGTAAACCGGCCCCTACAACGATCCAAGACACGTTGAACAAGTTATCTGTTTTGCCGGCTCGCCTTGAAGAAGTCAAAAAATCTGCCGCTCGGGGTGGTGCTCTTCTGGCCCTTACCAGGGCTAAGGATTGGGTCCCGGATCTTGATCCGGAGGAGGCTTTAACCGGATTTCCAGATACAAAAGATGACGGCTCAGCCTTTACCGCAAAGGATCTCTATGCCTTGACAAAGGAGATGCGTCCCCTCGCCAGCAAGCTTGCAGCTGAATCTGACTTGTCCAGATATCATCCGGGATACAATTTGCAGAACGAACGGGTGGAGCGACCGGTCTATGATACCGTCAACTTAATTCCGCCGGTTCGTCCTCACACCTTTGCTCCTGACATTGACCCTTTTGAACTTATCAATGACGAGATGTATTTCCGGGCCTTGATGAAGATTGACTGGCGTGTGCCGGACTTCCAACCGCTTCAAGAAGATGAAGACGTTCCGGATCAAGGTGATGGCCAGCCGTCTCAGCAAGGAGAAGCATAACTTCGAATTTAATTGCTGTAATCGTAATTTGTGTTTCGCCAAACAATGTTTCCAATCTGTCGGGCTTGCTATGCCTTGTAATTGGCTAGCCGAAACTTGATGTGCTTTAATCCGGATATTTTGTCTTTATGAAATACTTGCCGATTGAAATGTTGTCTGATATTGTTTGCCTTCCATATCCTCTGCTCCTGCAGAAAAAATATTGAAAATATGTCCTAGTGGCTTACCACTGGACGGATTAAATTGTTCTCTTAAAACGTCAAATAAGTATATCTTTATACTAGAAATAACTTTTATACCTGAGATTATATATGCTCAGTATTCTTAATCCGGTAGGACTTTAAAGTCGCTTTATGAAGACCTTCATGGATCCAATTAGAAACCCGAAATACTACGGTTCATCTTGATGATAAATCCGGCTCATCTTGTTCTTCAAGACTTTGTTCGGAAAGTTGTAGCTTTTTGCCTGATATATGATCCGGGTTTTAACGAACGCCGGTTTACTCATGCTGGTATTCATGACCCAGACTTTTCACTTTATAGGTATGTGGTCAGCTTCCGTAGCTGCTCCACTCCGGTTTCAAGGGTTATAAAACACAAACACAAAAAAGATGCAAATTTTGCAAATAAGACCATGTAGTCGAGGCTTTTTAAGAGCTGCCAGGCTCAAAGCAAGGTTCAGCCAATCAATGGGACGTGGCATTATCCATCTTTCCCAGGGGGCCTAGCCAATCACTGAACGTGGCATTATCCAACTTTTCAGAGGGCCGAAAGAACCGCAAATAAAAACTGAGCCAATCAATGGGACGTGGTTTGTCCAACACTCCCAGAGGGCCTAGCCAATCACTGAACGTGGCATTATCCAACTTTTCAGAGGGCCGATAGAATTACAGAACGGATCCGATCACTGGGAGTGGGCGTTACCACTCCCAGAGGGCCTCCAGGGTTCCTCCTGAACCGGTGGGTCAATTTAAACCAATCACTGAACGTGGATTTATCCAACTTTTCAGAGGGTCTCCAGGGTTCCTCCTGAACCGGTGGGTAAATTCAAACCAATCACTGAACGTGGAATTATCCAACTTTTCAGAGGGTTTCCAGGGTTCCTCCTGAACTGGTGGGTCAATTATGACGCCTCCTCTCCTTGAACCGGATATGATCTCATGTTTTTTGGATAGTTTTATTGCTCCTTAGCATATTCTGCAAAAAATCAATTTCTAAACCGGCCAATATATTTGAAATATAATATCTGATTATAAACTTGTATGATTGCTTTCACAAGATTTTTGTATATGGAAAAAGGGCTAAGCCCCCGGTTTACCGAGGGTGCCGGTTTATTCATTACTCATAATATATACATAGGATACATTGGAGCACGTAGCTCAAGTATAGTATGGCCGTAAATGGGCGATGTTCCACGGCCTCTTCGTCTCCTCTTCTGATGTCCGTGAGTCCTTGTGTTCTCGAACGTCCACCAAGTAATATGAACCGTTGTGTAGATTTTTACTGACCACAAAGGGCCCTTCCCAAGGCGGGGATAATTTGTGCATTTCCGTTTGATCTTGGATGAGCCGGAGTACTAAGTCACCCTCTTGGAACGTCCTTGTTCTGATCCGGCGGCTATGATATCTGCGTATGTCTTGCTGATAAATCGCAGATCGTGCTGCAGCCATATCACGCTCTTCATCTAGCCGGTCTAAACTGTCCTGCCTTGCTATCTCATTGGCTGCTTCAACATAAGCCGTCACCCTTGGTGAATCATGACGTATATCGCTCGGAAGGACTGCTTCAGCCCCATAAACCATGAAGAAAGGTGTGTAACCTGTAGACCGGTTTGGTGTAGTGTTGATGCTCCAAAGAACAGATGGCAATTCCTCAACCCAACATCCTGGGGTTCTCTGCAAAGGTGTCATAAGCCGGGGTTTGATACCTCGCAAAATCTCCTGATTTGCCCTTTCAGCCTGACCATTGGTTTGGGGGTGAGCCACAGAAGACACGTCTAAGCGAATATGTTCTCTTTGATAAAATTCCTTCATCTCACCCTTAGATAAATTAGTGCCATTGTCTGTGATGATGCTGTGTGGAAAGCCAAACCGGAAAATTACTTTTTTGATGAATTTGACTGTCGTCGCCGCATCACACTTGCTTATAGGCTCCGCTTCAACCCACTTTGTAAACTTGTCTACTGCTACCAGTAGATGAGTTTTCTGATCTTGGGATCGCTTAAAAGGTCCAACCATATCAAGCCCCCAAGTCGCAAACGGCCAAGTTATTGGTATCATCCGGAATTCCTGTGCTGGAACCAGAGCACGTCTTGAGAATTTCTGACAAGCGTCACACTTCCGGACCAGATCTGCCGCATCTGCATGAGCGGTTAACCAATAAAAACCATGCTGGAATGCCTTAGCCACCAATGATTTTGAACCGGCATGATGACCACAATCCCCTTCATGAATTTCGCGAAGAATTTCACAACCTTCTTCAGCTGATACACACCGCTGAAATACTCCAGAGGTACTGCGATGGTGAAGTTCTCCGTTTGCAATTGTCATGGACTTAGAGCGCCGGATTATCTGTCGTGCTTCTTCTTCGTCATCTGGCAACTCTCCTCGGCTCAGGTATGCCAAATAGGGCAGCGTCCAAACCGGAATAATATGGAGCGCTGCAACTAACTGTGCCTCTGGGTCCGGAACAGCTAGGTCTTCCTCCGACGGTATCTGAACCGACGGACTGTGCAATTCATCCAAGAAGGTGTTTGGTGGCACCGGTTTACGTTGCGACCCCAGCCGGCTTAAAGCGTCAGCTGCTTCGTTCCTCCGCCGGTCTATATGATCCACCTGATATCCTTTAAAGTATCCTGCGACTGCTTCAACCTCTCGTCTATAAGCCGCCATGAGGGGATCTCTTGAATCCCACTTGCCAGAAACTTGCTTTGCCACCAGATCTGAGTCGCCCAGGCACTTAACCAGGCTCAAGTTCATTTCCTTTGCTAGCCGCAAACCATGAAGTAATGCTTCATATTCTGCTGTATTATTAGTACAAGGAAACAATAAGCGGAGGACATAACAAAATTTATCACCTCTGGGGGAAGTTAAGACAACTCCAGCCCCCGAGCCCTCCAAATGTTTTGAACCGTCGAAGTGAATCGTCCAGTAAGTAAGATCCGGATTCTCCTCAGGAGTCTGCAACTCTGTCCAATCATTGATGAAGTCTACTAATGCCTGAGATTTTATAGCAGTGCGCGGTACATATTTCAACTCATGTGGGCTGAGCTCAATGGCCCACTTCGCTACTCTGCCCGTAGCTTCCCTGTTCTGGATTATATCTCCCAACGGTGCTGAACTAACCATAGTTATTGGATGTCCTTGGAAATAGTGCTTCAACTTCCGGTTTGCCATGAACACACCATATACCAACTTCTGCCAATGAGGGTATCTCTGCTTGGACTCAATGAGTACTTCACTCACATAATAAACCGGGCGCTGAACCGGGTACTCCTTCCCTGCTTCCTTGCGCTCAACCACAATTGCAACGCTGACTGCCCGTGCATTAGCAGCAACGTATAACAGCAAGGGCTCCTTGTCAATAGGAGCAGCTAAAACCGGTGGTTTTGCTAGTTGCCGTTTTAGATCCTCAAACGCTGCGTTTGCCTCATCACTCCAGATAAACCGGTCTGTTTTCCTCAACATCTGGTAAAGTGGGATCGCCTTCTCTCCCAAGCAACTGATGAACCGGCTTAACGCTGTGATCCGGCCAGCTATGCGCTGAACATCGTTGATGCAAACCGGTTTAGTCGAAGACGTGATGGCCTTGATCTTCTCTGGGTTAGCTTCTATTCCTCTATTTGAGACCAAAAATCCCAGTAGCTTACCTGCCGGAACACCAAAAGCACATTTTTCCGGATTAAGCATCATCCTATAAGCCCGAAGATTATCAAAGGTTTCCTTAAGATCCTCTATCATTGTTCCTTCTTTCTTCGATTTGACCACAATGTCATCCACGTAGGCATGAACATTCCTCCCTATCTGCCCTTTCAGACAATTCTGAACGCAACGCTGATAAGTTGCCTGTGCACATTTAAGCCCAAAAGGCATAGACACATAGCAAAAAGCACCAAAAGGAGTTATGAAAGCTGTCTTCTCTTGGTCTTCCACCGCCATCTTGATCTGGTGATACCCTGAATATGCATCCAAAAAACTTAGCCGCTCACACCCCGTCGTGGCATCGATGATCTGATCGATGCGAGGTAGAGCAAAAGGATCAGTTGGGCAAGCTTTATTGAGGTCTGCGTAGTCCACACACATCCTCCACTTCCCATTCTTCTTCAACACCAGCACCGGATTAGCCAACCACTCCGGATGAAAAACTTCTACTATGAACCCTGCGGCCAAAAGTCTGGCCACTTCTTCCCCTATAGCCTTGCGCCTCTAATCGTTGAAACGGCGCAGATACTGCTTAACCGGTTTAAACTTCGGATCAATATTTAACTTGTGCTCAGCGAGTTCCCTCGGTATACCTGGCATGTCAGAAGGTTTCCATGCAAAGATATCCTGGTTCTCACGGATGAACTCGATGAGCGCGCTTTCCTATTTGGGATCAAGGTTAGCGCTGATAGTGAACTGCTTGGACGAATCTCCAGGCACAAAATCAACTTCCTTGGTCTCTTCTGCTGATTTAAACTTCAACGCCGGATCATGCTCGGTAGTTGGCTTCTTCAGCGGAGTCATATCTGCCGGATCAACATTATCTTTATAAAATTTCAACTCTTTTGTGGCACATACTGCTTCTGCATAAGCGCATCACCTTCTTCACATTCCACTGCTATCTTGCGACTTCCATGAACCGTGATCGTGCCTTTATGACCCGGCATTTTAAGCTGCAAATAAACATAACACGGCCTAGCCATAAACTTAGCATAAACCGTCCTTCCAAACAGAGCATGATATGGACTTTTGATCTTGACGACTTCGAAAGTGATCATCTCTGATCTGGAATCATATTCGTTCCCAAAGGTAACTTCCAAGTCAATCTTTCCAACCGGATAAGCTGACTTACCTGGGACCACTCCATGAAATACTGTATTTGATTGCCTTAGCTTCTTATCCGTCAGACCCATACGACGGAAAGTATCATAATATAAGATATTGATACTGCTACCACCGTCCATGAGAACTTTAGTGAATTTGTAACCTCCCACTTGAGGTGCTACCACCAAGGCTAAATGGCCCGGATTATCCACCCGCATCGGGTGGTCTTCTCTGCTCCATACAATGGGCTGCTCTGACCAGCGAAGAAATTGCGGTGCCGCCGGTTCAACTGCATTAACAGCCCGCTTCAAAACCTTCTGGTCTCTCTTACATAGACTTGTGGTGAAGACATGATATTGCCCACTGCTTAACTCCTTCGGATTACTCTAATATCCAGATTGCGGCTGCTGTTGCTGACGCTGCTGCTGCTGATTTCCCTGATTATTATAATTCCCTTGGCTCTGCTGCTGATTACTCTGATTATTGTAACCACCTTGATGATGCGACTGATTGCCCTGACCATTATAGTTTCCTTGATTATTCTGACTACCTGCCCGGTTTTGATATCCATTGCTATTGCCCCTATATCCTGATCCGGAGCTGTTCCCCTGATGACCCGGACCATAAAATCCAGGCCCTGAGCCGCTATTTGGGGGCCGATTATGAGGATTGAAATGGCCTGCCACCACTTTCATAAGGGGTATGCACTCCCTCATGGTATGCTTTGTCGTTTTCCCTCTTCCGCTATGCTTTGGACAAGGCTGATCTAACTCTTGATCCCAGCTAAACTTTCCTCCGCTGGTCTGTGAAGGTGGGCCTCCTAGGCTATGCTGAAAATCCCCTTGAACTTGAGTGTTGGCCACGAAGTCAGAGCCACCCTCTGCTTTCCGTTTGCCCAAAAAACTTGAGGTAGCCGGAATAACTGGCGCCGGTTTACCAGACTTGCTAACCTTCCCAGTCTTGTCCCCTTCCGCTTCTGGATACTTGGTATTATCAGAGTCTCCGTATTTCACCAGGGCACTCATGAGAGTTCCCATATCATTGCAGTTCCTTTTAAGCCGTCCGAGCTTTAACTTTAAAGATTCAAACCGGCAATTGTTCTCCAAAGTCACTATCGCCGTACTAGGATTAATACCATTCGAAGAGTGTAAAATCTCTGCTACTCTCCGTACCCAAGCTGCTGTAGACTCCTGCTCTCCTTGCACACAAACTGCTAGATCCACCACTGACATCGGCTGTTTGCATGTATCCTTGAAGTTTTTAATAAACTGGCTACGCAGTTCCCCCCATGACCCAATAGAGTTCGGGGGTAGAGCTTTCAGCCAGGTCCGGGCCGTGCCTTCGAGCATCATAGTAAAATATTTAGCACAAGCCGATTCATCCACGTCCAGCATCTCCATGGCCATCTCATAACTTTCAATCCAAGCTTCCGGAGCTAAATCGGCTGTGTAATTAGGTACCTTGCGGGGCCCCTTGAAATCTTTAGGCAGCTTGACACTCCGTAAAGCGGGGACAAGACACTGCACCCCGAAGGAACTCGTCGTAACTCATGTTTCTGTAGTGGCTGTGTGAATCGGCGTTGTTTGACGAATCTCCTCCCTAGCTCCTGATCTAACCCGGTTTATATCCGGAGCTGGTATCGCCGCTCCTGCCGGATTATCCTGCCTGCGCTGATGCCTCCTGCGTTCACTGCTAGACACTTCTGGCTCCTCCCAATGGCTAGTATAACTTCGGCTGGGACGTGGTGTTGAATGTAACCTTTCCCTGCTATGAGAATATGCTTGCTGCTGTATCAACACCGTATTAAGCAGCTCCTTGACCCTGCGCGCCTCTAATGCCACCGGAGACGTCTCCTCCATGGGTAAAGCGGCCAAACGTGCAGCAGCTGCAGCGATGTTATCCAAAGGGTTTGAATAATGACCTGAAGGGGTGGGAACGTAAGGTGCCGATGTGATCCGACGATCCCGCTCTGCGGTGGGTTGCTGAACCGGCTCCTCCCTGGCTGGGAGTGCCCTCCGGTTTGAAGCCGGATTATTACTAGTCCCAGCCCCAGGTGTCCTGAACAGATTCATTGCTTCATAAACCGGCGGTATACGAGACTGGTACTTTCGTCCCCTTACTCCTTCCATAGAAGCTTGCTCCATCCTTAGGTGAAAATCCTGATCATCCAATTCCGCTTGTCTCACCGCTATCATCTCTCTCTCTGCCTTCAGGTCTTCCTTTAACTGATCAATCCGGCCTTTCAACTGAAGGAGCTCTGCATCATGATGCGCCTTGTCTGCTGGAGCTACTATTTCCACCGCTTTAGCTGTGAACTCCTCGATCAAGGTGGATAGAACTTCAGTAGGTGAGGGGGTTGGGCCGCTTCCCCCTGCACCAGCTTCCGCTGTCGTCTCGTTCACTGGGGGCTGTGAACCGGCCATAAAGACAGCCACCCGGTTAGGCGGGCCAAAGGGGGCCCGGAATACTGTTTCCATCGGACTCGCCCTCAGACCGGCCGTCCTGCAACTGATACAGAGATTCAGTTTCTCCGGATGAAGACTCGTCGTCTCAGTAGACAACTGTTGCACCATCAGATTCCGATCTGTCCTCGGTTCGACCTCTGTGGATTGCTCCAACGAACACGTGCTTCACGGCGGGCTGAATCCGGGCCGATCTCGTACGCTGAGCCGGCTCGACGATGTTGGGGAAGACGTCCGGCTCAGGTCCCGGTTCGCCGATTTTGCCAATGAAGACTTGGATGCTGCCGAAGGGAACCCGGTACCCGTATTCGATCGAATCGGCTTCCGGTCCCAAACCTGCGTCGTCGATGTAGATCCGGCCGCGGCGGCTCTTGGTCATCCGGCCGACCGCGTAACCCTTGAGCCCCTCAAAGCTGCCCTTCAAGAGCTCGAAACCATCGTGCGGAGGCCCCATGGTGGGCGCCAACTGTCGTGGAAATAGCACGGCAGATGTCCGGTTTAGCGGACTTGAAGATGGAACCATCGCACAGGTTAGCTTGAAGGGGTTCATAGCACACAAAGGACACAGAGGATTATACTAGTTCGGCCCCTTCGATGAAGGTAAAAGCCTACGTCTAGTTGGTTTGGTATTGCTTGGGCGTCGGATTACAGGGAGCGGATTCGCTTGCCTGTGTCTCGACGGGTTGATTGTTGCTTGTCCCTGAACCGTCGCCGGGTCATCCCTTTATATAGAGGGTACGCCTGATCCGGTTTACAGAGTCCCGAGGCCGGCTCATACTTGTGTCCGCCTCGGTCTCTGTCTTTTCTTCCTTATCTCTCAAGTTACAACGCTTGGCGGTTTACAGACCTTAGTTCTACACATGGGCCCTAAGATCTCATGGGCCGTAGCCTTTACTAAATGTTACAATCAGGTATAACATAATAAAGCCGGTTTACAATAACCGGTTTATACCTGTTAGTCATATCCCTGACAACCTCCGTCATCTTCACCAACATCTCCATCACCTTCCCCCATCTATCTACAGCGGTCCACTCTCCCGCAACCCGCTGTACCCTCTACTTGAAGATGGTGCTTTATGCTTCATATTATTATCCAACGATGTGTTGCCATCCTATGATGTCTGAGTAGATTATCGTTGTCCTATCGGTGATTGGTGAATTGCTATGATTGATTTAATTTGCTTGTGGTTATGTTGCTGTCCTTTGGTGCCCATCATATGAGCGCGCGCGTGGATCACACCATAGGGTTAGTTGTATGTTGATAGGACTACGTATTGGAGGGCAAGAGTGACAGAAGCTTCAACCTAGCATAGAAATTGATGCATACGGGATTGAAGGGGGGCCAATATATCTTAATGCTATGGTTGGGTTTTACCTTAATGAACGTTAGTAGTTGCGGATGCTTGCTAATAGTTCCAATCATAAGTGCATAGAATTCCAAGTAAGGGATAACATGCTAGCAGTGGCCTCTCCCACATAAAACTTGCTATCGGTCTTGTAACGTAGTCAATTGCTTGGGGGCAATTTCGCAACTCCTACCACCACTTTTCCACACTCGCTATCATTAACTTTATTGTTTCTTTATCGTAACAGCCCCTAGTTTTATTTGCGTGCTCTTTATATTCTTGCAAATCTATCCCACAAAAACTACAAAGTACTTCTAGTTTCATACTTGTTCTAGGTAAAGTAAACGTCAAGCGTGCGTAGAATTGTATCGGTGGTCGATAGAACTTGAGGGAATATTTGTTTTTCCTTTAGCTCCTCACCGGGTTCGACACTCTTACTTATCGAAAGAGGCTACAACTGATCCCCTACACTTGTGGGTTATCAAGACCTTTTTCTGGCGCCATTGCCGGGGAGCAATTGCGTGGGGTGAATATTCTCGTGTGTGCTTCTTTGCTTTATCACTAAGTAGATTTTATTTGCTGTCCTAAGTTGTTTTGTATCTTTAGTTATGGGTAGGAAACGCAAAATACCAACAAAATTAGTGGTACCTACTATACCAATGGTTGAAGAACCAGTCAAAATCTATCACACTACTGAAGCTTATTACTTGGATCATCTTCGATCCCTTTGTGCTCGTGCTGAAACCCCAACTAGCTTAGTTGAGGGAAAATCTTTAGATGAGCATGCTTGGTATGTGCAACACCGCATATCTGAAAAAGGGAAACTTTTACGGGATCAAATTCATCGTTTGCAATGCTATACTTCTAATTTATGCGAAATTTATGATTTTACTTGTTGTTCTGAAGACCCTACAAAACACCTTTCCTACCAATGTGAGTTTAGCGATAATGGAATCGTATCTTCGTATGCTTAGGGTGTTTATAGTTACTATGATGTTCAACAAATTGAAGAATTTGTTGCTTTTAAGGGTGCTTATGAAATTGCTTCTTTGATTGAAAAGTATGATGCTACTCTTTACAAATCTGAAAAATTTGCCATATTTCAATATTGTTATGATAATTATGCTTCTAATGCCTATGTTAAAGCATATATTGAGGACTACTCCACTATCCAAGAAGAGACTAATATTTTGCAGGAGTCTATGGAAGAAGAAATTAATGACATTGTGAGTTCATTGGAAAGATGACGAGGAGAGCGAAGAACAAAAGGAGGAAGAGCGGATTAGCTACCCGTGCCCACCTTCTAATGAGAGTAACTCTTCAACTCATACCCGTGCCCACCTTCCAGAAGACGGGTCAGACAAACTACCAATCCTCACTTAGAGAGGGAAGCTGCTGGAACCCCACAGTCCCACTCACGACCGCAGAGCTCCACCAGCTTCGGGGACTACTATCGGAGATATTGACCACGGGTGTCTCCATCGACCACCCATGGCGTTTGAAGACCAATAAGGGCACCTGTCATCCTCTGGCCGCATGTGCATCGGGACGCCTCCTAGGGCCGCAATGACCAGGAGCCGGCTGCCAGCAGGCGGCTGATACGTCCAAAACGTATCTATAATTTCTGCTTGCTCCATGCCACTTTTGGGTGATATTGCTATGATATTTATACACTTCCATACACTTTTGATCATATTTGGACTAACCTATTAACTCAGTGCACCCCAGTGCCAGTTTCTGTTTTCGGCTGTTTTTGTATTTCAGGTTTTCACGTTACGAGAACTGCCAGGAAAAATCCAGAAAAATTATATAAAAAATCAGCGTTCCAGAAACTACCGTGCGCCCGCAGGACAGCCGGGGGGGCACCAGGGCTCCAGGCGCCCTGGCGGCGCGCCCCCCTGGGCCGCGCCGGGGGGGCGCCTGGGCCCCCCGAGGCTCCTCCGATGCCCCCTTTGGCATATATTTAAGGCGTTCCCCGAAACCCTTGAAACAGGAACTCTTTTCACGATCCCATCTCTGTTCCGCCGCCGCCGCCGCTTCCTAGTTCGGGAGCACCAGGAGAACCCTTCCCGGCACCCTGTCGGAGGGGAGGATCACCACCGGGAGCCTCTCCACCACCATGGACGCCTCCCGGATGAGTTGTGAGTAGTCTCCCTTGGACCATGAGTCCATGACCAGTAGCTATGTGATGTTCTCCTCCTGTTCTTGTGCTTCACTAATTAGTCCTCGTGAGCTGCCCTACATGATCGAGGCACATATGTAATCCTTATGCTGTTGCTATGATGAGTTTGCTGGGATCCGATGGATTATGAGATTATGTTCAGATTGTGCTTGAGTAATATATTTGATCTACCTCTTTTATATTTATGTTCGTAAGTAATTCTTGCATGTTCTCCGTTGTTATTTATTGCTTTGGCCAAGTAGTAGGTAGTGACTCCAAGAGGGATCGTTATGCTTGATTGTGGGTTCATGCCCCTCGATGACTAGTTTGAGTGACAGAAACATGAGTCTAGGGGATGTGCTGTTGCCACAAGGGGGAAAACAACGGTGCTTGTGCCCGCGGGTGCAAGGATTGTTTACTTTACGCAAAGTTCTTTTAATGCAGTTGTCTGTTGCATTGAGTTTACACTATGGGTGGGACTCGCAACTTAATACCAGCGAGATGTTCTGGATAGATATCTCAAGGTGGATGATTAGTAGTAGATATTGATGGATTTCGGTCTACTTACCTTGGCGTACCGCCCATGCTTTGAACCTCAACCTTCCTTGCAATGTAGTCAGCATTGGTTTGCGTTCGTGGTCCTGTCAATTGCCCAGCTGTAATTCGTTTACCTCACATAGCTGTTTTATCGTCTTTTGGGAGAGAGACATCACTAGTGAACATCATGAGACTCCGGTCCATATTACCATAATTGATCACATCCACTATTTACTTTTCGCTTTTATTTACTATTGCAAACATTATCTATCACTACTATCACTTGCGTTTAATCCTTTGTGAACTACAAGGCCGGAGGGATTGACAACCTCTCTATACTCGTTGGGAGCAAAGTTATTTGTATCTGTGTGCAGGTCCACGTTGATTGCTAATATCTGGCGCCGTTAGCAGTTGACACCTTCTTGTTGAACCTAGGAGTCTCTGGGGATTCGATCCTTGGTATCTTTGCCAAGGGAAAAACTTCCGCAACACTACATCTCACACCTTCCACTTGGGGTAACCAACGAGGGGCGAGAAGCCTAGCAAGAGTTTTTCTGGCGCCAGTGCCGGGGACTCCACTCTTCAGGATAGGGGAGTTGCACGCTATCTTTTACCTTTGCTTTTTAGTCTTGTTAGTTTACCTTTCAGTTTTCTTTATGTCTTTTCACTAGTTATGCTTATGGACAACCTTGCTATTGGATCGTTGCTTGTGGGAAGACGCCCCACACCTGTGGTGGTTGCTCCTCCCCCTACTGAAATTGTGCCCTATAAAATACCAGCTGGTATTATCGATTATGTTTTGGCTAATCGTTATGCAGGAGACAGACATCCCGGTGAACACTTGCTATATCTGTCACAATTATGTTCATTATTTAAGCTTGCAGGTGTATCAAGGGAGTTTTTCATGAGGACATTGTTCGCCGTATCACTTATAGATAAAGCTTCAGATTGGTATAAGCTTCTCAATAACTCGCACTTGCTTGATTGGCAAGAGCTTATGTCTCTCTTTTATACTAAGTTTTATCCTCTTCATGATGCTTATGTGGAGAGTAAGAGTACCTTTTTGCATGTGGATCATGGTAACAATGCTTTATGTTATGCTTATATTGTTGAGTTTATTCGTGATCCCACTGAAAATTATTATGAGAAGGGAACATATGCTTATAGATATTTCAATAATATTAAGTTCCCTCTCTTTATGTTGAAGGTTTTGAAGCTGCACTTGTTTTGTCTTCCTATGCTTATTGCTTTGTGCTTCAATGAATTATTCTATTGCAATATTCCTATGCATAGGAAGCATGTTAGGCTTAAATGTGTTTGGTATTTGCTTCTTGATGCTCTCTTTTGTTCTTCAATTCTTATTCCTACAAGAGCATCATTAAAGTCTTATGCCTAGCTTAAAGGCATAAAAGAAAGAGCTTTTGGGAGGCAGCCCACATGAATAAAATTTTATTTTGCTTTTGTTGTTTCTTGATGTTGTTTACTACAGTAGCATCATCATTGTATCTTTGCTTTTCAATTTTGTGCCAAGTATAGCCTCTGATTGCTAGAAAGTTCAAAAGTTGTGAGGTGCTGTCCAGGAAACAGATTCTGTCCTTGGATAGAAAAATTCGTATAAAATCACCAGTTCATCTTTTTCGTCTGAATTTTTTCGACAGCGTTCTCTATATAATTGTCTTCGTGCGTCTGTTCTGAGTTTTTTGATTTGAGTTGCAGAAGTACCCCGAACAAATCATTTACTACCTGCTGTTATGTTTTTCACAGATTCTGTCCTGTTTTGCCTTTCTTTCATTTTGCAAACCAAGAGCTTGTTTTTTTTATTTGCAAAAACCTTTTGGCAATCTTGAGAAACAGTAGAACTTCAAGAATATCTTTATTTCCAGCAAGGTATAATTATTTTATTATGGGTACTAACCTCGCTAATCAGATTATGATGAGTTATGTATGAAGGGAGTTTTCAAGTGTGCGAGGGAAGATGATAAAAAGATTCAGGAGTGTCAAGCGCTCAAGCTTGGGGATGCCCCCGTGCACCCCAAGAAATATTCAAGGAGACTCAAGCGTCTAAGCTTGGGGATGCCCCCGTGCATCCCCTTCTCCATCAACAGTATCAGTTCGTCTTTCGTTCCACTATATTTTAATCACTTCATGTGTTATGTGCTATGCTTGGAGCGTCTTGCTTTTAGTTTCCTTTTTAGTTTTCCATAACGAGTCGGAACTCAGCTTTCTTTATGTGGGAGAGAAACACGCTCCACTTCTACCTAGAACATAGCATAGAATTTTCATGACTATCTTTGCTATGTGTGTTCCTTGTCTTTTAATAGCTACTATCATGCTCTGCTCTTAGTATTCATGCTTATCTTTTTAAAGATCTTTTGTCTAGTTGGTTGCTTGAACTCTCTTTAATTATCATGCTTATCTCATTAAGAGAGTTTGCGTCCGTTGCATTGGTTAATATGTCTATGATAAAGATGCTACGTGCATAATGGCGCTTAGTAGTTCAGGTTTTCTTATGGTTAGTCTCAAATAGCTGGGGGATTCCCAATGTGTTATTGGAGTACCAACATGATTTGTTTGCCAATGATGTGGTATGGTTTAGTAATATCTTCCCTCAAGAATTTATTTTGATTGACTTGGCGTATGCTCACGCATATTTAAGATTGTAAAGAAAGTCTGTCAAGCCTTGATGATCTTTTATTACTGAGTAGCGATATAACTTCCATGCCTGATTCAATATTGCTTTGTCGCTCTGCATGATTATGACCGTCATTGCTCTCTTAGTTGGTCGCTCCCAGTCTTTTGCTAACCTCCACCTGTACTAAGCGGACTGACTACTTGTGCATCCACATCCTTTTAAACCAGTTATGCCATATGAGTCCACCATACCTACCTATATGTGGTATTTCACCGCCACTCCAAGTAAATCTACATGTGCTACCTTTAAAACCTTCAGTTTTTGCAATACATAGCTCATGGGAAAGTAGCTTAAAAACTATTGTGGTAAAGAATATGTCGCTTATGTATCTTATTTCTTATAAGTTGCTTGCTGAGCGGTATCCATGTTTCTGGGGACGCCATCAACTGTTACACTTTTGTTGAATATCATGTGAGTTGCTATGCATGTTCGTCTTGTCTGAAGTAAGGGTGATTTGCCATGGGTTGAATGAGTATGCATATTGTTAGAGAAGAACATTGGGCCGCCAACCAAAGCCATGTATCATGGTGGAAGTTTTAGCTTGGACATTAATCCTCAATCTCTTATGATTAAAGAGGAGTCCATTATCTATTTTCTATGTTGTGCCGGTATGGATGTCCTCAAGTTGAGATTTATCAAAAACGAGAAATCAAATGTGATCTATCTCCTTGGACCTTTGTACAGGAGGCATAGAGGTACCCCTTTGTGACACTTGGTTGAAACATATGTAATGCAATGATAACCCATGGAAATCCGAGCTAATTAGGACAAGGTGCGAGCACTATTGGTATTCGATGCATGAGGCTTGCAACTTATAGGATGTCTTATACATAACACATATGAAGTATTACTACCGTTGACAAAATTGCTTCTATGTTTTCAAAATAAAAAGCTCTAGCACATGAGTAATCCCTGCTTCCTTCTGCGGAAGGCCATTCTTTTACTTTTATGTTGAGTCTCCACCTTCTTTTAAAAGCACCAACTACTGAGAGCATGATTGTCATTCTTAGTGTAATGTGCATTGTTCCAAAGTAGCATTGTCTTTTGCATGATTGTGATATCGTTCATTCTGAAATCATTGTATCTTGTCATCACTTAAACCTTGGAGGTGCCCCTGCATTTATGTTTTGCATCACTAAGGGGGCAAGCTAGATATCACTTTATCATATTTGCACATCACGTTCATTGCAAATCTATTTGATGTTTCAGTATCATATTGTAAAACTTTCAGTTCTTTGTGATTTTCTCATGAGGCAACTTAATTACTACAGATTCATTATCTCAGTAAGCTTTTGTCATATGACTATGAATAAGTCCTATATGGTTAATAGCATGTCACCACAGAAATTATTCTTGTTATCATTTCCCTACTCGAGGACGAGCAGGAATTAAGCTTGGGGATGTTGATACGTCCAAAACGTATCTATAATTTCTGCTTGCTCCATGCCACTTTTGGGTGATATTGCCATGATATTTATATACTTCCATACACTTTTGATCATATTTGGACTAACCTATTAACTCAGTGCACCCCAGTGCCAGTTTCTGTTTTCGGCTGTTTTTGTATTTCAGGTTTTCACGTTACGAGAACTGCCAGGAAAAATCCAAAAAAATTATATAAAAAATCAGCGTTCCAGAAACTACCGTGCGCCCGAAGGACAGCCGGGGGGGCCACCAGGGCTCCAGGCGCCCTGGCGGCGCGCCCCCCCTGGGCCGCGCCAGGGGGGGCGCCTGGGCCCCTCGAGGCTTCTCCGATGCCCCCCTTTGGCATATATTTAAGGCATTCCCCGAAACCCTTAAAACAGGAACTCTTTTCGCGATCCCATCTCTGTTCCGCCGCCGCCGCCGCTTCCAAGATCGGGAGCACCAGGAGAACCCTTCCCGGCACCCTGCCGGAGGGGAGGATCACCACCGGGAGCCTCTCCACCACCATGAACACCTCCCGGATGAGTTGTGAGTAGTCTCCCTTGGACCATGAGTCCATGACCAGTAGCTATGTGATGTTCTCCTCCCGTTCTTGTGCATCACTAATTAGTCCTCGTGAGCTGCCCTACATGATCGAGGCACATATGTAATCCTTATGCTGTTGCTATGATGAGTTTGCTGGGATCCGATGGATTATGAGATTATGTTCAGATTGTGCTTGAGTAATATATTTGATCTACCTCTTTTATATTTATGTTCGTAAGTAATTCTTGCATGTTCTCCGTTGTTATTTATTGCTTTGGCCAAGTAGTAGGTAGTGACTCCAAGAAGGAACGTTATGCTTGATTGTGGGTTCATGCCCCTCGATGACTAGTTTGAGTGACAGAAACATGAGTCTAGGGGATGTGCTGTTGCCACAAGGGGGAAAACAACGGTTCTTGTGCCCGCGGGTGCAAGGATTGTTTACTTTACGCAAAGTTCTTTTAATGCAGTTGTCTGTTGCATTGAGTTTACACTATGGGTGGGACTCGCAACTTAATACCAGCGAGATGTTCTGGATAGATATCTCAAGGTGGATGATTAGTAGTAGATATTGATGGATTTCGGTCTACTTACCTTGGCGTACCGCCCATGCTTTGAACCTCAACCTTTCTTGCAATGTAGTCAGCATTGGTTTGCGTTCGTGGTCCTGTCAATTGCCCAGCTGTAATTCGTTTACCTCACATAGCTGTTTTATCGTCTTTTGGGAGAGAGACATCACTAGTGAACATCATGAGACTCCGGTCCATATTACCATCATTGATCACATCCACTATTTACTTTTCGCTTTTATTTACTATTGCAAACATTATCTATCACTACTATCACTTGCGTTTAATCATTTGTGAACTACAAGGCCGGAGGGATTGACAACCTCTCTGTACTCGTTGGGAGCAAAGTTATTTGTATCTGTGTGCAGGTCCACGTTGATTGCTAATATCTGGCGCCGTTAGCAGTTGACACCTTCTTGTTGAACCTAGGAGTCTCTGGGGATTCGATCCTTGGTATCTTTGCCAAGGGAAAAACTTCCGCAACACTACATCTCACACCTTCCACTTGGGGTAACCAACGAGGGGCGAGAAGCCTAGCAGCGGTGGAGCCCTAACAGGCAGCAGGCTAGCGGCCAGCATCTGGAAGACGGCCCCATTCCTCCCCCTCGTGGTGTGCGCTGGAGATCCGCGACGAGACTAAGGCATGGCTATAGTTAAGCATGTCCCTAAAGAATCCACAGAAGCGTGGCTACAGTGAGAGTGTACCCTGCGGACACTCCCTGATCGGCGTATCACTGTAGCCATGTTATCAATGACCTAGCCTTGGTCAGAGGAAACCATGATCCCACTACCCGTAGGCAGAGTGGCCAGCAGGCGACAGGCCCCACCCGCCAGCGGGCCACCCAGAAGCAAATGACCTTTTGGCAGGCGGCCTCGGGGACGGGCCGCCCTGTAGCAGGCGGCTGACCATCCCCTAGGAGTCTGAACCCCATCAAAATGACAAGACGGGACGTGGTGGCGGCGTGCGACCAAGAAGTGGCGGCGCTGTAGCCACTCCCTTCCTAACGATGCTTCCGTCAGCAGAAGGACGCCAACAGTGAAAGACAATCATGTGGGCCCACAGACGGCGGGGCCCAGCAGCCAGCGGAGAAGCCGACGCCTAGAGACACTGACGGCCGGGGTCCACCCCGCCCAGATTACCATTGTACCCCTGGGGGTAGGCCTATATAAACCCATAGGGTCCTCCATGTAGAGGGGTTAGACCTTGAGAGAGACACATAGAGAGACACACTGATAGGGAGAAACCCTAGCGACAACTCGCGTTCCATAGAGAGAATGTAGAGAGCTAGCCTTGCCCTTCTTCCTCCTCTAGACGACACAACTCAAGGAGTAACCTTGTAGCTACTGCTACTTCTTGAGCTTGCGTTGTATTCCCTCGAAGAGGAAAGGGTGATGCAGCACAGTAGCGTAAGTATTTCCCTCAGTTTTTTAGAACCATGGTATCAATCCAGTAGGAGACCACGCACGAGTCCCTCGCACCTACACAAACAAATAAGAACTCCGTAGCCAACGCGATAAGGGGTTGTCAATCCCTTTATGGTCACTTACGAAAGTGAGATCTGATAGATAGGATAGTTTGATATTTTTGGTATTTTTGGATATAAGAACAGAAAGTAAAAACAGCAGTAGATTGTAGATTATTATGTTGAGAATAGACCCGGGGGCCATAGGTTTCACTAGTGGCTTCTCTCATGATAGCAGAATTCTACGGTGGGTGAACAAATTGCTGTCGAGCAATTGATAGAAAAGCGAATAATTATGAGAATATTTAGGCATGATCATTATATATAGGCATCACGTCCGTGACAAGTAGACCGAAACGATTCTGCATCTACTACTATTACTCCACACATCGACCGCTATCCAGCATGCATCTAGAGTATTAAGTTCATAAGAACAGAGTAATGCTTTAAGCAATATGACATGATGTAGAGGGATAAACTCAAGCAATATGATATAAACCCCGTCTTTTTATCCTCGATGGCAACAATACAATACGTGCCTTGCTGCCCCTGCTATCACTGGGAAAGGACACCGCAAGATTGAACCCAAAGCCAAGCACTTCTCCCATTGCAGGAACTATAGATCTAGTAGGCCAAACCAAACCGATAATTCGAAGAGACTTGCAAGGATATTATAATCATACATAAAAGAATTCAGAAAAGAACCAAATATTTCTCATAGATAATCTTGATCATAAACCCACAATTCATCGGATCTCGACAAACACACCGCAAAAATATTACATCGAATAGATCTCCTCGAAGACCGAGGAGAACTTGGTATTGAGATCCAAAAAGAGAGAAGAAGCCATCTAGCTAATAACTATGGACCTGAATGTCTGTGGTAAACTACTCAAACTCATGGTGAGGCAATGGTGTTGATGTAGAAGCACTCTGTGGAAGACCCACCCTCCGGTGGAGCTCCGGAACAGGCCCCAAGATGGGATCTCACGGGAACAGAAGGTTGCGGCGGTGGAATTAGGGTTTTCTCTATTGCCTCGATGTTTTCAGGGTACACCGGTATATATAGGAGGAAGGAGGGCATCGAGGGAGCCAGAGGGGGCCCACGAGGGTGGGGGCGCGCCCTATAGGAGGGGGCGCACCCTGGACCCCCCGTGGACGCCTCCTTCGTTCCCTCGCATGTACTCCAAGTCTTCTATGTTGATATTGTTCCAAAAATAACTCTCGCGAAGGTTTCATCCCGTTTGGACTCCGTTTGATATTCCTTTTCTGCAAAACCCTAAAATAGGCAAAAAAAACAGCAATCCGCACTGGGCCTTTGGGTTAATAGGTTAGTCCCAAAAAAATATAGAAGTGTATAATAAAGCCCATTAAACATCCAAGACATCATATATAATAACATGGAACATTAAAAAATTATAGATACGTTGGAGACGTATCAAGCATGCCCAAGCTTAATTCCTGCTCGTCCTCGAGTAGGTAAATGATAAAAACAGAATTTTTGATGTGGAATGCTAACCAACATAATTTTCAATGTAATTCTCTTTATTGTGGCATGAATGTTCAGATCCGAAAGATTCAAGACAAAAGTCTATATTGACATAAGAAATAATAATACTTCAAGCATACTAACAAAGCAATCATGTATTCTCAAAATAACATGGCCAAAGAAAGTTATCCCTACAAAATCATATAGTATGGCTATGCTCCCTCTTCATCACACAAAATATTCATATCATGCACAACCCCGGTTTCAGCCAAGCAATTGTTTTCATAGTCAAAAAAATTCAAACCTTTCTATTTTCACGCAATACATGAGCGTGAGCCATGGACATAGCACTATTGGTGGAATAAAGTGGTAGTTGTGGAGAAGACGAAAAGGAGGAAGATAGTCTCACATCAACTAGGCGTATCAACGGGCTATGGAGATGCACATCAATAGATATCAATATGAGTGAGTAGGGATTGCCATGCAATGGATGCACTAGAGTTATAAGGGTATGAAAGCTCAAAAAGAAACTAAGTGGGTGTGCATCCAACTTGCTTTCTCATGAAGACCTAGGGCATTTAAGGAAGCCCATCATTGGAATATACAAGCCAAGTTCTATAATGAAAATTCCCACTAGTATATGAAAGTGACAAAACAAGAAACTCTCTATCATGAAGATCATGGTGCTAATTTGAAGCACAAGTGTGGAAAAGGATAGTAGCATTGTCCCTTCTCTCTTTTCTCTCATTTTTTGCAGGGGCTTTCTCTCTTTTCTTTTTTTCCCCTCTCTATATTTTTTTGGGCCAACTCTTTTTTTATGGCCTTTCCTCACATGGGACAATGCTCTAATAATGAAGATCATCACACTTTTATTGACTTACAACTCAAAAATTACAACTCGAAGCTAGAACAAAATATGACTCTATATGAATGCCTCCGGCGGTGTACCGGGATGTGCAATGAATCAAGAGTGACATGTATGAATAAAATGTGAATGGTGGCTTTGCCACAAATAAGATGTCAACTACATGATCATGCATGGCAATATGACAATATGAAGGGTGTCATATGAACAGAACGGTGGAAAGTTGCATGGCAATATATCTCGGAATGGCTATGGAAATGCCATGATAGGTAGGTATGGTGGCTGTTTTGAGGAAGGTATATGGTGGGTGTATGGTACCGGCGAGAGTGGCGTGGTACAAGAGAGGCTAGCAATGGTGGAAGGGTGAGAGTACGTATAATCCATGGACTCAACATTAGTCATAAATAACTCATATACTTATTGCAGAAATTTACGAGTCATCAAAACAAAGCAATCAACGCATGCTCCTAGGGGGGAGGTTGTTAGGAGTTAACCATCGCGCGCCTCCAACCTCCACACAAAGGTTGACACTCAATAAATACCTCATGCTCTAACTTCGTCACATAGCGGTTCACCATACGTGCATGCTACGAGAATCACAAATTTTAACACAAGTATTTCTCAAATTCATAATTACTCCACTAGCATGACTCTAATATCACCATCCTCATATCTCAAAACAATCATCAAGTATCAAACTTGTCATCATATTCAATGCAATTTGTATGAAAGTTTTTACTATATTCATCTTGGATGCCTATCATATTAAGACTAGTTTTATAACCAAAGCACATTACCATGCTGTTCTAAAAGACTCTCAAAAGGATATAAGTGAAGCATGAGAGATCAACAACTTCTACAAAATAAAATCACCACCGTGCTCTAAAAGGTATAAGTGAAGCACTAGAGCAAAACTATCTAGCTCAAAGGATATAAGTGAAGCACATAGAGTATTCTAACAAATTCTAGATCATAATTCTCTTTCTCAAAAAGGTGCGTCCAGCAAGGATGATAGTGGAAAACAAAAAAACAAAGACTCAAATCATACACGACGCTCCAAGCAAAAAACATATCATCTGGTGAATAAAAATATAGTCCTGAGTATAGTTACCGATAGATGAAGACGAAAGAAGGGATGCCTTCCCGGGGCATCCCCAAGCTTAGGATTTTGGTTGTCCTTGAATTTTACCTTGGGGTGCCTTGGGCACCCCCAAGTGTAGGCTTTTTCCACGCTTTGTTCCATAGACCATCAAAGCCATACTCAAAATTTGAAAACTTCACAACACAAAACTTTGCCAAAAATCTCGTGAGCTCCGTTAGTACAAGAAAACAAACCACCACTCAAAGGTACTGTAATGAACTCATTCTTTGTTTATATTGATGTTAAACCTACTGTATTCCAACTTATCTATGATTCATACTCCTCAATACTACTCATAGATGCATCAAAATAAGCAAACAACACACGAAAAGCAGAATATGTTAAAAACATAACAGTCTGTAGTAATCTGTAACTTTCAAATACTTCTGTAACTCCAAAAAAATTGAAATAAATTGGTAAAGGTGAGGAATTTGTCTATTAATCATCTGCAAAAAGAATCAACTAAATAGCGCTCTCCAATAAAATCTGGTGACTATTCTCGTCAGCGCCAATGTTTCTGTTTTTATAGCAAGATCATATAAACTTCACACAAGTCTTCCCAAAGGTTCTACTTGGCACAAACACTATTTAAAACACAAAAACACATCTAAACAGAAGCTAGATGCAATATTTATTCCTAAACAGAAGCAAAAACAAAGAAAATAAAATTGGGTTGCCTCCCAACAAGCGCTATCGTTTAATGCCCCTAGCTAGGCATGATACAAGGATAGATCTAGGTATTTCCCTCTTTGGAAGGTAATTCTTCAATCAAGCATTTATAATTCTTAGGAACTTATTTATTCCTGTTGATAATCAAACTTCTAGGCAAGAAATCAAGAAATTCATTCGTATCAAAAGGTTCTCTTGCGAAAGTGAGAAAGTTGGGATGAACACTTATAGATTTAAGATACGCAATTTCCCTACTATATGGTTCACCCTTATTTTTAGTAACATACATGAACTTAGACAATTTAGTGGTAGAAGGATTCAAAGTAGTTTTCATAGCAGAAAGAGAGGACCCTACATTAGTAATAATATCCTCAAGTTTATCTATTCTAGTGGAATCTTGATCTATTTTCTCTTTAACTATGGGTTCCTTTTTCTTTAAAAAAATCATAATAACTCCTACCTTGGATCCATATTGGGTAAATTGGTTGTGGATCTTCCTATCCAAATTTTCAACCAATTCTACATTAGCAACTTTGTTTTCAATGATTTCAAGCCTTTGCATAACATGTTCCAGAGTTAAAACAGTCCCATTAACCATAAGAGGTGGTGAGCCAAATAATTCAGTCATAGCATAATAAGAATCAAAAGTATGGCTACCCAAGAAATTCCCTCCGGTAATGGTATCTAGAATATACCTATTCCACGGAGTTATGCCAACATAAAAATTGCGAAGAAGCACAGAAGTGGAAAGCTTCCTAATAGATCTATTTTAAGCATTGCAAATTCTATACCAGGCATCTTTTAGATTTTCCTCCTCCCTTTGTTTAAAATTAAGAACCTCACTTTCAGGAGTATTGATAATGATAGGTGTGCTAGCCATACTGACAAGCAAGCGAACACACAAGCAAACAAGAAGCAAGCGAATGGTAAACACACGGCAAAAAGAAAGGCAAATAAAACGGCAAGAGTGAAGTGGGGGAGAGGAAAACGAGAGGCAAATAAATGTAATGCAAAGGATAAGGGTTTGTGATAGGTACTTGGTATATGACTTTTGCATAAGCCTCCCCGGCAACGGCGCCAGAAATTCTTCTTGCTACTTCTCGAGCATGCTTTGTATTCCCTCGAAGAGGAAAGCGTGATGCAGCACAGTAGCGTAAGTATTTCCCTTAGTTTTTGAGAACCAAGGTATCAATCTAGTAGGAGACCATGCGCGATTCCCTCGCACCTGCACAAACAAATAAGAACTTCGTAGCCAATGCGATAAGGGGTTGTCAATCCCTTTACGGTCACTTACGAAAGTGAGATCTGATAAAAAGGATAGTTTGATATTTTTGGTATTTTTGGATATAAGAACAGAAATTAAAACAACAAAGTAAAGTAGATTCTAGATTATTATGTTGAGAATAGACCCGGGGGCCAAAGGTTTCACTAGTGGCTTCTCTCATGATAGCATAATTCTACGGTGGGTGAACAAATTACTGTCGAACAATTGATAGAAAAGCAAATAATTATGAGAATATCTAGGCATGTTCATTATATATAGGCATCATGTCTGTGACAAGTAGACCGAAACAATTCTGCATCTACTACTATTACTCCACACATCGACCGCTATCCAGCATGCATCTGGAGTATTAAGTTCATAAGAACAGAGTAATGCTTTAAGCAAGATGACATGATGTAGAGGGATAAACTCAAGCAATATGATATAAAACCCATCTTTTTATCCTCGATGGCAACAATACAATACGTGCCTTGATGCCCCTGCTGTCACTGGAAAAGGATACCGCAAGATTGAACCCAAAGCCAAGCACTTCTCCCATTGCAAGAACTATAGATCTAGTAGGCCAAACCAAACCGATAATTCGAAGAGACTTGCAAGGATATTATAATCATACATAAAAGAATTCATAAAAGAACCAAATATTTCTCATAGATAATCTTGATCATAAACCCACAATTCATCGGATCTCGACAAAAACACCGCAAAAAGATTACATCGAATAGATCTCCTCGAAGACCGCGGAGAACTTGGTATTGAGATCCAAAAAGAGAGAAGAAGCCATCTAGCTAATAAGTATGGACCCAAAGGTCTGTGGTAAACTACTCACAACTCATGGTGAGGCGATGGTGTTGATGTAGAAGCACTCCGTGGAAGATCCCCCCTCCGGCGGAGCTCCGGAACAGGCCCCAAGATGGGATCTCACGGGAACAGAAGATTGCGGCGATGGAATTAGGGTTTTCTCTATTGCCTCGATGTTTTCAGGGTACATTGGTATATATAAAAGGAAGGAGGGCATCGGGGGAGCCAGGGGGCCCACGAGGGTGGGGGGCGCGCCAAAGACCCTCGTGGCCGCCTCCTTCGTCCCCTCGTGTGTACACCAAGTCTTATGTGTTAATATTGTTCCAAAAATAACTCTCGCGAAGGTTTCATTCTGTTTGGACTCCGTTTGATATTCCTTTTCTGTGAAACCCTGTAATAGGCAAAAAAACAGCAATCTGCACTGGGCCTTTGGGTTAATAGGTTAGCCCCAAAAATAATATAAAAGTGTATAATAAAGCCCATTAAACATCCAAAACATCATATATAATAGCATGGAACAATAAAAAATTATAGATACGTTGGAGACGTATGAGCTACTATATTGACATTTGTCATGACGCGGAGTCCCCGCAGAGCAGGACTAGGGGTGTTATCTACGCGGAGAGCCCCGAACCTGGTGTAACAGCCTGGATTTTGCCCTTTTCTTTTTCTTTTGATTTTCTAGGATTTCTTGATTTTATTTGCTTTTCCGTGGCTATGTGGTTCTGAAACTTGGGAAGATCATGTCTTCCTAGGTTTTTTTTAGTGGCTTGCCATCCTACTAATCATCCCTAGACCCTGTCATTTCCATCCTTGACCTAACCCAATATTCTTTTTCTAAGGAATATTCATTTTCTATTGAAGGAATAATTCTTTTGCCCTAGGTTGTGAAACAACCTATACCTCTGTCATTCTAACAATTCCCAAATAATTCTCATAAATTGTTCGGGTCATATCTTGCTCAAATATGGCAAAACATTTCATTGACATGTTCAAAAATAATCCTCCAATAATCATTTTCCTATTCTGCCCTAAATGGCACTTTGTGAAGCACGTGCTATTTATCTTTGCCCAATTGCATCCAAACTTTTTGGACATCTTTTCATGTCCATATAATTGCCATGTGCCAAATTTCAACCTCATTTGCCTAGTAATTATTTTCCAGTGATTTTCCAAAGTTTCTGTCCAGAAAGGAACTTTGTGAAGGAAGTATATTCTAGGCATGTCCAAATGAGTTGAAACTTTGTCACATCCTTCATTTGACCAAATGATGCATCTCTACCAAATTTGAGCTCATGGAGATCATCTATGTGAGCTCAGCTCCAAACCTTGGTTTCTGGTCAGATTTTCACTTTGTGAACCAACCCTTATTTTACCTTGCTTCATTTGAGTTGAAAATTTACCATGACATTCTTACATCTACACCTACTCCCTCCACCAAGTTTTGGCTCCATCCCCTTAGCCATTTACCCTCAGTAAATTATTCTAGCTTCTAGTCAAAATGGAGCCTTGTGAAGCAAGTGCCACTTTGGTAACTCCAAATGGCATGAGATTTTTATAGCAGCTCCATATGGTCATATAACCCCATTCCACCAAATTTCAGCTCATGTCACTTAAGTATGTGAGTGCAACATCATTGTGCCCTAATCTGTCCAGATTTGCACTTTCTACAGCAACCATCATCTAAACTCCTCCTCTTAGTCAATTTTTGGTGATCTACATCATCTTAGTGTAAGATCATCGCCAGACACATTAGTTACTGAGTTACCAAGCTGGTGACCCCACTGCACAACACAAGCACTTGGCTGCTGGTTTACTTTGGAGCTAAGTGCAAATCTCTTCTTTGCCCCTGGACCGATTTATTTCCTCATTTAGACTCAGGGCACTTAGGTCATCCTACTGGACACGGTTGGCCACGCCAAAGAGCGCCGCTCGCGCCAGTGCGCGTGGTGATCACGCTTGCGTCATGCACAGTGCGTGCTTTGGCTCGTTTCGGCTACTATGCGCGTCCTCTCTCTCCTCGTCTCGGCCTCCAACGTTGTCTAGGTGCTCGCCCGTGCTCGACTGTGTTGCCCTGAATCGGTTGCTCGTCGTGGTTCGACATCAATGCATCGCCATAACAATGCCCGTGTTGTGCACTGCCTCTGACCTCCATTAGAGCACTGCTCAAGCTCGTCTCTGAGCTCCCAAGCCTTCCTCGGGCCTATATATAGGACCCTCGACCCCTCCCGCAGCTCACCATCCCCTCCCTCACCTCATTTAGTCACCAGGATCGCCACACGTCGCCAGAGTTCGCCTCTGTCCACCATGGCCACCGCTGTTCCTCCTTGGTTCCGGTGCGCCTAGTCCTCCCCGCGCCTCCTCTCCGCGTCCATCGTGTTCCTCTCCTCCTGGTGCACCTCCCCCACCTCTTCTTTTTGCCCCGGAGTCCCTCGAGGTCGTCTTCCCCGAGCACGACCGCCGCTTGTTCCTCTCATTCGTTTCTTCGTCTGGCCACCCCAAGCATCTCATTGCCTCTCCACCACCACCTCAAGCCTTCCCATGCTCCGTAGAGCCGCCCCTCTCCCTCTCTAGAGTCGGCCTGGTTCGCCGTTCACCACAGCCGCCCCGTCCATCTCTACCTCCTCGGTGCTCCTCCTACCCCCGCGACCTCGTCTGCTCCCCGGCGGCCGCTCTTCGCCTGAATGGGTGTGGCGCGTTCTCGCGCGCCCGCTGGTGCCACCAGCTCGGCCGGAGCTGGCCTGGACCGGCTGGCCCCCTCGACGTCTCCCTTCCTGCTCCATCTCTGCTTCACAGAAGAAACAAAGGCGAGCGAGAGGAAGGGGACGAGCACCCTGTGCGCCCAGCCAGCTGGCCAGGCGGGCCCCACCTCCCCTCTCGGCCCCACTTGTCGGCCTCTGGCCATTGACCACCCCGGGCCCGCGCATAGTAATTGGAAACATACTTTCTGGAATACGCTTCTGCTTATTGAAAGTGTACTTATATTCTTCTTCGGTTCAGAATACGCTTTCCCTTCCAGAAAACGTATTTCTCCTTATGCTCTTCTGTCTTATCCACTCAGGGACCTGTTCACTGAAGAAATATTGACAGATTGGTCCCTCTCCTTCAGCACCTCATAACTCCGCGACCGTAACTCCGAATCTGGTGATTCCAAAGCCTACTTCTTCGTATCGAAGAGATCTTTCTGTTGGTACCATTTTCACCAAGTGTTCACACTGTGAAAATGACCATTATGCCCTTGCCCTAATCAGCCCCCTCCGAGAGAGAACCGTCTGGTGAATCGTTCCATGGCTTCACCGCACTACTTCCCGGAGTCTCCCTCACCCCCAGGCAAGCCACAACAACCACTTGCATGATAGCCATGCGATAGCCCAAGTTTCTACTTGAACATTTAATAAAAGTTTGCTCGTTACCTGTCTACTTGTTTGCTACTGCTATCGTTGTTTCGGTTATGCTCGTGGTTACATGTTCACATTCATGATATGTTATGATACTTCTTGTTATACTTGCTAGTATTATGGTCACATGTCGTGATTGGTAGTAGAAGTACATACTGTTAGTAGTAATGTTTATACGGATGCATGCTTGTCATTTGTCAAGTACTGTAGATATGCATTTTCCTTTGCATCTAGTTGGTTAAATGCTTGCATGGTAGCATTGTTGATATATTCTTGCATGATATTTATTTATGATACTAGTGGTCAATTTATCCTAAGAGTTGTGTTCTATTTGTGATATTCATGCTCATTAATATGCCATGCTCATCTGGATAAATGGTTAAATGTTATTGTTGTGCTCGTTGATTATGGTTGCACATCCATGCTCTTGTTGGAATCATGCTCATGCATTATAGTTGCGTCATGTTATTTTATCATGGCTCGGCATTTTGCATTCAAGTTTAACCGGATAATAATGAACTTGAACAACTGTTGGCAGAGTCATGGTGCCACCTTATCGAGCTGACCAGTGCAACCACACTTACCTTTATCGGAAGGTCCTAACTGTGCCTATTATCATGCCTCTCATCGGTGCACCCAAAGAGGGAAAGTTATGGGCGTGCGGTACCCTGGCCCGGTAAGCAGACATAACCTTGTGTGCCTGTTGTTGTTGATTGGATCCGGGTCCCTGTTTGGGACCGTTTTGCCACGACGGTGGTAGTTGGTGCCTTTGGTAGGCACAGAGCCACCCAGGACTTAGCCCAAAGGGGAGTTGGTCGGAGTGGCCGGGAGAGTGTCATGGCAGTAGGACGGTTTTGTCGGAACACCGTTGGTCCACCCAAATGAGAGTGTAGGGCTATGGGTTCTGTAGTGTGGGTACAGTGCGCTACCTCTGCAGAGTGTGTGTGTCTTAATCTATCGATAGCCGTGCCCGCAGATAAGGGCCCAGTTTGTATCAGTCACACTATGAGTCAACAGTAATAATAATAACTTGATTAATAACAAGCTCGGTTCGATGATGAGAAAGATGTTGGATGTGATCGTGAGATGATCACGGTGGTATCATGGATACCGAGTTGTTGGATGTGATCGAGAGATGATCACGGTGGTATCGAGGATACCGAGTTGTTGGATATTTGGGATGTTCTGTGAGAGTCAATGGTAAAGGTCAAGCTCCTTGTGGTCATAACTGATTACTATGGTATGGTTAATACCAAGCTTGATTTGATCCTGAGATGATCGTGTGATGTCTATGGTGGTAAGTTTGTGCATGTGATGGTTACGAGGTAACCTGAGCAGAGTAAGTTGGTGCATGTTAGTATCATCATGTTGCATGTAGTATCATCATGTTCGTATGTTCAGGCTATGTTTGTTCTAGTTGTATTGTGTTCAGTTGTGCATGCCATGTTGTTCTGTTAGTATCTTGCTCATGTTTGATTTAAACTGATAATGCCATGTTGTTGTTTGTCTTGACTGCTTTTGGTTTATTGTGAGCTTGCAAGTACATTCAATGTACTAACCTGGCGTGTCATGCCAGTTTGCAGGTCGTGCCTGGATTGCTTGCTTGTTTTGGTGTGGTTCCTGTGTTCGCGAACTAGGATAAACGTTCCAGCCAGAGTCCCTGCGGATTGGAGTCCATCATCGTCGTTCGTTGTTCCGCTGCCAGTAGAGGTTCCGCTACCTCGAGTTGTTATGTTGCTTGCATAGAGCAACTGTGGTTGGCGTAGTGTCGCCGTGCCAGTGTTATTCATGTAATATCGGAGACTGTGTATCCATATTCGCATTGAAATAGAAAGCTGGTTTGTTCTATGCTAAGCAGTTCCGTATTCCAGAAGACTTCACCTCGATCTCTGGGCTGGAATACGGGGCATTCCAGTTTCTCTAAGCCGGGGTGGCACAGGCTTGGTATCAGATCAGGCCTGGTTGTAGAGCGTCCTAGTCCGCTGGAACGTTAGAAAACGGTAGTATAGGGTCTGGTTGTTGCCCTTGCTTGCTACATTTGGTTGTTGCATTTGTTTGCTGCATATAGTCTTATTCGGTTACCCCTAACCCCTGTTTAGTGCGTAGATGGCGGTCAACTTCCATGATTTCAGTGCCCTCCCCAGATATCCCGGTGCTATTCCTATTGACTTCAGTCCTACTCCTGCACCTCTCAGCTTTGCCACCCTCCTTGGAGATATGTGGCACAATATTTATCCCCTCGGAGATCCACCCCGGTATCAAGTATTCCAATTTTCTGCCGGAGGAAGAATCCTGGAATATGTTGCTCATGTCCATCTGTCAGCCCCGATTCCTGTTGGTAAGCGCACCTACAGTTTCCACGGTGGTTACGAAGCTACTCCCGAACATGTCGTTCAACTTGCCGCAATGGCAGGAATCACCGGTCTTCGCAATCAAGAGAGCATGGCGCAAGATAACCGTGCTTATCAGTATTACCCCACCATCATCGAGAATCCTAGGCGAATCCAGTTTCCCTCCATCAACCCTCAAGATGACCCGGCTATCCTTGATTTGTCTCGCTACATGACGGCCGAGTGTCTTCTTATTTCCGAGTTAGTCCAAGATGCCATTTGATGGGCCTCGAACCCCTCGTTGGTTACCCCAAGTGGAAGGTGTAAGATGCAGTAAGTAGAAGTGTTTTCCCTTAGCAAGATGCCAAGGATTCAATCCCCAGAGACTCCTAGGTTCAACAAGTAGGTGTCAATTGCTAACGGCGCAATTAGCAATCAACGTGGACCTGCACACAGATACAAATAATTTTGCTCCCAACGAGTACAGAGAGGTTGTCAATCTCTCCGGCCTTGTAGTTCACAAAGGGTTAAAAGCAATATGATAGTAGTGATAGATAGTTTTTGCAATAGTAAGTAAATAGCGAAAAATAAATAGTGGATGTGATCAATGATGGTAATATGGACCGGAGTCTCATGATGTTCACTAGTGATGTCTCTCTCCCAAAAGACGATAAAACAGCTATGTGAGGTAAACAAATTACAGCTGGGCAATTGACAGGACCACGAACGCAAACCAATGCTGACTACATTGCAAGAAAGGTTGAGGTTCAAAGCATGGGCGGTACGCCAAAGTAAGTAGACCGAAATCCATCAATATCTACTACTAATCATCCACCTTGAGATATCTATCCAGAACATCTCGCTGGTATTAAGTTGCGAGTCCCACCCATAGTGTAAACTCAATGCAACAGACAACTGCATTAAAAGAACTTTGCGTAAAGTAAACAATCCTTGCACCCGCGGGCACAAGCACCGTTGTTTTCCCCCTTGTGGCAACAGCACATCCCCTAGAATCATGTTTCTGTCACTCAAGCTAGTCATCGAGGGGCATGAACCCACAATCGAGCATAACGTTCCCTCTTGGAGTCACTACCTATTACTCGGCCAAAGCAATAAATAACAACGGAGAACATGCAAGAATTACTTATGAACTAAAATATAAAAGAGGTGAATCAAATATATTACTCAAGATCAATCTGAACATAATCTCATAATCCATCGGATCCCAGCAAACTCAACATAGCAACAGCATAAGGATTACATAGGTGCCTCGATCATGTAGGGCAGCTCACGAGGACTAATTAGTGAAGCACAAGAACGGGAGGAGAACATCACATAGCTACTGGTCATGGACTCATGGTCCAAGGGAGACTACTCACGAGTCATCCGGGAGGCGTCCATGGTGGTGGAGAAGCTCCTGATGGTGATCCTCCCCTCCGGCAGGGTGCCGGGAAGAGTTCTCCTGGTGCTCCCGATCTTGGAAGCGGCGGCGGTGGCGGAACAGAGATGGGATCGCGAAAAGAAGTCCTGTTCTGAGGGTTACGGGGAACCCTTTAAATATATGCCAAAGTAGGGCACCGGGGGAGCCTCGGGGGGCCCAGGCGCCCCCCCGGCGCGGCCCAGGGGGGGCGCGCCCACAGGGCGCCTGGATCCCCTGTGCCCCCCCCCCCCCACAGGCTGCCCTTCGGACGCAGTGTTGTTTCCGGTTCGCTGATTTTTTATATAATTTTTCTGGATTTTTCTAGGCAGTTCTCGAAACGTGAAAACCTGAAATACAAAAATAGCCGAAAACAGAAACTGGCACTGGGGTGCACTGGATTAGTAAGTTAGTCCAAATATGATCAAAAGTGTATGGAAGTGTATGAATATCATAGCAATATCACCCAAAAGTGGCATGGAGCAAGCAGAAATTATAGATACGTTTTGGACGTATCACCATTCGAGCCAGGAGATTTCTTGGTGCCATCTTACCCCAGTCTCCGCCAACTTCTCAAACCCCTCCGCCCCGTCCATTCGGAGTTTCGGAGTCAGCCGTCCCGCTAGCTACTTCGTCAGCTCCCGAGCATTTTCTCAAGCATAGGGTGTAGTCATTCGTGTAGTGCATGTGCATCTGCTGTAGTATCATTGCTTGTTTATGCATGTGTGTGCTTGTGTGTGCCTGTGTGGAATAGTTTTGTAGCTTGTTTGTTGTGTGCTTTATTTAGCTTGTTTGTTGTGTTGTTTGTGCAATCGCTCGTTTTCTCGTGCTTCTTTGTTTTGAATCTTCGATGTTACCCCCTTATGGAAATGGCTCATCAACATACCGGATCAGAAGAAGCAGTGAGAAGTAAAAATATACACCAAGGCACTCAGCGAAAAACAATGAGATTTTCAGCAGACAGCATTGTATTGCAGACATCCGGTCTGGTTATAGATTATATCCTGCTCAGTCTTTCAGTAACAAGTACCCGTCAGAGGTCCACCATTATTGCCGCAGGAGAACAAAATGGGTCAGTACACAGTGATTAATTCTGCTATGGGTCAGTTTTGAAACATGTGACAACCAGATGTCAGTCCAAATATGCAACGAATTCAGCAAGGACAGTCAGGTAATTCTTGCCATACAAATAATCGGCAGTCGGAATGGCAAGAATATATAAATATGTTATATGGTTCCCAAAGAAAATCAGGCCAGTCCTTCTCCACAAATTATCTATGAAGCGTACAAGGCAAGATTCCCCTAGTTTGCATCAGTAAGGTATGAATAATTTTCCCACGCAAGACATTCAGTACTCTTCGATAAAATACTGCACAAGCTTCTGGCATAAGATACCAAATCTTCCCTAGTAAGTCTTTAAGGGGGGAAGCTTCTGAGGTACGGTATCCAGTCTTGCTCAACAAGCTATCCGCCAAAAGCTTTGAGCACAAGCCATCCATTCTTCCTCAGCAAGATATCCCGGTGGTTTCTAGTGCAAGCTGCCCAATATTCTTCAGTACGACACTCGTACAAGAGACTAAACCATAAATTGTCTGCATATGGCAGTGTATTTCAAGTGTCAAATCTGCAACGGTTAAGTCAGAAATGAGAATCAGTCGAAACAAAGAAAATAATAATGAAGAATCAAGACCGACAATACATTAAGGATCTCACATCAGGACAACTTGCTCAGCCCACAGTATACTCAGAACTGACAAGCATTGAATACCCGAGTCTATCACGTCCGACCTCAGGATAGATCAATATATTGACCTCAGCGAAGCATCGCACGGACAGTCATCCCCATGGGTATACCGACAAAATGAAGAATCAGTGTGAGAGCACATACCTTGAGGACTTTTATCACATATGCGGTAGGTTAAAAAGAAATTAACCTGCCGTGAATGGGATTCTTTGTCTAAATCCCCGACAATCAAGTCTGCAAATGTGATCATCATGTGATGGTGTATTTTTCTATCAGACACACCAAGCAACAGTCAAACATTTGGATACTCAAGACGATGAAGCCAGCCAATATAAGTCAAAAACTCCCGCAAGACGTCAGAATCCATCACAAGAACAGGTATGGTTCATGATACGTCTCCAATGTATCTACTTTTCCAAACACTTTTTCCCTTGTTTTGGACTCTAACTTGCATGATTTGAATGGAACTAACCCGGACAGACGCTGTTTTTAGCAGATTTGCCATGGTGTTGTTTTTGTGCAGAAATAAAAAGTTCTCGGAATCGCCTGAAAATCAACAGAGAATTATTTCAAAAAATATAAAAAATATCTGCAAGAAGATCTGCATCGGGGGGCCCACACCCTGTCCTCGAGGGTGGAGGGCGCGCCCCCCTTCCCAGGGCGCACCCCCTGCCTCGAGGGCCCCCCGATGCCCCACCGACGTATCCCCGGGTCCTATATATTCCGTTTCATGGAGAAAAATCAAGGAGAAAGAATTATCACGTTTTATAAGACGTAGCCACCGCCAAGCCCTAATCTCTCTCGGGAGGGCTGATCTGGAGTCCGTTCGGGGATCCGGAGAGTGGAGATCGTCGCCATCATCATCATCAACTTTCCTCCATCACCAATTCCATGATGCTCACCGACGTGTGTGAGTAATTCCATCGTAGGCTTGCTGGATGATGATGGGTTGGATGGGATCTATCATGTAATCGAGTTAGTTTTGTTAGGGTTTGATCCCTAGTATCCACTATGTTCTGAGATTGATGTTGCTATGACTTTGCCATGCTTAATGCTTGTCACTAGGGCCCGAGTGCCATGATTTCAGATCTGAACCTATTATGTTTTCATGAATATATGTGTGTTCCTGATCCTATGTTGCAAGTCTATAGTCACCTACTATGTGTTATGATCCGGCAACCCCGAAGTGAAAATAATCGGGACCACTCCTGATGATGACCGTAGTTTGAGGAGTTCATGTATTCACTATGTGTTAATGCTTTCGTCCGGTACTCTTTTAAAATGAGGCCTTAATATCCCTTAGTTTCCAATAGGACCCCACTGCCACGGGAGGGTAGGACAAAAGATGGCATGCAAGTTCTTTTCCATAAGCACGTATGACTATATTCGGAATACATGCCTACATTGCATTGATGAACTGGAGCTAATTTTGTGTCACCCTAGGTTATAACTTCTACATGATGAATTGCATCCGACATAATTTCCCATCACCGATCCAATGCCTACGAGCTTTTCACATATTGCTTGTTGCTTTTTTACTTTTCCGTCGCTACTATTACAAAAACTACAAAAAACACTACTGTTACTTTTATTGCCGCTACCGCCACTATCATATTACTTTGCTACTAAACTATCTTTCTGCAGATACTATGTTTCCAGGTGTGGTTGAATTGACAACTCAGCTGCTAATACTTAAGAGTATTCTTTGGCTCCCCTTGTGTCGAATTAATAAATTTGGGTTGAATACTTTACCCTCGAAAATTGTTGCGATCCCCTACACTTGTGGGTTATCAAGATTATTTTCTGGCGCCGTTGCTGGGGAGCACAGCTCTATTCTTTAAGTCACTTGGGATTTATATCTGTTGATCACTATGAAGAATTTGAAGGATGCAAAAACCAAGATCTTACCCTCAACTACGAGGGGAGGTAAGGAACTGCCATCTAGCTCTGCACTTGATTCTCCTTCTGTTATGGGTAAATTTGCGACACCTAATCATGCTATTGAATCTGATATGTCGTATGTTCTTGATGATGCCACTTCTGCTATGTATGATGAAACTACTTCTATGCTTGATAATACTGTGCCACTAGGTGAAAATTTCTAGATGAACAAATTACTAAGGTTAGGGAGAATGCAAATATTGAAACTGATGATATTTATGAAAGTGATGATGAAGCTTCTCCCAATAGATATGAATTGCCTGTTGTTCCTGAGGGTTATGTTATGGATGAAGAAATTGCTAGAGACTTTCTTGCTTGCAACGATAGATATGATCTTAAGAAATTATTAGCTAAGCTGGAAGAAAAGCCCTTGAATGCTAGAATGAAACATGACCCTGCCTTCGCTACTTCACCTATCTGTGTTACTGATAAGGATTATGAATTCTCTGTTGATCCTGAGTTAATTACTTTGGTTGAATCTGATCTTTTCCATGGCTATGAGTCTGAAACTGTTGTGGCACATCTTACTAAGTTGAATGATATAGCCACCCTGTTTACTAACGATGAAAAGATTCGTTATTACTATATCCTTAAGTTGTTTCCTTTCTCGTTAAAGGGTGATGCTAAGACTTGGTTTAATTATCTTGATCCTGGTTGTGTGCGTAGTCCCCAGAATATGATGTATTACTTCTCTGCTAAATATTTTCCCGCTTATAAGAAACAAGCTGCCTTACGGGAAATATATAACTTTGTGCAAATTGAAGAAGAGAGTCTCCCACAAGCTTGGGGGAGGCTTCTCCAATTACTTAATGATTTGCCTGATCATCCTCTTGAGATGAACGATATACTTGATATCTTTTATAATGGACTAACCGATGCTTCCAGAGACCACCTGGATAGTTGTGCTGGTTGTGTTTTCAGGGAAAGAACAGTTGATCAAGCTGAATTGCTATTGAATAATATGCTGGCCAATGAAAATAATTGGAAACTTCCTGAACCAGCCCCTAAGCCAACTTCGAATAAAAGAGGTGTTTTATTTCTCAGTCCTGAAGATATGCAAGAGGCAAAGAAATCTATGAAAGAAAAAGGTATTAAAGCTGAAGATGTTAAGAATTTACCACCTATTGAAGAAATACATGGTCTTGATAACCCGACACAGGTAGTAAAGGTAAATTCTCTTTATAGATTTGATGAAGGTGATATTCCTCGTTATAAGTATGCTAGCCAATGCTTAGATGAGTTTGACAATTTTATTGTGAAATAAGAAAACTTCAATGTTTATGTTGGTAGACAATTGCAACATAGTGCTTATATGATTGAACGCTTGAGTGATTATCTGTCTAGAGTTAAAGGTGAACTGAAACTCATTAGTATACATGCTTTTATGGCTACCACTCAAGTAGAACAAGTACTTAAGGCTCAGAATGATTTGCTTAATGAATTAAATAGTAAGAATAATGATAATGCCATTAGAGTTGTGACTAGAGGTGGCACTATGACTCAGGAACCTTTGTATCCTGAAGGCCACCCACAGAGAATTGAGCAAGATTCTTAGAGATCTAATTTAGACGCACCTAGTTCTTCTAAGAAGAAGAAAAAGAAAAATGATAGGACTTTGCATGCTTCTAGTGAACCTGTAGCTGACACACCTAATAAACCCAATGATATATCTGTTTCTGATGCTGAGACACAGTCTAGTAATGAACATGAACATAGTGATAATATAAATGAGATGTTCATGATGATACTCAACCTAGCAATGATAATGATGTAGAGATTGAACCTGTTGTTGATCTTGATAACCCACAATCAAAGAATCAATGTTATGATAAGAGAGACTTTGTTGCTAGGAAGCACGGTAGGGAAAGAGAACCATGGGTTCAGACACCCATGCCTTTTCCTCCTAAACCATCCAAGAAAAAGGATGATGAGGATTTTGAGCGCTTTGCTGAAATGATTAGACCTATCTTTTTGCGTATGCGTTTGACTGATGTGCTCAAAACAAATCCTTATGCTAATTATATGAAGGATATTATTACCAATAAAAGAAAGATACCTGAAGTAGAAATTTCCACCATGCTTGCCAATTACACTTTTAAAGGTGGAATATCTAAGAAACTAGGAGATGCAGGAGTACCTACTATACCTTGCTCCATTAAAGGAAACTATGTTAAAACTGCTTTATGTGACCTTGGAGCCGGTGTTAGTGTTATGCCTCTCTCTTTATATCGTAGACTTAACTTGAGTAAGTTCACACCTACTGGAATATCTTTGCAAATGGCTGATAAATCAACTGCTATACATGTCGGTATTTGTGAGGATGTGTCTGTTGTAGTTGCAAATGTTACTATTCTAACAGACTTTGTTATACTTGATATCCCCGAGGACGATAGTATGTCTATTATCCTTGGTAGACCCTTTTTGAATACTGCAGGGGCTGTTATTGATTGCAACAAAGGCAATGTCACTTTTCATGTCAATGGTAATGAGCATACGGTACACTTTCCGAGGAAACAACCTCAGGTCCACAGTATCAATTATATTGGAAAAATTCCAACTATCAGTATTGAAGGTTTTGAATTTCCTCTTCCTACTATCAAGAAGACATACAATATTCTTATTGTTGGAGACATAGATATCCCCATTGAGGTAACCTAGTGTTATTCGAAAATTCTCCGGTTTCATGTTATTCGGAAAGAGTTTATTAACAAGACCTGGTCAACCTTGTTAATGGATTCCTTTTGATGAGCATGGGATAGGTGAATCTAGATAGCACAAATCTTCTGTACCCTCCTTTTACTTTGTGTTAATTAAGATAAATAAAACAAAAATAGTATTCTCTGTCTGTTTCCAGACTTATCCGTGCAATAAAAAAATACCCCAAAAATAAAAGTTCTCCAAATGCCCTAAAATGAAATATGATTATTTTTTCTAGAATATTTGAGAAAATATGGCACAGAACACACAGCGAGGGGAGCCAGCACCTGGCCACGAGGGTCCAGGGCGTGCCCCCCTTCCTCCCAAAAAAATCACCAACCAGCTCAAACCCGAGTTCTAGCTCATCTTGCTGCCATTTTCGATCTCCTTGCTCAAAGCACCATTCACCAAACTGTTTGGGGAGATTGTTCCTTGGTATGTGACTCCTCCATTGGTCCAATTAGTTTTTGTTCTAGTGCTTTATTTATTGCAAATTTATGCTGTTGTGGTGACCTTGTTCTTGAGCTTGCACGTTAAATTTTCTTGGTCCCAAGTAGTTCTAATGCATGATATAGTCTCTAGGCACTAGTAGGAGTTGTTGCTTCAATCTTGTTGAGATTGGTTAACTTTTATTTTGAGTTACTAAAAATTTCGGAAATATTCAGAAAAGGAAAATGATAAAGAGATTGTTGAGGGGCTCCTCCAATAAGAGCTCAGAGGAGAAGAAGAATGAAGAAAATAAGAAGCCCAAATATAATCTTCCTCGCATGGCGGAAGTTCAACCGTGTGAATGGCCTTGTAATGATTTCATGATGTCCGCCGGGATTTACGAAGACTTTTATTGGTTGGCAAATAATGCAGGCCTCACCGACTTCCTCCACGACCAGCATGAACTATATCTCTTACTTACCAATATTTTCACGCAAAGCTTTCATTTTCATGCTAAGAAAACACCACCTACAGTGGAGTTTCGTTTATATGATGAGATTAAGGAGATATCACTCTTAGAATTTTGTGAAGTATGTAAGGTACCCTTTGGAGGTAGACTTGATGAACCACGTCGGGAAGACGTTGAGGGGTTTATTGACATGATAGCTGTAGGGGAAACTAGACAAGTCTCAGGGGCAAGAATCACTAGTATACACTTCCCTGTTCTGTGCTACTTTGCTTTATTTTCTAGTAGATGTTTAATTGGTCACGGGAACAGTGGGAATCTTAGTGCCCCTGATATTGTCATTTTACGCCATGCTTTGTTTCAAGACACAACTTTTAGCTTGGGTGTTGTTGTTGCTAAACGACTGAGTCTGAACCGCTCAAAGGGGCCCGTCTTTGGAGGTATCTTTGCTTCTCGCCGTGCTGAACATTTTAGAATACCAATTAGGCATCATGAGAAGGAAGAAAAAATTGTTTGCCCCTGTTTATCTAGACTACAAGAGCATGGTAGCACATGATTTTATTGTTAAAGACAAGGATATGTTGCTTAATTATAAATTAAGGTTTGATGAAAAATATTGTGAAATTGTTACCATGCCTGCACCATCTCTATTTGATCTGTCTACACGCACATATCTCATTACTTCAGATGCCTTCTACAAGTACCAGGGCCAGGCACAAGCTTCGGAGCCTGATCCGGAGCCACCACTCGATCCTTACCATCAGTCTGTTTATGGGTGGGAGATGGATGAGCTTGCCAACCAGTGGCACCCAGAGGACACATCTCAGTACACTCGAGGGTGTAGCTTTGATCCGTGGCCATAGACCAACTTAGGCCAAAAGCCTAAGCTTGGGGGAGTACGTGTTTCTCATCGACTTTACATTCATGTTCACACACACATTCTAGTTGTCGGTGCTCACACTCTTTCACTGTACCATCCATGTTTAGTTTCATTTCTTTTTCTTAGTCTTTTTCTCGTGTGCTAGAAAAACCTTAAGAAAAAAAATATTAGCCGTAGCTTCTAGCTAGTTTACTTTCTTTCCTTGCTAGTAGTAGTAGTAGTAACTAAAAGAAAACCCAAAAAGATTTCCCGTTCTTCTTTTGCTTGTTGGGAGCTTTCCCGTGTAAATAGTTTCTTTTCTTTTCTTTGGGGGCAAGAGTAGAAGACCATGAATGAAAATGCTTAGCGGCTCTCATATGCTTTATTGTTGATTTAACCTTGAACCATATTACCTTGTCTTCTCTCTTGTATTAAATGTTTGCAGATTCTAGCTTAGTCCAATGCACGTGCACTATTATTATTATCCACACCGTTCGGTCGTGCGAGTGAAAGGCAATAAGGATGATATATGATGAACTAATTGAGATGAGAAAAGCTGGTATGAACTCGACCTCTCTTGTTTTTGTAAATATGATAGTTCATCGTTCCTGATTCAGCTTGTTGTGAATGAAACATGCTTGCAATGACACTTAGAGATCATAGTTGCTTATGCCATGCTTAATTAGCTGAGAGTTCATAATGGTCTATCTTGCGTGCCAACATGATATTAAAATGGTTGTGATGTGGTATGATGGGGTGGTATCCTCCTTTGAACGATTCAAGTGGTCTGACTTGGCACATGTTCACGCATGTAGTTGAAACAAATCAACATAGCCTCCACGATATTTATGTTCATGGTGATTTATATCCTACTCATGCTTGCATTCATTGTTGATTAATTTTAATGCATGTTCATGACCGTTGTCGCTCTCTAGCTGGTCGCTCCCCAGTCTCTTTATAGCCTTCACCTGTACTAAGCGGGAATACTGCTTGTGCATCCACTTCCATAAACCCCAAAGTTATTCCACATGAGTCCACCATACCTTTCTATATGCGGTATTTACCTGCCGTTCCAAGTAAATTTGTATGTGCCAAACTCTAAACCTTCAAATGAAATTATGTTTTGTATGCTCGAACAGCTCATGTATCAACTAGGGTTGTCTATATCTTCCATGCTAGGTGGGTTATTCTCACGAGGAGTGACTCCGCTCATCATTCATGAGAAAATGGCTGGTAACTGGGATGCCCAGTCCCATGCTCAAAATCATAATATTAAACAAAACTCCCCCATGGCTGTTGCTGGTTTGGACGGTACCCGTTGTTTCGGGCTAGCCATGGAGTGTGCTTGTTGGTAGTTGGGGGAGTATAAACTTTACCATTCTATTTGGGAACCGCCTATAATGTGCGTAGCATGGGAGGTATCGAGATTCTTGGTTGTTATGTTGACAATGAAAGTATACCGCTCAAAATGTTATTCATCTCTATTTAAAAAATCGAGCTCTGACACCTCTACAAATCCCTACTTCCCTCTACGAAGGGCCTATCATATTACTTTGCTACTAAACTATCTTGCTGCAGATACTAAGTTTCCAGGTGTGGTTGAATTGACAACTCAGCTGCTAATACTTAAGAGTATTCTTCGGCTCCCCTTGTGTCGAATCAATAAATTTGGGTTGAATACTTTACCCTCGAAAACTGTTGCGATCCCCTACACTTGTGGGTTATCAGTTCAAATTACAGTTTTGAACCCAGAAGGCATGCATATATATTCGAGCGACATGATTCATGGATAAAAGAGAATTCTTTGTTCCACGGGAAGGTATTCCCAACTCCGTGGAATATTCTCGATACTCGGTACAGACTAATATCTCTCTCAAGGATCAATATCGAGATGGACCCGTATGTCAGAATGATAATCTTTCAGACCTCAGCTAAGTCAGCAATATGAAATAAAAAATTAAGACAGCATGAACATGAGCATATCTGGCAAGCCCGGTCAAAATTTAAGGTACGGTAAAGCAAACCACCCCAGATTAAGGCAGTCAGTCAGATCAAAATTTAGTGGAAATATTATATGGGAACATAATGTGAGAGTGAATAAAACAAACCCGAGTTGGAAACGGTTTCTTCAAGTCAGAATATTTACTTGTTCCCTAAGCACATGCTACCTCTTGAGCTTGTGTTGTATTCCCTCGAAGAGGAAAGGGAGATGCAGCACAGTAGCGTAAGTATTTCCCTCAGTTTTGAGAACAAAGGTATCAATCCAGTAGGAGACCACACGCCAGTCCCTCGCACCTGCACAAACAAATAAGAACTTTGCAGCCAACGCGATAAGGGGTTGTCAATCCCTTTACGGTCACTTACGAGAGTGAGATCTGATAGAGATGATAAGATAATATTTTTGGTATTTTTGATACAGAAACAAAAAGCAAAAAAGTAAAAAAGTAAAGTAGATGTAGATTGATATGTTGAGAATAGACGAGGGGGCCACAGTTTTCTCTAGTGGCTTCTCTCATGATAGCGATATTCTACGGCGGGTAAACAAATTACTGCCGAGCAATTGATAGAAAAGCAAATAATTATGAGACTATCTAGGCATGATCATTGTATATAGGCATCATGTCCGAGACAAGTAGACCGACTCCTGCCTGCATCTACTACTATTACTCCACACATCGACCGCTATCCAGCATGCATCTAGTGTATTGAGTTCATATGAACAGAGTAACGCCTTAAGCAAGATGACATGATGTCGAGGGATAAACTCAAGCAATATGATGAAAACCCCATCTTTTTATCCTCGATGGCAACAATACAATATGTGCCTTGCTTCCCCTACTGTCACTGGGAAAGGACACCACAAGATTGAACCCAAAGCCAAGCACATATCCCATTGCAAGAACTATAGATCTAGTAAGCCAAACCAAACCAATAATTCGAAGAGACTTGCAAGGATATTATGAGCACACATAAAAAGTTCAGAGAAGAACCAAATATCTTTCATAGATAATATTGATCATAAACTCACAATTCATCGGATCTCGACAAACACACCGCAAAAAGAGATTACATCGAATAGATCTCCTCGAAGACCGAGGAGAACTTTGTATTGAGATCCAGAGAGAGAGAAGAAGCCATCTAGATACTAGCTATGGACCCGAAGGTCTGTGGTAAACTACTCACAACTCATGGTGAGGGCGATGATGATGATGATGAAGGCCTTCGTGATGGATCCCCCTCCCAGAACAGGCTCCAAGATGGGATCTCCACGGGAACAGCAGCTACGGCGGTGGAATTAGGGTTTTCTCTCTGCGTATGGAGTTTCTGGGGTACATAGATATATATAGGAAGAACAGGGGCACCAGGGGCCACAGGGGCTGCCCTCGAGGTAGGGGGCGTGCCCTAGGAAGGGGGCGCACCCCCCACCCTCGAGGGTGGCCTTCCTGTCTCCTGGCTTGGCCCCGGAGTCTATCGTGCGTGATTTCCTCCAAAAATATCTCCTGCGAAGGTTTCATTCCGTTTGGACTCCGTTTGATATTCCTTTTCTGCAAAACCCTGAAATCGGCAAAAAACAGCAATGTGGACTGGGCCTTTGGGTTAGTAGGTTAGTCCCAAAAATGATATAAAAGTGAATGATAAAGCCCATTAAACATCCAAGACTTCATAAATAGTAGCATGGAACAATCAAAAATTATAGATACGTTGGAGACATATCAAGCATCCCCAAGCTTAACTCCTGCTCGTCCTCGAGTAGGTAAATGATAAAGAAAGAATTTTTGATGTGGAATGCTAACCAGTATATTGTTTCAATGTAATTCTCTTAATTGTGGCATGAATGTTCAGATCTGAAAGATTCAAGATAAAAGTCTATATTGACATAAGAAATAACAATACTTCAAGCAATACTGACAAAGCAATCACGTCTTCTCAAAATACTATGGCTAGAGAAAGTTATCCCTACAAAATCATATAGTGTTGGCTATGCTCCCTTATTATCACACAAAATATTCATATCATGCACAACCCCGATTTCAACCAAGCATTTGTTTTCATGCTCTATCTTTTCAAACCTTTCAACTTTCACGCAATACATGAGCGCGAGCCATGGATAAGGCACTATTGGTGGAATAGAGGTGGTTGTGGAGAAGACAAAAGGAGGGAGATAGTCGCACATCGACTAGGCGTATCAACGGGCTATGGAGATGCCCATCAATAGATATCAATGTGAGTGAGTAGGGATTGCCATGCAACAGATGCACTAGAGCTAAATATGAATGAAAGCTCAACAAAAGAAACTAGTGGGTGTGCATCCAACTTGCTTGCTCACGAAGACCTAAGGCATTTGAGGAAGCCCATCGTTGGAATATACAAGCCAAGTTCTATAACGAAAATTTCCACTAGTATATGAAAGTGACTAAGCATGAGACTCTCTACAATGAAGAACATGGTGCTACTTTGAAGAACAAGTGTGGAAAAAGATAGTAGCAATTGTCCCTTTTTCTTTTTCTTTTTTTTTCTTTCCTTTTTTTCTTTTATTTTGGGCCTTTCTTTTTTTCTTTGGCCTTTCTTTTTTTTCTCTTTTTTTGCGGAGGGGTTTATAGATTCGGCCTTTCCTCCCATGGGACAATGCTCTATAAATGATGATCATCACACTTTCATTACAACACAAGATTACAACTCGATACTACAACAACAAAGTATGACTCTATATGAATGCCTCCGGCAGTGTACCGGTATGTGCAATGAAACAAGAGTGACATGTATAAAAATTATGCATGGTGGCCTTGCCACAAATACGATGTCAACTACATGATCATGCAATGGCAATATGACAATATGATGCGTGTCATATAAACGAAACGGTGGAAAGTTGCATCGCAATATATCTCGGAATGGCTATGGAAATGCCATGATAGGTAGGTATGGTGGCTGTTTTGAGGAACAATATGGTGGCTGTTTTGAGGAAGGATATATAGTGGGTTTATGACGCCGGCGAAAGTTGTGCGGTACAAAAGAGGCTAGCAATGGTGGAAGGGTGGGAGTGTGTATAATCCATGGAGTCAACATTAGTCATAAGAACTCGTATACGTATTGCGAAAATCTACGAGCCATCAAAACAAAGCAATCAACGCATGCCCCTAGGGGAGAGGTTGGTAGGAGTTAACCATCGCGCGCCCCCGACCTCCACACAAAGGTTTACACACTACAAATACCTCAAGCTTTAACTTAGTCACACAACGGTTCACCATACGTGCATGCTATGGGAATCACCAACCTTAACACAAATATTTCATAATTTCATAATTACTCCACTAGCATGACTCTAATATCACTATCCTCATGCCTCAAAACAATTATCAAGCATCCAACATCTCTTTCTACTCAATGCACTTGATGTGAAATGTTTTACTACATTGATATTGGATGTTTATCATGTGAAGACTCGTTTCTTTAGCCTAAACACTTTACCATGATGTTTTAATAGAATCTCAAATAGATCTAAGTGAATCATGAGAGTTCAAAAATTTCTACAAAATATTATCACCACCGTGCTCTAAAAGATATAAGAGAAGCACTAGAGCAAAAACTATTCAACTCAAAAGATATAAGTGAAGCACATAGAGTGTTCTAATAATTTCTAGGGAATATTTAACTCTCTCAAATAGGTGTGTCCAGCAAGGATTATTGTGGCAAACTAAAAAGCAAAGACTCAAATTATACAAGACGCTCCAAGCAAAACACATAGCATGTTGTGAATAAAAATATAGCCCCAAGTATAGTTACCGATGGATGAAGACGAAAGAGGTGATGCCTTCCCGGGGCATCCCCAAGCTTAGGCTTTTGATTATATTGAATTTACTTGGGGTGCCATGGGCATCCGCAAGCTTAGGCCTTTGCTACTCCTTGTTCCATAGTCCATCAAAGCAATACTCAAAACTTGAAAACTTCACAACACAAAACTTAGACAAAAATTCTCGTGAGCTCTGTTAGTAAGAGAAAGTAAACCACCACTCAAAGGTACAGCAAGGAATTCATTCAATATTTATATTGGTGTTAAACCTACTGTACTCCAAGTTCTCTATGGTTCATATCCTCCAATATTACTCATAGATGCATCGGAATAAGCAAACAACACACGAAAAAACAGAATCTGTCAAAAACAGAACAGTCTATACTAATATGCTGGGTTCGCCTACTTATGGAACTCCAAAAAATTCAAACTAAATTGGTAAATTTGTGCAATCTGTATACCAATCAGCAGAAAAAAGAATCAACTAAAAGTCACGCTCCAGTAAAATCTGAAGACTACTTTAGCGAGCGCTAACGATTCTGTTTTTCACAGCAAGATCAAATATACTTCACACAAGTCTTACCAACGGTTCTACTTGGCACAAACACTAAACAAAACATGAAAACACATATAATCAGAGGCTAGATGCAATATTTATTCCCTAACAGCAACAAAAGCAAAAACCATAAAATTTGGTTGCCTCCGAACAAGCGCTATCTTTTTACGCCCCTAGCTAGGCAAGATATTTCAATGATGCTCACATGAAAGACAAGAATTGAAGCACAAAGAGAGCATCATAAAACATGTGACAAACACATCTAAGTCTAACATACTTCCTATGCATAGGCATATTATAGGCAAAAATTTAGCAAGGCAAGCAGGATCTAGCATAAGCAAGGAAGAAGAAAGAAACAAGATCAATCTCAACATGAAGAGAGGTAATTTAGTAACATGAAGATTTCTACAACCATATTTTCCTCTCTCATAATAATTGCATGTAGGATCATAAGCAAATTCAACAATATAGCTATCACATAACATATTTTCAACACGATCCACATGCATGCAAAGTTGACACTCATTCAAAATAGTGGGATTAACATAGAACAAAGTCATATCTTCTCCAAGCCCACTTTTATCAAAAAATTCATAAGATTGATCAATATCTAAAGTAGTGGGATCAAAAGTTGACATTCTTTTAAACCCAGTTTCAATATTATGGCAAACAATATTATCAATCTCATATTCATCATGGGGATTAAATAAATTTTCAAGATCATAGGAAGGATCACCCCAATCATGATCATTGCAACAAATAGTGGACATAGCAAAACTAGCATCCCCAAGCTTAGGGTTTTGCATATTATTAGCACAATCGACATCAATAGAATTTATAGTAACATCATTGCAATCATGCTTTTTATAGAAGGAGCTAACATGAATCACTTTTTCTTTTAACAATTCCTCACAATTTTCAGATTCATAAATTTCAAGCAAAACCCCGTAAAGATAATCTAGTGCACGCAGCTCACTAGCAATAGGTTCAACATAATTGGATCTCTTAAAGAGATTTGCAAGTGGATGAGGATTCATACTTTAGCAAGCGAAGATGCAAGCTAAATGAGGGCACATAGCAACACAAGCAAACAAGAAGAAAGAGAACGATAAACACACGGTAGAAGAAGGGAAAATAAAACGGCAAGGGTGAAGTGGGGGAGAGGAAAATGAGAGGCAAATAAATGTAATGCGAAGGATAAGGGTTTGTGATAGGTACTTGGTATATGACTTTTGCGTAAGCCTCCCCGGCAACGGCACCAGAAATTCTTCTTGCTACCTCTTGAGCTTGCGTTGTATTCCCTCGAAGAGGAAAGGGAGATGCAGCATAGTAGCGTAAGTATTTCCCTCAGTTTTGAGAATCAAGGTATCAATCCAGTAGGAGACCACGCGCCAGTCCCTCGCACCTGCACAAACAAATAAGAACTTCGCAGACAACGCCATAAGGGGTTGTCAATCCCTTTACGGTCACTTACAAGAGTGAGATCTGATAGAGATGATAAGATAATATTTTTGGTATTTTTGATATAGAAACAGGAAGTAAAGAAAGCAAAAAAAGTAAAGTAGATGTAGATTGATATGTTGAGAATAGACTCGAGGACCACATTTTTCTCTAGTGGCTTCTCTCATGATAGCGATATTCTACGACAGGTAAACAAATTACTGTCGAGCAATTGATAGAAAAGCGAATAATTATGAGACTATCTAGGCATGATCATTGTATATAGGCATCACATCCGAGACAAGTAGACCGACTCCTGCCTGCATCTACTACTATTACTCCACACATCGACCGCTATCCAGCATGCATCTAGTGTATTGAGTTCATACGAACAGAGTAACGCCTTAAGCAAGATGACATGATGTAGAGGGATAAACTCAAGCAATATGATGAAAACCCCATCTTTTTATCCTCGATGGCAACAATACAATACGTGCCTTGCTGCCCCTACTGTCACTGGAAATGGACACCGCAAGATTGAACCCAAAGCCAAGCACTTCTCCCATTGCAAGAACTATAGATCTAGTAAGCCAAACCAAACCAATAATTCGAAGAGACTTGCAAGGATATTATGAGCACACATAAAAAGTTCAGAGAAGAACCAAATATATTTCATAGATAATCTTGATCATAAACTCACAATTCATTGGATCTCGACAAACACACCGCAAAAAGAGATTACATCGAATAGATCTCCTCGAAAACCGAGCAGAACTTTGTATTGAGATCCAGAGAGAGAAGAAGCCATCTAGATACTAGCTATGGACGCGAAGGTCTGTGGTAAACTACTCACAACTCATGGTGAGGGCGATGATGATGATGATGATGCTGAAGGCCTCCGTGATGGATCCCCCTCCCGAAACAGGCTCCAAGATGGGATCTCCACGGGAACAGCAGCTACGACGGTGGAATTAGGGTTTTCTCTCTGCGTATGGCGTTTCTGGGGTACGTAGGTATATATAGGAAGAAGAGGGGCACCAGGGGCCATAGGGGTTGCCCTCGAGGCAGGGGGTGCGCCCTGGGAAGGGGGGCGCGCCCCCCACCCTCGAGGGTGGCCCTCCTGTCTCCTGGCTTGGCCCCGAAGTCTATCGTGCGTGATTTCCTCCAAAAATATCTCCTGCGAAGGTTTCATTCCGTTTGGACTCCGTTTGATATTCCTTTTCTGCTAAACCCTGAAATAGGCAAAAAAAACAGCAATCTGGACTGGGCCTTTGGGTTAGTAGGTTAGTCCCAAAAATGATATAAAAGTGAATGATAAAGCCCATTAAACATCGAAGACTTCATAAATAATAGCATGGAACAATCAAAAATTATAGATACGTTTGAGACGTATCAGCACACAAATCTCGAGGACGAGATTTCTTTAAGGGGGGAAGGTTTGTAACAGCCTGGATTTTGCCCTTTTCTTTTTCTTTTGATTTTCTTGGATTTCTTGATTTTATTTGCTTTTCAGTGGCTATGTGGTTCTGAAACTTTTGAAGATCATGTCTTCCTAGGTTTTTTTAGTGGCTTGACATCCTCCTAATCATCCCTAGACCCTATCATTTCCATCCTTGACCTAACCTAATATTCTTTTTCTAAGGAATATTCCTTTTCTATTAAAGGAATAATTCTTTTGCCCTAGGTTGTGAAACAACCTATACCTCTGTCATTCTAAAAATTCCCAAATAATTCTCAGAAATTGTTTGGGTCATATCTTGCTCAAATATGGCAAAACATTTCATTGCCATGTTAAAAAATAATCCTCCAATATTCATTTTCTTATTCTGCCATAAATGGCACTTTGTGAAGCAAGTGCTATTTATTTTGGCCCAATTGCCTCCAAACTTTTTGGACATCTTTTCATGTCCATATAATAGCCCTGTGCCAAATTTCAACCTCATTTCCCTAGTAATTATTTTCCAGTGATTTTCCAAAGTTTTTGTCCAGAAAGGAACTTTGTGAAGGAAGTATATTCTAGGCATGTCCAAATGAGTTGAAACTTTGTCACATCCTTCATTTGACCAAATGATGCATCTCTACCAAATTTGATTTCATGGAGATCATCTATGTGAGCTCAGCTCCAAATCTTGGTTTCTAGTCAGATTTTCACTTTGTGAAGCAACCCTTATTTTACCTTGCTTCATTTGAGCTGAAAATTTACCAGGACATTCTTACATCTACACCTACTTCCTCCACCTAGTTGTGGATCCATCCCCTTAGCCATTTACCCTCAGTAAATTCTTCTAGCTTCTGGTCAAAATGGAGCTTTGTGAAGCAAGTGCCACTTTGGTAACTCCAAATGGCATGAGATTTTTACAGTAGCTCCATATGGTCATATAACCCAACTCCACCAAATTTCAGCTCATGACACTTAAGTATGTGAGTGCAACATCATTGTGCCCTAATATGTCCATATTTGCACTTTCTACAACAACAATCATCTAAACTCCTCCTCTTAGTTTGATTTTTGGTGATCTACATCATCTTAGTGTAAGATCATCGCCAGACACATTAGTTACTGGGTTACCAAGCTGGTGTCCCCACTGCACAGCACAAGCACTTGGCTGCTGGTTTACTTTGGAGCTAAATGCAAATCTCTTATTTGCCCCTGGACCAATTTATTTCCTCATTTAGACTCAGGGCACTTAGGTTATCCTACTGGACACGGTTGGCCACGCTAAAGAACGCCGCTCGCACCAGTGCGCGTGGTGATCACGCTTGCGTCATGCACAGTGCGCGCTCTGGCTCGTTCCGGCCACTATGCGCGTCCTCTCCCTCCTCTTCTCGACCTCCAACGTTGTCCAGGAGTTCACCCGTGCTCGACTGCGTCGCCCTAAATCGGTTGCTCGTCGTGGTTCGCCATCAATGCGCCGCCAGAACAATGGTCGTGCTGTGCACTACCTCTGACCTCCATTAGAGCACTGCTCAAGCTCGCTTGTGAGCTCCTAAGCCTTCCTCCGGCCTATATATAGGACCCTCGACCCCTCCCGCAGATCACCAGCCCCTCCCTCGCCTCATTTAGTCATCAGGATCGCTACACGTTGCCGGAGTTCGCCTCTATCCGCCATGGCCGTCGCGGTTCCTCCTTGGTTCCGATGCGCCTAGTCCTCCCCGCGCCTCCTCTCCACGTCCATCGTGTTCCTCTCCTCCTGGCGCACCTCCCCCACCTCTTCTTTTTGCCCCGGAGTCCCTCGAGGTCGTCTTCCCCGAGCACGGGCGCCGCTTGTTCCTCTCGGCCGTTTCTTCATCTGGCCGCCCAGAGCATCTCCTCGCCTCTCCACCACCACCTCAATCCTTCCCGTGCTCCGTAGATCCGCCCCGAACCCTCTCCCTCTCCGGAGTCGGCCTGCTTCGCCGTTCACCACCGCCGCCCCGTACGTCTCTGCCTCCTCGGTGCTCCTCCTACCACCGCGACCTCGTCTCCTCCCCGGCGTTCGCTCTTCGCCTCAACGGGTGTGGCGTGTTCTCGCGCGCCCGCTGGTGCCACCAGCTCGGTCGTAGCTGGCCTGGACCGTTCTGGCCCCCTCGCCGTCTCCCTCCCTGCTCCATCTCTGCTTCACGGGAGAAACAGAGGCGAGCGAGAGGAAGGGGACGAGCGCCCTGTGCGCCCAACCAGCTGGCAAGGCGGGCCCCGCCTCCCCTCTCGGCCCCACTTGTCGGCCTCTGGCCGTTGACCACCCCGGGCCTGCGCATAGTAAGTGGAAACGTACTTTCTGGAATACGCTTCTGCTATCTTAAAGCGTACTTCCGTTCTTCTTCGCTCCAGAATACGCTTTCCCTTCCAGAAAACGCATTTCTCCTTATGCGCTTCTGTCTTATCCACTCAGGGACCTGTTTGCTCAAGAAATATTCACAGATTGGTCCCTCTCCTTCAGTACCTCATAACTCCGCGACCATAACTCCGAATCAGGTGATTCCAAAGCCCACTTCTTCGTATCGACGAGATCTTTATGTTGGTACCTTTTTCAGCAAGTTTTCACACTGTGAAAATGACCATTATGCCCTTGCCCTAAGCAGCCCCCTCCGAGAGAGAACCGTCCGGCGAATCATTCTGCGGCTTCACCACACTACTTCCCGGAGTCTCCCTCACCCCTGGGCAAGCCACAACAACCACTTGCGTGATAGCCATGCAGTAGCCCTGGTTTCTACTTGAACATTTAATAAAAGTTTGCTCGTTACATGTCTACTTGTTTGCTACTGCTATCATTGTTTCGGTTATGCTTGTGGTTTCATGTCCGCCTCCATGATATGTTCTGATACTTCTTGTTATACTTGCTAGTATTATGGTCACATGTCGTGATTGGTAGTAGAAGTACATACTGGTAGTAGTAATGTTTATACGGATGCATGCTTGTCGTTTGTCAAGTACTGTAGATATGCATGTTCCTTTGCATCTAGTTGGTTAAATGCTTGCATGGTAGCATTGTTGATATATTCTTGCATGATATTTATTTGTGATGCTAGTGGTCAATTTATGCTATGAGTTGTGTTCTATTTGTGATATTCATGCTCGTCAGTATGCCATGCTCATCTGGATAAATGGTTAAATGTTATTGTTGTGCTTGTTGATTATGGTTGCACATCCATGCTCATGTTGGAATCATGCTCATGCATTATAGTTGCATCATGTTATTTTATCATGGCTCAGCATTTTGCATTCAAGTTTAACCGGATAATAATGAACTTGAACAACTGTTGGCTGAGTCATGGTGCCACCTTATCGAGCTGACCAGTGCAACCACACTTACCTTTATGGGAAGATCCTAACTGGGTCTATAGTCATGCCTCTCGCCGATGCACCCAAAGAGGGAAGGTTATGGGCGTGCGGTACCCTGGCTTGGTAAGCAGACATAACCTTGTGTGCCCATTGTTGTTGATTGGATCCGGGTCCCCGTTTTGGACCGTTTTGCCACGACGGTGGTAGTTGGTCCCTTTGGTAGGCACGGGGCCACCCAGGACTTAGCCCAAAGGGGAGTTGGTCGGAGTGTCCCGGAGAGTGTCATGGCAGTAGGACGGTTTTGTCGGAACGCCATTGGTCCACCCGAATGGGAGTGCGAGGCCATGGGTTCCGTAGTGTGGGTACAGTGCGGTACCTCTGCAGAGTGTGTGTGTCTTAATTTATCGATAGCCGTGCCCGTGGATAAGGGCCCAGTTCGTGTCGGTCACACTATGAGTCAACAATAATAATAATAACATGATTAATAACAACCCCGGTTCGATGATGAGAAAGATGTTGGATGTGATCGTGAGATGATCACGGTGGTATCGTGGATACCGAGTTGTTGGATGTGATCGTGAGATGATCACTGTGGTAGCGAGGATACCGAGTTGTTGGATATTTGGGATGTTCTGCGAGAGTGAATGGTAAAGGTCATGCTCCTTGTGGTCATAAATGATTACTATGGTATGGTTAATACCAAGCTTGATTTGATCCTGAGATGATCGTGTGATGTCTGTGGTGGTAAGTTTGTGCATGTGATGGTTACGAGGTAACCCGAGCAGAGTAAGTTGGTGCATGTTAGTATCATCATGTTGCATGTACTATCATCATGTTCGTATGTTCAAGCTATGTTTGTTCTAGTTGTATCGTGTTCAGTTGTGCATGCCATGTTGTTCTGTTAGTATCATGCTCATGTTTGATTTAACCTGATAATGCCATGTTGTTGTTTGTCTTGACTGCTTTTGGTTTATTGTGAGCTTGCAAGTACATTCAATGTACTGACCTGGCATGTCATGCCGGTTTGCAAGTCGTGCTTGGATTGCTTGCTTGTTTTGGTGTGGTTCCTATGTCCGTGAGCTAGGATAAATGTTCCAGCCAGATTCCCTGCGGATTGGAGTCCATCATCGCCGTTCGTTGTTCCGCTGCCAGTAGAGGTTCTGCTGCCTCGAGTTGTTATGCTGCTTGCATAGAGCAACTATGGTCGGTGTAGCATCGTCGTGCCGGTGTTATTCATGTAATATCGGAGACCTTGTATCCATATTCCCGTTGTAATAGAAAGCTGGTTTGTTCTATGTTAAGCAGTTATGTATTCCAGAAGACTTCACCTCGATCTCTGGGCTGGAATACGGGGCGTTCCGGCTTCTCTAAGCCAGGGTGCCACACCTGGGTAAGATTCGTAGGCATCCTAAGTATCGCCTTATCCCGCTTCTAGGGCCCGGCGATGTACTCTTGTCCCCATGCATGATAAGCCATCCTTTGGCATATGTCGCACCAAAACCCCGACAGGAATCGCATCCGACATAATTATCCATCACCGATCCAATGCCTACGAGCTTTTCACATATTGCTTGTTTCTTATTTACTTTTCCGCAACTATTGTTACAATCACTACAAAACACTATCGCTAATTTTGCTACCGTTACCGTTACTTCCATATTACCTTGCTACTAAACTACCTTGTTGCAGATACTAAGTTTCCAGGTGCGGTTGAATTGACAACTCAGCTGCTAATACTTGAGAGTATTCTTTGGCTCCCCTTGTGTCGAATCAATAAATTTGGGTTGAATACTTTACCCTCGAAAACTGTTGCGATCCCCTACACTTGTGGGTTATCAACCTTCTGTAGCTTGTCTGATTCCTCTCGTCGTGATCCTGTGCCCTCCCGGTGATCGATGAGCATGGCAGAGCCGGGGTCGGACTCGCCCGGCGGCAACCGGTGCGGGTGCCCTTGCCCGGCCATTTATAGCCCCCCCATCTCGTCCGTTCGAGCTCATCACCACCCTCACCAACATCCCAGCAACCTCCCCGACCAGCCAACAAAGCTCCAGAGCCTCACCTACCCTCCAAGGCCGCCATGGCCGCCACCTTGGTCCCCTCGTGATTCCGGCCACCCGAGCCCCTCCTCCACATCTTAACCCCTCCACTAGCTACCCCACTCTCCGACGGTTCTCCCCCTGCCCTCAACTCGTCGCCGGATGCGCCCATGCCCTCGTTCCCAAGAACAACCACCGTCCATGTCTTCTATCACCGCAAGGCGCCGCTGCTCTACAATCCTCCCCAGCACCCACAGCCGGGCTGGAAAGCCGCGCCGCACTTCTCCACACGCGCCGGTGCCCTCCCCTCGGCCGGAGGAGGCCGGAGGCACCGGGGGCCAGCATCGGCCGCGAGTTCCCCTGTACATCTTTGTTCCCCATCGCGTGAGCTGGAAGAAGACCCAGCCAGAGGAGAGATAGGATAAAGTGGCCCCGCCTGTAAGCCTCTATCCGTTGACCTCACCCCGGGCCCGCACAAAGTAAGTGGAAGCGCCTTTTGGTATCCTATGTTTTCAATATTAGGAAGGCATACTTCCAGCTAACTGTGGCTAGGAATGTGCTTTCCAGTGTAGAAAACGTACTCCGACCGAAGGCCTTCTGTTTCAGCCGCTAGAGGCCTATCTGTGAATATAATTTTTACAGAATAGTCCCTGGTGTTCAACCCCTCGTATTTTTTGACTGTAGCTCCGAATTAGGTGATTCCAAAGCCCACTTCTTCATCTCGTCGAGGTCTTTCTATTGGTAACATTTTCACTAGGTGGTTCTGTTGGGTAACGTAGCATAATTCAAAAAAATTCTACGTCTTCACCAAGATCCAACTATGGAGACATCTAGCAACAAGCAAGTAAGAGTGCATCTACATACCGTTATGGAGATTGCGAGCGGAAGCTTTTGAAGAAGTGTGGATGAAGTAGTCGTACTCTTCACGTTCTTCGTCACCGATGATCTAGCGCCGAACGGACGGCACCTCCGTGTTCAACACACGTCCGGTGCAGCAACGTCACCTCCTTCTTGATCCAGCAAGGGGGGAGGAGAAGTCGTCAGAGATCCGGCAGCACGACGGCGTGATGACGGGTGCAGTGGAGATCGCAGCAGGGCTTCGCCGGGCGCCCTGCGTGGGAGTATGGAGGTGTGACGGGAGGGGGAGAGGCGCCAGGGCAAGGGTGCGGCTGCCCTCTCCCCCCCCCCACATATATATATATAGGGGTCCAGGGGGTGCGCCAGGGCCCCTGCAGATCCAATCTGCAGGGGGGCGGCGGCCAGGGGGGAGTCCTTGCCCCCCAAGGCAAGTGGACCCCCCTCCCCCTTAGGGTTTTAACCCTAGGCGCATGGGGAGGTGGGCCCCTAGTGGTGCGCCAGCCCAGAGGGGCTGGACACTTCCCCTTGCGGCCTAGGGGCCCCACCGGGATGGGTGGCCCCACCCGGTGGACCCCCGGGGCCCCTCCGGTGGTCCCGGGACGCTCCCGGTGACCCCCGGAGATCACCCGATGGCCGAAACTGGACTTCCCATATATCAATCTTTACCTCCGGACCATTCCGGAACTCCTCGTGACGTCCGGGATCTCATCCGGGACTCCGAACAACTTTCGGGTTTCCACGTGCATGTATCTCTACGACCCTAGCGTTACCGAACCTTAAGTGTGTAGACCCTACGGGTTCGGGAGACACGTAGACATGACCGAGACCACTCTCCGGTCAATAACCAACAGCGGGATCTGGATGCCCATGTTGGTTCCCACGTGTTCCTCGATGATCTTCATCGGATGAACCACCATGTCAAGGATTCACTTAATCCCGTACGTTATTCCCTTTGTCCATCGGTACGGTACTTGCCCGAGATTCGATCGTCGGTATTCCCGATACCTTGTTCAATCTTGTCATGGCAAGTCTCTTTACTCGATCCGTAATCCATCATCCCGTGACTAACTACTTAGTCACATTGAGCTCATTATGATGATGTCTTACCGAGTGGGCCCAGAGGTACCTCTCCGTCATACGGAGTGACAACATCCCAGTCTCGGTTCGTACCAACTCAACAGACACTTTCGGAGATACCCGATGCGTACCTTTATAGCCACCCAGTTACGTTGTGACGGTTGGCACACCCAAAGTACTCCTACGGTATACAGGAGTTGTACAACCTCATGGTCTAAGGAATAAATACTTGACACCGAAAAGCTTATGCATTACGAACTATACGATCTCGTGTTATGCTCAAGTTTGGGTCTTGTCCATCACATCATTCTCCTAATGATGTGATCCCGTTATCACTGACATCCTATGTCCATGGTCAGGAAACCATGACCATCTGTTGATGAACGAGCTGGTAACTAGAGGCCTACGAGGGACTCATTGTGGTCTATGTATTCACACATGTATCGTTGTTTCCATACAATACAATTCAAGCATGAATAACAGACAATTATCATGAACAAGGAGATATAATAATGATGCTTTTATTATTGCCTCCAGGGCATATCTCCAACAGTCTCCCACTTGCACTAGAGTCAATAATCTAGTTACATTGTGATGAATCGAACACCCATAGAGTTCTGGTGTTGATCATGTTTTGCTCGTGAAAGAGGTTTAGTCAACGGGTCTTCGACATTCAGATCCGTATGCACTTTACAAATATCTATGTCTCCATCCTGAACATAATTCCGGATGGAGTTGAAACGGCGCTTGATGTGCTTGGTCTTCTTGTGAAACCTGGGCTCCTTGGTAATAGCAATAGCACCAGTGTTGTCACAGAAGAGAGTCATCGGGCTTGACGCACTTGGAATGACTCCTAGGTCGGTGATGAACTCCTTCATCCAGACTCCTTCCTGCGCTGCTTCAGAAGCAGCTATGTACTCCGCTCCACATGTAGATGTTGCCACGACGCTTTGCTTGCAACTGCACCAGCTGACTGCCCCTCCATTCAAAATATACACGTATCTGGTTTGTGACTTAGAGTCATCCAGATCTGTGTCGAAGCTAGCATCGACGTAACCCTTTACGACGAGCTCTTCGTCACCTCCATAAACGAGAAACATATCCTTAGTCCTTTTCAGGTACTTCAGGATGTTCTTGGCCGCTGTCCAGTGTTCCGTACCGGGATCACTTTGGTACCTCCCTACCAAACTTATGGCAAGGTTCACATCAGGTCTGGTACACAGCATGGCATACATGATAGAACCTATGGCCGAGGCATAGGGAATGACACTCATCTTTTCTCTATCTTCTGCCGTGGTCGGCGACTGAGCTTTGCTCAATCTCATACCTTGCAAAACAGGCAAGAATCCTTTCTTTGACTGATCCATATTGAACTTCTTCAATATTTTGTCAAGGTATGTACTTTGTGAAAGACCAATGAGGCGTCTCGATCTATCTCTATAGATTTTGATGCCTAACATGTAAGCAGCTTCTCCAAGGTCCTTCATTGAAAAACTTTTATTCAAGTAGGCCTTTACATTTTCCAAGAATTCTATATCATTTCCCATCAGCAATATGTCATCCACATATAATATGAGAAATGCCACATAGCTCCCACTCACTTTCTTGTAAATACAGGCTTCTCCATAAGTCTGTATAAAGCCAAACGCTTTGATCACTTCATCAAAGCGAATATTCCAACTCCGAGATGCTTGCACCAGCCCGTAAATCGAGCGCTGGAGCTTGCATACCTTGTTAGCGTTCTCTGGATCGACAAAACCTTCCGGTTGCATCATATACAACTCTTCCTTGAGGAGGCCGTTAAGGAATGCTGTTTTTACGTCCATTTGCCATATCTCATAATCATAGAATGCGGCAATAGCTAACATGATTCTGACTGACTTCAGCATCGCTACGGGAGAGAAAGTCTCGTCGTAGTCAATCCCTTGAACTTGTCGATAACCCTTAGCGACAAGTCGAGCCTTATAGATGGTCACATTACCATCCGCGTCTGTCTTCTTTTTAAATATCCATTTGTTTTCTATGGCGTGCCTATCATCAGGCAAGTCCACCAAAGTCCATACTTTGTTTTCATACATGGATTCTATCTCGGATTTCATGGCTCCAAGCCATTTATTGGAATCTGGGCCCGCCATTGCTTCTTCATAGTTCGAAGGTTCACCGTTGTCTAACAACATGATTTCCAGGACAGGGTTGCCGTACCACTCTGGTGCGGAACGTGCCCTTGTGGACCTTCGAAGTTCAGTAGTAACTTGATCTGTTTCTTCATGATCATTATCATTGACTTCCTCCCTTATCGATGCAGGCACCTCAGGAACATTTTCCTGCGCTGCGCTACTTTCCGGTACAGGAGGGGTGACTGTCACCTCATCAAGTTCCACTTTCCTCCCACTCACTTCTTTCGAGAGAAACTCTTTCTCCAGAAAGCATCCATTCTTGGCAACAAAGACTTTGCCTTCGGATCTGTGGTAGAAGGTGTACCCAATTGTTTCCTTTGGGTAACCTATGAAGACGCATTTTTTCGATTTGGGTTCGAGCTTTTCAGGTTGAAGTTTCTTGACATAAGCATCGCAACTCCAAACTTTTAGAAACGATAGCTTCGGTTTCTTGCCAAACCAAAGTTCATACGGAGTCGTCTCAACCGATTTCGACGGAGCCCTATTTAAAGTGAATGCGGCAGTCTCTAAAGCATAACCCCAAAAAGATAGCGGTAAATCGGTGAGGGGCATCATAGATCGCACCATGTCCAACAGAGTACGATTTCGACGTTCGGAGACACCGTTACGTTGAGGTGTTCCGGGCGGTGTCAATTGTGAAACAATTCCACGGCTCCTAAGGTGTGTGCCAAATTCATGACTTAAATATTCACCCCCACGATCCGATCGCAAGAACTTTATTTTTCTGTCATGTTGATTCTCAACCTCATTCTGAAATTCCTTGAACTTTTCAAAGGTCTCAGACTTGTGTTTCATCAAATAGATATACCCGTATCTACTCAAGTCATCCGTGAGGGTGAGAATATAACGATAGCCTCCGCGAGCCTCAACACTCATTGGACCGCACACATCGGTATGTATGATTTCCAACAAGTTGGTTGCTCGCTCCATTGTTCCGGAGAACGGAGTCTTGGTCATCTTGCCCAAGAGGCATGGTTCGCACGTGTCAAATGATTCATAATCAAGAGACTCTAGAAGTCCATCTGAATGGAGCTTCTTCATACGTTTGACACCAATATGACCAAGGCGGCAATGCCACAAGTATGTGGGACTATCATTATCAACTTTACATCTTTTGGCATCTACACTATGAATATGTGTATCACTACGTTCGAGATCCATCAAAAATAAACCATTGACCAGCGGGGCATGACCATAAAACATATCTCTCAAATAAATAGAACAACCATTATTCTCCGATTTGAAAGAGTAGCCATCTCGCATAAGACGAGATCCAGAAACAATGTTCATGCTCAAAGCTGGTACTAAATAACAATTATTGAGGTTTAAAACTAATCCCGAGGGTAGGTGTAGAGGTAGCGTGCCGACGGCGATCACATCGACCTTGGAACCATTCTCGACGCGCATCGTCACCTCATCCTTCGCCAGTCTCCGTTTATTCCGCAGCTCCTGTTTTGAGTTACAAATGTGAGCAACTGCACCGGTATCGAATACCCAGGAGCTACTACGAGTGCTGGTATGGTACACATCAATAACATGTATATCATATATACCTTTGACGTTGCCGGCCTTCTTGTCTGCTAAATATTTGGGGCAGTTCCGCTTCCAGTGACCCGTTCCCTTGCAATAAAAGCACTCTGTCTCAGGCTTGGGTCCATACTTTGGCTTCTTCCCGGCAACAGGCTTGCCAGGCGCGGCAACTACCTTGCCGTCCTTCTTGAAGTTCTTCTTACCCTTGCCTTTCTTGAACTTAGTGGTTTTATTGACCATCAACACTTGATGTTCTTTCTTGATGTCTACCTCCGCTGATTTCAGCATCGAATACACCTCGGGAATGGACTTCTCCATCCCCTGCATATTGAAGTTCAACACGAAGCTCTTGAAGCTTGGTGGGAGCGACTGGAGGATTCTGTCAACGATTGCTTCTTCTGGGAGATCCATTCCCAGCTGAGACAAGCGGTTGTGCAATCCTGAAATCTTGAGGATGTGCTCACTGACAGAACTATTCTCCTCCATCTTACAGCTGTAGAATGCGTCGGAGACATCATATCTCTCGACTCGGGCATGAGCTTGGAAAACCATTTTCAGCTCTTCGAACATCTCATATGCTCCGTGGTGCTCAAAACGTTTTTGGAGCCCCGATTCTAAACTATAAAGCATGCCGCACTAAACCAGGGAGTAATCATCACTACGCGACTGCCAGACGTTCAAAACGTCTTGGGCCGCATCGGGAGCAGGTGCATCACCTAGCGGTGCTTCTAGGACATATGATCTCTTGGCAGTTATGAGGATAATCCTCAGGTTACGGACCCAATCCGTATAGTTGCTACCATCGTCTTTCAGCTTGGTTTTCTCTAGGAACGCGTTGAAGTTGAGGGAAACTGGAGCGTGGGCCATTTGATCTACAAGAGATATTGTAAAGAATTTAGACTAAGTTCATGATAATTAAGTTCATCTTAATCAAATTTTAATGAACTCCCACTCAGAATGACATCTCTCTAGTCATCTAAGTGATACACGATCCGAATCGAGTAGTCCGTGTCCGATCATCACGTGAGACGGACTAGTCATCAACGGTGAACATCTTCATGTTGATCGTATCTTCTATACGACTCGTGTTCGACCTTTCGGTCTTCTGTGTTCCGAGGCCATGTCTGTACATGCTAGGCTCGTCAAGTGAACCCTAAGTGTATCGCGTGTGTAAATCTGTCTTACACCCGTTGTATGCGAACGTTAGAACCTATCACACCCGATCATCACGTGGTGCTTCGAAGCAACGAGCTTTAGCAACGGTGCACAGTTAGGGGAAACACAATACTTGAAATTTTAGTGAGAGATCATCTTATTTACTACCGTCGTTCTAAGTAAACAAGATGCATAAACATGATAAACATCACATGCAATCAATTAAAGTGACATGATATGGCCAATATCATCTTGCTCCTTGGATCTCCATCTTTGGGGCACCATGATCATCTTGTCACCGGCTCGACACCATGATCTTCATCATCATGATCTTCATCATCGTGTCTCAAAGAAGTTGTCACGCCAACTATTACTTCTACTACTATAGCTAACGTTTAGCAACGAAGTAAAGTAATTACATGGCGTTATTCAGTGACACGCAGGTCATACAATAATTAAGACAACTCCTATGGCTCCTGCCGGTTGTCAAGTTCATCGACATGCAAGTCGTGATTCCCTATTACAAGAACATGATCAATCTCATACATCACATATATCATTCATCACATCTTCGTTTTGGCCATACCACGTCACATAGCACATGCTGCAAAAACAAGTTAGACGTCCTCTAATTGTTGTTGCAAGTTTTACGTGGCTTCTATAGGATTTCTAGCAAGAAAGTTTCTTACCTACGCCAAAACCACAACGTGATTTGTCAACTTCTATTTACCCTTCATAAGGACCCTTTTCATCAAATCCGATCCGACTAAAGTAAGAGAGACAGACACCCGCCAGCCACCTTATGCATCTAGTGCATGTCTGTCGGTGGAACCAGTCTCACGTAAGCGTACGTGTAAAGTCGGTCCGGGCCGCTTCATCCCACAATACCGCCGAATCAAGATTGACTAGTAACGGTAAGAAAGTTGAACAAAACCAAACGCCCACAACTGTTTGTGTTCTACTCGTGCAAGATGCTACGCATAAAACCTAGCTCAGATGCCACTGTTGGGTAACGTAGCATAATTCAAAAAATTTCTACGTCTTCACCAAGATCCAACTATGGAGACATCTAGCAACGAGCAAGTAAGAGTGCATCTAAATACCGTTATGGAGATTGCGAGCGGAAGCTTTCGAAGAAGCGTGGATGAAGTAGTCGTACTCTTCACGTTCTTCGTCACCGATGATCTAGCGCCGAACGGACGGCACCTCCGCGTTCAACACACGTCCGGTGCAGCAACGTCACCTCCTTCTTGATCCAGCAAGGGGGGAGGAGAAGTCATCAGAGATCCGGCAGCACAACGGCGTGATGACGGATGCAGTGGAGATCGCAGCAGGGCTTCGTCGGGCGCCCTGCGTGGGAGTATGGAGGTGTGACGGGATGGGGAGAGGCGCCAGGGCAAGGGTGCGGCTGCCCTCTCCCCCCCACATATATATAGGGGTCCAGGGGGTGCGCCAGGGCCCCTGCAGATCCAATCTGCAGGGGGGCGGCGGCCAGGGGGGAGTCCTTGCCCCCCAAGGCAAGTGGACCCCCTCCCCTTAGGGTTTTAACCCTAGGCGCATGGGGAGGTGGGCCCCTAGTGGTGCGCCAGCCCAGAGCGGCTGGACACTTCCCCTTGCGGCCTAGGGGCCCCACCCGATGGACCCCCGGGGCCCCTCCGGTGGTCCCGGGACGCTCCCGGTGACCCCCGGAGATCACCCGATGGCCGAAACTGGACTTCCCATATATCAATCTTTACCTCCGGACCATTCCGGAACTCCTCGTGACGTTCGGGATCTCATCCGGGACTCCGAACAACTTTCGGGTTTCCACATGCATGTATCTCTACGACCCTAGCGTTACCGAACCTTAAGTATGTAGACCCTACGGGTTCGGGAGACACGTAGACATGACCGAGACCACTCTCCGATCAATGACCAACAGCGGGATCTGGATACCCATGTTGGTTCCCACATGTTCCTCGATGATCTTCATCGGATGAACCACTGTGTCAAGGATTCACTTAATCCCGTACGTTATTCCCTTTGTCCATCGGTACGGTACTTGCCCGAGATTCGATCGTCGGTATTCCCGATACCTTGTTCAATCTCGTCATGGCAAGTCTCTTTACTCGATCCGTAATCCATCATCCCGTTGCTAACTACTTAGTCACATTGAGCTCATTATGATGATGTCTTACCGAGTGGGCCCAGAGGTACCTCTCCGTCATACGGAGTGACAACATCCCAGTCTCGGTTCGTACCAACTCAACAGACACTTTCGGAGATACCCGATGCGTACCTTTATAGCCACCCAGTTACGTTGTGACGGTTGGCACACCCAAAGTACTCCTACGTTATCCGGGAGTTGTACAACCTCATGGTCTAAGGAATAAATACTTGACACTGAAAAGCTTATGCATTACGAACTATACGATCTCGTGTTATGCTCAAGTTTGGGTCTTGTCCATCACATCATTCTCCTAATGATGTGATCCCGTTATCACTGACATCCTATGTCCATGGTCAGGAAACCGTGACCATCTGTTGATCAACGAGCTGGTAACTAGAGGCCTACCAGGGACTCATTGTGGTCTATGTATTCACACATGTATCGCTATTTCCGTACAATACAATTCAAGCATGAATAACAGACAATTATCATGAACAAGGAGATATAATAATTATGCTTTTATTATTGCCTCTAGGGCATATCTCCAACAGGTTCCACGGTGAAAATGGCTAGTTTGCCCTTGCTTCTAATTAGCCCCCTCCGAGAGTGAACCGTCTGGTGTTTCGTTCTGCGGCTTCACCGCACTTCTTCCCGGAGTATTCTGCATTGACAGGCAAGCCACAACAACCACTTGCACGATAGCCATGTAGTAGCCATAGTTTCTACTTGAATATTTAATAAAGGTTTGCCTGTTATCTGCCTACTTGTTTGCTACTACTGTCGTTGTTTCGGTTGTACTCGTGGTTTCATGTTCACCATCATGCTATGTTCCAATGTATCTTGTTATCTTGTACTACTTGCTAGTATCATGTTCACATGTTATGCTTTGTAATAGAAGTACATGTCTGTCAAGTACCGTTGATATGCATGTTCTGTTGCAACTAGTTGGTTACATGCTTACTTGGTAGTGTTCTTGCTATGTTCTTGCATTGTATTTATTTATGATGATAGTGGTCATGCTATGCTCATGTGAAGTGTTATGCTTATGCTCGTCAGTATGCCATGCTCAGTTGGATAAATGTTTCATTGTGGTTATGCTCGATGGTTATGTTGCACCACCATGCTTATGTTGATATCATGCTCAAGCATTGTAGAAGCATCATGTTATTTTGTTATGGCTCAGCTTATTGCATTCAAGTTTAACTGGACTTTAGTGAACTTGAAAAACTGTTGGCTGAGTCATGGTGCCACCAAATCGAGCTGACCAGTGCAACCACATTTACCTTTATGGGAAGGTCCTAACTGGGTCCATTCTCATGCCTCTCGCCGGTGCCTCCAGTGAGGGAAGGTTATGGGCGCACGCTGCCCTGATCAGGTAGGCGGACATAAGCCTTGTGTGCCCGTTATTGTTGTTGTATGGATCCTTGTCCCCGTTTGGGACCGTTTAAGTTTTGCCACGACGGTGGCCGTGGATGTCACGGGTTGACATCGGGGCCACCCATGACTTAGCCCAAGAGGGGAGTTGGTCGGAGTGGCCGGGAGAGTGTGATGACAATAGGACGGTTTTGTCATAATGCCATTGGTCCACACGTATGGGAGTGCGAGGTCATGGATTCCGTGGTGTGGGTACAGTGTACTAACCTCTGCGGAGTGTGTGTTAAATCTATTGATAGCCGCGCCCGCGGATATGGGCGCAGTTCGTAGTCGGTCACACTATGAGCCAACAATGATAATAATGTGCTAAATAACAACCCTGATGCGATGATGAGATTGTGGATGAAACCCGAGAATGGTTTCCGGTGTGATCCGTGAATGATCACCGTATTGATGAGATTGTTAATGAAACCCGAGAATGGTTTCCATTGTGATCCGTGAATGATCACCGTATTGATATGGTTATGAAACCAAGAGTGGTTCCCGTTGTGATCCATGAATGATCACCGTGTTGATGAGATTGGTTACAAGGTAACCTGAGCAGAGTAAGTTGGTGCATGAAATGTTAACCTGTTGCATGTAGTATCATCATGTTCATATGCTCATGCCATGCTAAAGTTGTTTTGGTTGTATCATATTCAGTTGGTGCATGCCATGTTGTTCTGTTAGTATCATGTTCATGATTGATTTAACCTGCTAATGCCATGCTGTTGTTTGTCTTGATTTCTTTTGGTTATTGTGAGCTTGCAAGTACATTCAATGTACTGACCTGGCGTGTCATGCCAGTTTGCAGGTCGTGCCTGGATTGCCTGCTTGTTTTAGTGTGGTTTCTGTGTTTGCGAGCTGGGATAAACATTTAAGCCAGAGTCCCTATGGATTGGAGTCCATCATCGTCGTTCGTTGTTCCTCTACCAGTAGAGGTTCTGTTGCCTCGAGTTGTCATGCTACTTGCATAGAGCAACTGTGGTTGGCATAGCATCGTTGTGCCGGTGTTATTCATTGTAATATCGGAGACCTTGTATTCGTATTCATGTTGTAATAGAGAGCTGGTTTGTTCTATGATAAGTAGTGACGTATTCCAGAAGACTTCACCTCGATCTCTGGCCTGGAATATGTGTCGTTCCGGTTTCTCTGAGCCGGGGTGCCATAGTCGGCACACAGTTGAATGGCGGGTCCGATGGCGCAAGCTGCAGGAGAACAACAAAGAGAGTTGGCGGGCAGAAAGAAGGCAGATGCATGTGTGAATGGTCGGGATCGAATGAAGTGGCAGATCAGGAGGCAGATCTGAACAAGGAAGATCAGGAGAGAGGCCGGAGTGATGGAGAGGCAGTTGATAGCAGAAGGGTGTATCGCGCCAGGATGGCAGATGAGAAGATGCATACGAGGATTACCTCGGACAAGAACATGAACTCAAAGATTACTTCACAGGTATGAAGCTTCATGGTGAGGAGGAGGAAGGCCTAGACTTCTCCAATGAGGTGGACGAGCTAATCAGCGATGTGCGCTGGCTAGGCCTATTCCGGGTGCATGCTACTCGCCCGTTCAGTCATGCAACACTTCTAAACCAGACGAGGAACGTGTGGTCATCGGCTCAAGGAGTAACTTTTAACATCAAAGGGACAAACTTTTTTTTGATCCAATGGAATTATTTGGGTGATTGGAAGAGGGTTATGGAGGGAGGCCCATGGATGTTCCGAAGGCGCCGGTGGTCATCCAAGAATATGATGGCTACTCAGATGTTAATGAGTATAAACTTAACAAGATTCAGGTTTCGGCAAGAATTAAAGGGCTTCCTGATGGTCTTACGAGGAGGAAAGATTTAGCTAAAAAGGTTGTGGCCAAGGTGGGGAACCACCGCTCACTGTCATAGTGAATGAAGGAAGGATAAACACTGCTAGCACTTTGAGAGCTCAGGTCTTTTTGGACGTGTACAAGCCCCTGGTTCGTTTTGTCCCAATCACTCTGAAGGGCAGCATTACAAGTGCTACCTAATTTTTTCTTTCAATGTGGCCTGATGGGGCACCTTGCAGAGGAGTGTGGATATTGAGTGCATGATCAGAGCAAATTTGAATGGGGGGATTGGCTGCTTTGGGAATCTCCTACTGATCGCCCTTTCGGCGGCTGAGGAGGAGGAGAAGGAGGTGGACGTGGACCTGCAGGGGGGAGCGGTGACAGAGGAGGAAGGTTTGGTAGATATGTGACTTGTGGAAGAGATAGATGGGCAGGAGGGAGCCGACAGAATGGCATGGGCGCTGAACCGGTACCTATGGACTATGAAGCTCAGAATAAGGCAGGAGAGAAAGGAGTCCGCAAAAGGTTGGTGTCACCGGATGGCGCTATAAGTGTTAGGGGGCAATTACTACAGCATCTCGGTGGCAAGGTAGTGGCCTCTGTCTTGAAGCTCGAAGGGGCTGCTGGGGGTGCTAATTAGGACACAGCTACTGATGAAAATATGCCCTAGAGGCAATAATAAAGTTATTATTATTTTATATTTCCTTATTCATGAAAAAGGTTTATTATTCATGCTAGAATTGTATTGACCGGCAACCTAAATACATGTGTGAATACATAAACAAATATAGTGTCCCCAGTAAGCCTCTACTAGACTAGCTCGTTAATCAAAGATGGTTAAGGTTTCATAACCATGGACATGAGTTTTCATTTGATAACAGGATCACATCATTATGAGAATGATGTGATGGAAAAGACCCATCTGTTAGCTTAGCATTTGATCGTACAGTTTATTGCTACTGCATTCATGTATGTCAAATACATATTCCTTTGACTATGAGATCATGCAACTCTCGGATATCGGAGGAATGCCTTGTGTGCTATCAAACGTCACAACGTAACTGGGTGATTATAAATATGTTCTACAGGTATCGCCGAAGGTGTTTTTGTTGGGTTGGCGCGAATAGAGATTAGGATTTGTCACTTAGAGTATCGGAGAGGTATCTATGGGCCCTCTCGGTAATACACATCATAATAAGCCTTGCAAGCAAATGTCTAATGAGTTAGTCACGGGATGATGAATTACGTAACGAGTAAAGAGACTTGCCGGTAACGAGATTGAACTAGGTATAGAGATATCGACGATCGAATCTCGGGCAAGTAAAATACTGGCGGACAAATGGAATTGTGTATGTTGTCATAACGGTTCGACCGATAAAGAACTTTGTAGAATATGTAGGAGTCAATATGGGCATCGAGGTTCCGCTATTGGTTATTGACCGGAGAGGTGTCTCGGTCATGTCTACATAGTTCTTCAACCCGTAGGGTCTGCACGCTTAACGTTCGTATGAGTTATGTGATTTATTGACCGAATGTTGTTTGGAGTCCCAGATGAAATCACGGACATGACAAGGAGTCTCGAAATGGTCGAGAGGTAAAGATTGGTATATAGGACGATGCTATTCTGACACCGAAAGTGTTCCGGAGGGTATCGGGTACTTATCGGGTCACTGGAAGGTGTTTCGGGGACCCCCGACAATCCTATGGGATTTACGGGCCAAGTGAAGGAACACACCAGCCCACAAGGGGCCGGTGCGCCCTATAGGGGATGGCCATAGGAGTAGGAGAAGGAAAGAGGGGAAGGGAAAGAAAAGTGTGGAGAAGGACTCCCCCTTCCTTCCCTCCCCCCCCTCTTTCCTTCCCCCTTGTGCATACAAGGAAAGGGGCGCAAGAGGGCAGGGGCCCTAGGGCCGGCGGACAGCCCCTTGGGGCGCGCCCTGGGTGCCCTAGGATGCCTTCCTCTCCCCTCCCACCTTATATATGCGGGGAGGGGGCGCCACATAAGGACACAACATTGTCTTAGCCGTGTGTGGCGCCCCCGTCCACCGTTTACTCCCAAGGTCATATTTTCGTAGTGCTTAGGCAAAGCCCTACGGAAATCACTTCACCATCACCGTCACCACGCCGTCGCGCTGCCGGAACTCATCTACTACTTTGCCCATCTTGCTGGATCAAGAAGACGAGGACGTCATCGAGCTGAATGTGTGCTGAACGCGGAGGTGTCGTACGTTCGGTGCTTGATCGGTTGGATCACGAAGAAGTTTGACTACATCAACCGTGTTACTAAACGCTTCCGCTTTCGGTCTACGAGGGTACGTTGACACACTCTCCCCCTCGTTGTTATGCATCTCCATGGATAGATCATTGCATGTGCGTAGAATTTTTTTGTTTTCCATGCAACGTTTCCCAACAGTGGCATCATGAGCCAGGTCTATGCGTATATGATATGTACAAGTAAAACACAAAGAGTTGTGGATGGTGATCATCATACTGCTTACCACCAACGTCTTATTTTGATTCGGCGGCATTGTAAGATGAAGCGGCCCGGACCAACCTTACATGTGCACGTACATGAGACCGGTTCCACTGATAGACATGCAACTTGTTTTGCATAAAGGTGGCGGGCGGGTGTGTGTTTCTCCTACTTTAGTTGAATCAAATTTGGCTGCGGCCAGTCCTTTTTGAAGATTAAAATAGCAATCTTAATAAATTAGGGTTGTGGTTTTTTGCCGTAGGTAAGAACGGTTCTTGCTAGAAGCCCGTAGCAGCCACATAAAACTTGCAACAACAAAGTAGAGGATGTATAACTTGTTTTTGCAAGTCATGTTGTGATGTGATATGGTATAGACGTGATGAGTTATACGTCATTGTATGAGATGGTCCTATTTTGTAAATTATCAGCAACCGACAGGAGCCTTATGGTTGTCTCTTTATTGTATGAAATGAAAACGCCATGTAATTGCTTTACTTTATCGCTCTGAGTTAGCAATAGTCGTAGAAGCAATAGTTGGCGAGACGACCACGAAGCAATGATGGTGATCAAGGTGTCAAGCCGGTGATGATGGAGACCATGACGATGCTTTGGAGATGGAGATCAAAAGCACAAGATGATGATGGCCATATCATGTCACATATTTTGATCGCATATGATGTTTATCCTTTATGCATCTTATTTTTCTTAGATCGACGGTAGCATTATAAGATAATCCCTTCACTAAATTTCAAGATAATAGTGTTCTCCCCGAGTATGCACCGTTGCTATAGTTCGTCGTTTCGAGACACCACGTGATGATTAAGTGTGATAGACTCTACGTTCACATACAACAGGTGTAAGACAGTTTTACACACGCGGAATACTTGGGTTAAACTTGACGAGCCTAGCATGTACATACATGGCCTCGGAACACTGGAGACTGAAAGGTCGACCATGAGTCATATAGTAGATATGATCAACATAGAGATGTTCACCATTGATGACTGCTCCATCTCACGTGATGATCGGACATGGGTTAGTTCATTTGGATCATGTATCACTTAGATAAACCTGAGGGGTGTTAATTTAAGTGGGAGTTCATGAGTAATTTGATTAGTTGAACTTAATTTATCATGAACTTAGTCCTGATAGTATTTGCATATCTATGTTGTAGATCAATGGCCCATGCTACCGTTCCCTTGAATTTTAATGTGTTCCTAGAGAAAGCTTAGTTGAAAGATGATGGTAGTAACTACACAGACTGAGTCCATAACTTGAGGATTATCCTCATTGCTGCACAGAAGAATTATGTCCTTGATGCACCGCTAGGTGACCCACTCGCTCCCGCTAACCTGGATGCTATGAACATCTGAGAAGCGCGAGGTGATGACTACTCTATAGTTCAGTGTGCCATGCCTTACGGCTTAGAACCAGGACTTCAAAGACGTTTTTAAAGTCGTGGAGCATATGAGATGTTCAAGGGGCTGAAGTTGATATTTCAAGCTAATGCCTGGGTTGAGAGATATGAAGTCTCCAACAAGTTCTATAGCTGCAAGATGGAGGAGAATAGTTATGTCAGTGAACACATACTCAAATGTCTGGGTATCATAACCACTTGACTCAGTTGGGAATTTATCTTCCACATGAGAGTGTTATTGACAGAGTTCTTCAATCACTGCCACCAAGCTACAAAGGCTTCGTGTTGAACTATAATATGCAAGGGATGGGGAAATCTATTACCGAGCTCTTTGCTATGGTTAAATCGGCGGAGGTAGAAATCAAGAAAGAACATCAAGTGTTGATGGTTAATAAGACAACTAGTTTCAAGAAAAAGGGTAAAGGAAAGAAAGGGAACTTCAACAAGAATGGCAAACAGGTTACCGCTCGCATGAAGAAACCCAAAGCTGGTCCTCAGCCTGAAACTTAGTTCTTCTACTGTAAATGAAGTGGTCACTGGAAGCGGAACTGCCCCAAGTATTTGGCGGATAAGAAGGATGGCAAAATGAACATTATATCTCGATCTTGTTTGATGCGAGACGCTTATTCATTTAAGTCGGAGAATAATGGTTGTTGTATTTATATGAGTAACATCTTTTATGGTCATGCACCCTTGAGGAATGGTCTATTCTTGTTGAATCTTGATTGTAGTGATACACATATTCATAATATTGATGCCAAAAGATGCAGAGTTGATAATGATAGTGCAACATATTTGTGGCACTACCGCTTAGGTCATATTGATGTAAAGCGCATGAAGAAACTCCATGAAGATGGACTTTTAGAATCACTTGATTATGAATCATTTGATACTTGCAAACTATGCCTCATGGGAAAGATAACTAAAACTCCGTTCTCCGGAACAATGGAGCGAGCTAATGACTTATTGGAAATAATACATACCGATGTATCCGGTCCGATGAGTGTTGAAGCACGCGGCGGGTATCGTTATTTTCTCACCTTCAAAGATGATTTGAGTAGATACGGGTATATCTACTTGATGAAACACAAGTCTGGACATTTGAAAAGTTTAAAGAATTTCAGAGTGAAGTAAAGAATCATTGTAACAAGAAAATAAAGTTTCTACAATCCGATCACGGAGGCGAATATTTGAGTTACGAGTTTGGTCTTCATTTGAAACAATGTGGAATAGTTTCACAACTCACGCCACCTGGAACACCACAGCGTAATGGTGTGTCCGAACGTCGTAACCATACTCTATTGGATATGGTGCGTTCTATGATGTCTCTTACTGATTTGCCTATATCGTTTTGGGGTTATGCGTTAGAGACAGCTACATTCACTTTAAATAGGGCACCATCTAAATCCTTTGAGACGTTATGCGTTAGAGACAACTGCATTCACGTTAAATAGGGCACCATCTAAATCCATTGAGACGACATCGTATAATTATGGTTTTGCAAGAAACCAAAGCTGTCGTTTCTTAAAGTTTGGTGTTGCGATGCTTATGTCAAAAAACTTCAGCCTGATAAGCTCGAAACCAAATCGAAGAAGTGTGTCTTCATAGGATACCCAAAAGAAACTATTAGGTACACCTTCTACCACCGATCCGAAGGCAAGATTTTTGTTGCTAAGAATGAGTCCTTTCTAGAGAAGGAGTTTCTCTCGAAAGAAGTGAGTGGGAGGAAAGTAGAACTTGATGAGGTAATTGTACCTTCGCTCGAATTGGAAAGGACATCATCAGAGAAAACTGTTCCCGTGATGCCTACAGCAACTAGAGAAGAAGATAATGATAGTGATTATGAAACTTCAGATCAAGTTACTACTGAACCTCGAAGGTCCACCAGAACACATACCACACCAGAGTGTTGTATGGTAACCCTGTCCTAGAAGTCATGTTGTTAGAAAATGGTGAACCTTCGAACTATGAAGAAGCTATGATGATCCCAGAATTCGAAAAATGGCTTGAGGCCATGAAATCTGAGATATGATCCATGTATGAGAACAAAGTATGGACTTTGGTGAACTTGCCCGGTGATCGGCAAGCCATAGAGAATAAATGGATCTTCAAGAAGAAGACTGACGCTGATGGTAATGTTACTGTCTACAAAGCTCAACTTGTAGCAAAAGGTTTTCAACAAATTAAAGGAGTTGACTATGATGAGACTTTTTCACCCGTAGCGATGCTCAAGTCTGTCCGAATCAGGTTAGCAATTGTCGCATTTTATGATTATGAAATCTGGCAAATGGATGTGAAAACTGCATTCCTTAATGGATATCTGAAAGAAGAGTTGTATATGATGCAACTAGAAGGTTTTGTCATTCCTAAAGATGCTAACAAAGTGTGCAAGCTCCAGTGATCCATCTATGGACTGGTGCAAGCATTTCGGAGTTGGAATATACGCTTTGATGAGGTGATCAAAGCATATGGTTTTATACATATTTACAGTGAAGCCTGTATTTACAAGAAAGTGAGTGGGAGCTCTATAGTATTTCTGATATTATATTTGGATGACATATTGTTGATTGGAAATGATGTAGAATTTCTGGATATCATAAAAGGATACTTGAATAAGAATTTTTCAATGAAAGACCTCGGTGAAGCTGCTTATATATTGGGCATCAAGATCTATAGAGATAGATCAAGATGCTTAATAGGACTTTCACCAAGCACATACCTTGACAAAGTTTTGAAGAATTTCAAAATGGATCAGTCAAAGAAAGGGTTCTTGCCTGTGTTACAAGGTGTGAAATTGAGTCAGACTCAATGCCCGACCACTACAGAAGATAGAGAGAAAATGAAAGTCATTTCCTATGCCTCAGCCATAGGTTCTATCATGTATGCTATGCTGTGTACCAGACCTGATGTGTGCCTTGCCATAAGTTTGGCAGGGAGGTACGAAAGTAATCCAGGAGTGGATCACTGGACAGCGGTCAAAAACATCCTGAAGTTTCTGAAAATGACGAAGGATATGTTTCTCGTTTATGGAGGTGACGAAGAGCTCGTCGTAAAGGGTTACGTCGATGCTAGCTTCAACACAGATCCGGATGACTCTAAGTCACAGACCGGATACATATTTATATTAAATGGTGGAGTTGTCAGTTGGTGTAGTTCGAAGCAGAGCGTCGTGGAGGGATCTACGTGTCAAACGGAGTACATAGCTGCTTTAGAAGGAGCACATGAAGGAGTCTGGATGAAGGAGTTCATATCCGATCTAGGTGTAATTCCTAGTGCGTCAGGTGCAATGACAATCTTTTGTGACAACACTAGAGCAATTGTCTTGACGAAGAAATCCAGATTTCACAAGAGAACAAAACACATCAAGAGACGCTTCAACTCCATTTGTGAAAATGTTAAGGATGGAGACATAGAAATTTGCAAAGTACATACGGATCTGAATGTTGTAGACCCAATGACTAAGCCTCTTCCACGGGCAAAACATGGTCAGCACCAAGATTCCATGAGTGCTAAATTCATTACAATGTAATCTAGATTATTGACTCTAGTGCAAGTGGGAGACTGGTGGAAATATGCCATAGATGCAATAATAAAGTTGTTATTATTTTAAATTCCTTATTCATGATAAAGGTCTATTATTCATGCTAGAATTGTATTTACCAGAAACCTAAATACATGTGTGAATACATAAACAAATATCGTGTCCCTAGTAAGCCTCTACTAGACTAGCTCGTTAATCAAAGATGGTTAAGGTTTCATAACCATGGACCTGAGTTGTCATTTGATAACGGGATCACATCATTATGAGAATGATGTGATGGACAAGACCCATCTGTTAGCTTAGCGTATTGATTGTACAGTTTATTGCTACTACTTTCATATATGTCAAATACATATTCCTTTGACTATGAGATCATGCAACTCCGGATACCGGAGGAATAACTTGTGTGCTATCAAACGTCACAACGTAACTGGGTGATTATAAAGATGCTCTATAGGTATCTCCGAAGGTGTTTTTGTTGGGTTGGCGTGAATCGAGATTAGGAGTTGTCACTCTGAGTATCGGAGAGGTATCTCTGGGCCCTCTCGGTAATACACATCATAATAAGCCTTGCAAGCAAATGACTAATGAGTTAGTCACGGGATGATGTATTACGAAACGAGTAAAGAGACTTGCCAGTAATGATATTGAACTAGGTATAGAGATGCCGACGATCGAATCTCGGGCAAGTAACATACCGACGGACAAAGGGAATTGTGTATGTTGCCATAACGGTTCGACCTATAAAGATCTTTGTAGAATATGTAGGAGCCAATATGGGCATCCAGGTTCCGCTATTAGTTATTGAACGGAGAGGTGTCTCGTCATGTCTACATAGTTCTCGAACCTGTAGGGTCCGCACGCTTAACACATTTTGGTGACCGAATGTTGTTCGGAGTCTCGGATGAGATCACAAACATGACGAGGAGTCTAGAAATGGTCGAGAGGTAAAGATTGATATATAGGACGATGGTATTCGGACACTGGAAGTGTTCCGGAGGGTATCGTGTACCTATCGGGTCACCAAAATGCGTTTCGGGCACCCCCGGCAATCCTATGGGCCTTTGCTGTCGTGTTCCGTACGCTCTCGGAGGAGGGGGGCTCTGTTGCCTGGCCTCATGCGGCGTGTGAAAGGTTTTCGGTTAAATCTCTTTATGCTCGTCTTATTTCTGGCCTGCCTACTTCTAAATTCAAGTTGATTTGGGAGGCAAAGATGCCGCCCAAAATCAAGATCTTTCTCTAGCAGGCCTTTAAGGGTCGGCTACCCTCGGCCAATCATATTCGGATGCCAACCACATATTTTTTGGTTGTGTTCTGGCTAAGCTGGCTTGGTGTTGCGTTCGGTCTTGGATTCATGTTCCCTGGGCACCCAACTCTTTTGACACGCTTCGTGGGTTGTCCGCCAGCTTACAGGGCCGGGCTAAGCGAGTGTTTTGGGTTGGCTTGGGCTCATTGTGTTGGGCTTTATGGACCACCAGTAATAAATTCACCATTGAGGGTGTTTTCCCTAACAAACCTGCTGATTTCTTGTTTAAAATGTTTATCTTATTGTAGCAATGAAAATCATTAACTAAACCTACGGATCGAGACGCTCTGGAAATGTTGAGTGCCAATCTTCTAGCGTCTCAAGCTGATGCCATCTCCCTCTGAGCTCTAGGGGTAGGTCATTGGCTTGCATGCCATTTCGTTTTGTGACTTTGCCTAGGTCTATGTACCGTGTTATGTTTGGCCTGTGTTCTCTGATTGTGGTGACGTTGACGTTGTTTGGTTCTCTACCGTGTGGCTTTTTTTTATATATAAAGTCGAGTGTATGCTTTTTCTCTAAAAATAAATGAATAAGTGAGTCCACACATGGGGCAGATCGAGATTGTTCAAAACTACTCTCTTCGTCCCATAATATAAGAGCGTTTTTGACACTAGATGTATTATGGGACTGAGTGAGTAATTGTTGTTGCTGAAGTGTAAGGCAACAACTTTGTCTCTTCAATTAGGTTCTGGCAACATGATGAGCAGGCTATCTCCACCCATGGCAATGTAGATCATTCTACAGTTTAAAGCTGGGGACACAACCACCAGATTTAGCAGCCGGACTCACAGACATCAGTGCTTCCAACTTCCAAGCTCTTCTAACCAACATAATAAACACAAAGAGATGAAAAAAATAACACAGCACCAAATGTTCATACAAAGATTCTATACTGTAGTCGACATCCATTTTAACGCAAACATTGACCCAACCCCATGGTCATAAAGCAGATACATATTTTTATCTCTAATTGTCATCACGATCAGGCAAAAAAAAAAACAGTTTACCAAAAGCAATTTACAGTTTCAAAAGCGGTGGGAAACAAAATTTGAGCATGCAACTGAAATTCAGAATTCCACTCATTGTTCCATAGAAATTTGAGGCAGTGTAGGTACCGGATCTAAGTCAGTGTTTAACAGAAGTACATTGACATTTGGAATCTATCAGAAAGGGTTGATCAAATCTGGGGGTCCCAAATAGGCCATTGATTAAGATGCCCACCTCCTCCTACGACGGGAGGGCCTCTGAAGACCGGCATCCATTGTTGAGGAACACGATCAGCTCGAGGCATGGAGAAATTAGCAAAGATGAAAAAATACTGACTGCCCAACATAAATCGCTGCTGAATTACAGGTTTAAGTTATGGCTGTTGGTGATCTGCTCGAGATGCTCTAAACAGGTCAGCATGCACCTGCCTACATCAAAACAAATGATGAAATGATAAAATAGAAGATACAAATATTTCCGCAAGCAACATGTGCGCCGCTGCACCTCGCCTTCAGAGCAGCCCGTCCCCATATGGTTTACTCGTGAGCGACTGAACGAAGGATTAGTTGTTCAAAGAACTAAGTCACACTGCCATATTACAAATGAAGTACAAATAACAAGAGGACCTATACACAAAATATCAGATAAGACCGCTGATTACTTAAGCATCAATAGTTCACAAAACATAACATGATACTTACAATGGGTACACAAATAGTTGGATGATACGCTAATGCACAAGTAGTTGGATAACATAAGTTGGTTCTTGATACAATAATAAGTTGGAGATCTTACAACGCTAATTGATACATAAAAATACTAAGCACACTTCACCAAATGGAATGGACAGAATGAGCAGAGGTCTGGTTTGGGTATTGGTTTCTTGTTTCACACCTACTACTCATAATATTCCGGATCACACCTTGTCTGAATCTCCAAGTCCATGCACCCAGCCCTTTGTTGTGATATCTTCCTTCTCTGAAACAAGACGGGACCAAGCAACTGTAATCTCCACCTTAGCGCCACCAAAGGTAACACTAGCCTGACTTATGAGACACGACTTAGCTTTGAAGGACACAACTTTTCGCTGAGAGAACCCACCAGAAGATGAGTAGGCCTGTAAGCTAACTTGTAGACTGCCTTGCACTTCTACAGAAACAACATTCCTTGACAGACGAAGGTGACCACTCAAACCGGTAGGCATCATTCCTCCGCTACGTGAATCGGACAAGACCACTTCCCCATTGATCTCACCTGAGCGTGATGGCGCATAGCAAACAACTCTACCTCCATATTTGGAAGGCCATGGCCCCCCTTTGACACAGACACCCAAGATAGTGGCCTGGACCGACCTCTCAATCACCTCCAACTTTAACTCTGTTGTACAGAAGCAGTTCTCAAAGCATACGGTACCAATTCCAGTGGAGTAACGCTCTGCACTAGTGATCAATGCTCTATCTCGAGCCGCTGTGCTGCCTCTTAGTTTCAGTTGGATTTCAAATTCCACGGGATCCTCAAACACAATTGCACGGGAGGGCCCAGTCAAGCGCAAATAAGGATCCTGCAGTCATAATCGACCACACCATTAGCTACTATATATAATCAACAAGAGGGAACAGAGGCAGGCAGGCAAGTATCAACATATATATCCAAAAGAAAATACAGAGTACACATACGTCTTCTTTGATTGTCTGGTACACACTCCTACCGCGAGCAAACAGAAGGTTGCGGTTGTGATCCACGGCGTCCCGTGCTGCAACCACGCCATACACAGACAATGGCCACCGCAAGCCGCCTTTTATTTCTGAGATTTTGATGGAGAAGACCTGCAATGTAGGCGCAACTGTCCCACGGTCTGATGGGTCGCTACCAGGTATCAAGTTTGTGAAGTGCATGGAGCTCACTGTCGCTGCATGGGTCACACCCAACCAAGGGAAGCGTGTGTTAGAAATATTTCTAACATGAACAAGCAGTACCAGATATAAGGTGCAAATTAAGTAAATCCCTTGCCTTCCCTTGTAAAAAGAAAGATGATTGAAGGTACAAAAAAGAGGATGGAAGCAAAAACAAGTGAGGAAAGAAGTACTCACTCATGTCACGGAAGGAACCGTAGCCTTCGAATCCCCAGCTAGACTTCCAGATCCTAATGTAGCGAGCAAAATCCGCCTTCTCTGCGGCCATCTTCTTGGCCTCCATGGCTAATTGCGTGGGTGATTTGCCTCTGTCCATCTCATCAACACCCTCATCACTTATGTTGGGATCTCCAGGTTCCTTGTCCTCGTGACCACTATCAGAATCGAAATTACAGCCATGCAACAATGCGAGGGGGGCTAGCAAATTTGACCTCTCACTCTTCAGTGTATCCTACCTGCGTTTCCCCTTCTTCTCGCGAAGGCGACGGCGATCCGGAACCCTACTCTCGGTCGCAGGGCCGCAAGAACGAACCTCACACAGCTGCTCCATGAACTTGCAGGATTTCCCTTCCTTCTCTACCTCAGGGGGCGTCCTCGCCTCGACTTTCTCTCCGCCGCCGCTCGCTTTTTAGTGGTGAGATCTAGCTACCAGGATGAGCCGCCGCCGCCGGCCTCGGATATTTGATGGCGAAAATAGAAATCCTTTGTTTTTAGGGGAAATCCTTTTCTTTTGCGAAAACAGAAATCCTTTGTTTTGGTGACGTATCCGGAAAAACCAGCGGCCAGCGAAAATCTGAAAACTTGTGTTATGGGCCTTAGAGCAAACTCATCCTATAAAAGCATCGCCGGCCCTTATACGTTTTACATGATATATGCTGATTTTCGGCCCGAGTAGATCCGGAAAACCTTAATTGCCGAGAGCAATTAGTTAACGAGCGCTTTTTTAGAAGTCTCACGATAATTAGCGTCACTTGACGCGCTCTCAGTCATCCGTCACGTGTCGCGCTCTGGTCGCTTCCTTCGGATTTTTTCCCGAGTGCGTATTCGGCTTTTTAAACGATTTTTTTCTTGTTTTTTCGACCTTTCGGTTTTTCACCGGCCTTCCTTCGCTTTTGAACAAAAAACTAATTTGCTTTGCACCAGAAAATGCATTTCTGTTTTCTTTTTCATTCGTCAGAGGCAGGATTTTGCTTCCGCAAGAGGCATGATTTTGCTTCCGTGAGAGGCTCGACCATGACTCACGGAAAAAGAAACACATTTTCTTTTTTTCCTTCGGCGAGAGGCACGGTTTTGCTTTCGCAAGAGGCGCGGCCTTGCCTCTCAGAAAAGAAAAAAACATGTTTTTTTTCCTTCCGCGAGAGACACGGTTTTGCTTTTGTGAGAGGCACGATGTTTTCTGTTTTTTTCATTCCGCGAGAGGCACGATTTTGTTCCCACGAGAGGTGATGCGACCTTCGACAAACAATCGACTGTGCGAATAAGTTTCCCAATCTTTCATGGTACGATGTCACTGGAAACGACGGGGCGCTCGCGATCTTGTAGACGCAATCAGCACCAAAACAACATGCACACCCAACAATAGGAAGTACGTGGACGACTTTCAATAGATCAGCAGAAATTGAAACGATGGAATCAATCTCAAACCAAAAACACAAAGCCTCGATAGCTCATCGATAAATATCCACCGGTGGCTACCCTGAGTTGCCGTTCTTTCCATGACTAGTAAGCGTGCACGTGCAACACACGTCTCGACTAATATTACAATTATATCATATATGAAAATTATTCACTTGTATTTAAAAGGATAATCTGATAGTAGTGCTTTTTTAAATGAATTGTTGTATAAGTTTTTTTTATTTCCATCCCAAAAAGCTATTTCATTCATGTTACAAATTACTCCCTCCGTCCCATAATATAAGACGTTTTTTGACACTACACTAGTGTCAAAAAACGTCTTACATTATGGGACGGAGGGAGTACTATTTAATCTTTAAGATCTGCATCTCTTGTTAGTAATATGACTATTCTCTTACAAGTCCAACTTTTCATAATCTTCTTTCTATTTTGACGTCGTCGTTGGTTAAGTGCAAATGGCGGTGCAGGCATCTCTATGGGGTAGAGTAACAACCACTGTGACTTTGGTGTTCATGTCGATCTTCTAGTGGAAGGACAACCAGGATGGCACTTCCAACACAAGTTTGGTTGCTTGGCGGACATCCAGAACTTAGAAGTAGGTTCCTAACTCACCTACAAGTTTGGCTAGCATTCCAAGGAATAATGGAATGAACGCATTAAATTAATTAAATGACCTAGTAGTATTCTAAATAAATGACCTGGTACTATTCTAAATAAAATGACATGGTACAATTATCCAAGTAAAACAAAAAAAATTAGCATATCATCATGTATCAAGATGAAAAGTGAATTATGAAGACAAAAGTCAATCTCTGCTTGATGAGCTTGGGTAGGTAGTTGCATGTTACATATCCAATCCCAGCTATCATATGGATAACCACATACCATCAATATAAAGGGAAAGTGATAGAGCAACGATAGTTAGCCTTAAACAATAGCAATAAAGTACAGCTTATTTACTACAAAAGTGATGGAACGAATTTTGCTTACTTGTATTCCAGATATTCAGAGAAGCATGTACTGAATTTTATGTGCAAAAAATAATTTACCGTAGATTGCCAAAGAGATACTATATAGTCCTTACATTCAAATAGTGTAAAACCTAACATAAAAATGCAGTAATCCATTGGCATAAAGGGCATGCATACAATTCTCTGAAGTCTGCAATACAATACCGATTGGCTGGCCAACATTCAGAGAAGCATGTACTAAATTTAAGTTGTAGCAATTCAGAGAACCATGTTCTGATATTTACATTGTATTCAGAGAAGCATGAGTGGAGGAGCCGAGTCTACCTTTTCCTATTATTATCATTTGAGTAAGGCTTGCAGTAATCCATTTATGGGTCAAGACGTGCCCCGGGTCTTGTTGATCCAGAACTTATCAACTATCTCACTTCGTTGTTACAAAAGATAGGCATCTCTCAAATTATGTTGCCAATTTAATTCGTTTAACCAAGCTGGATGTCAGTCCTCCCAATTATGTGCTTTCTTATATAACATATAACAAATTAGAGATATGTTCAGTGCCATGCATTCAGTTTCGTGCAAAGCACATAAGCTCTATATTATAGGATGTTGTATTTATTTTTATTAGGTATATTAACTAACAGGAGCACGATTGAAGTCGTCTTTTTTTGTTACTCCTTTGCATTTTTGACTTTTGACCCAAATCTTTGATGAGGAATCTCCCCATGAACTTTAACTGATGTTCATAGTTTTTGCCATTATTAATTTTGTTGTAGAAAGTGCATATTCTTCCAATTATGGTGCTCTTAATAACTGAGTGTGAGCCACCAATGTTTATTTCCGGCCCGTGAGCTACCTTCCTACACCCAGCCAACGACTTGGTGTTAAGGTAAAGAAAAAATTGATCAAGTGGGAGACTGTTGGAAATATGCCCTAGAGGCAATAATAAAATGGTTATTAATATATTTCCTTGTTCATGATAATTGTCTATTGTTCATGCTTTAATTGTATTATCCGGAAACAGTAATACATGTGTGAATACATAGACCACAACATGTCCCTAGTGAGCCTCTAGTTGACTAGCTCGTTGATCAATAGATGGTTATGGTTTCCTGACCATGGACATTGGATGTCATTGATAACGGGATCACATCATTAGGAGAATGATGTGATGGACAAGACCCAATACTAAGCCTAGCACAAGATCGTGTAGTTCGTATGCTAAAGCTTTTCCAATGTCAAGTATCCTTTCCTTAGACCATGAGATTGTGCAACTCCCGGATACCGTAGGAGTACTTTGGGTGTGCCAAACGTCACAACGTAACTGGGTGGCTATAAAGGTACACTACGGGTATCCCCGAAAGTATCTGTTGGGTTGGCACGAATCGAGACTGGGATTTGTCACTCCGTATGACGGAGAGGTATCTCTGGGCCCACTCGGTAAGACATCATCATAATGAGATCAATGTGACTAAGGGGTTGGTCACGGGATGATGTGTTACGAAACGAGTAAAAAGACTTGCCGTAACGAGATTGAACAAGGTATCGGTATACCGACGATCGAATCTCGGGCAAGTACTATACCGGTAGACAAAAGGAATTGTATACGGTATTGATAGAATCCTTGACATCGTGGTTCATCCGATGAGATCATCGTGGAACATGTGGGAGCCAACATGGGTATCCAGATCCCGCTGTTGGTTATTGGCCCGAGAGATGTCTCGGTCATGTCTGCATGGTTCCCGAACCCGTAGGGTCTACACACTTAAGGTTCGATGACGCTAGGTTTATAGGGAATGAGTATACGTGGTTACTGAAGGTTGTTTGGAGTCCCGAATGAGATCCTGGATGTGACAAGGAACTCCGGAATGGTCCGGAGGCGATGATCGATATATTGGACGAAGGGTATTTGAGTCCGGAATTGTTCTGGGGGTACCAGGTGACGACCAGCGTGTCCGAAAGTGGTTTCGGAGGCCCCATCAAGCGTTGGGGGGGCCTTATGGGCCAAGGGGAGGGGGCAAGTTTCCTAGGGGTGGGGGCGCCCAAACCCATATAGAGTTTCCCCTGTGGCCGCTGCCCCTCCCCTAGGGAAACCCTAGGGCGCCTCCTCCTCCCCCCTTCCCTTATATATAGTGAGGGAGAGAGAGGGCAGCCGCACCCAAGCCCTGGCGCAACTCTCCCCCTCTCCCAACTACTCCTCCTCTCCCGCGGTGCTTGGCGAAGCCCTGCAGGATTGCCACGCCCCTCCATCACCACCACGCCATCGTGCTGCTGCTGGACGGAGTCTTCCCCAACCTCTCCCTCTCTCCTTGCTGGATCAAGGCACGGGAGACATCATCGGGCTGCACGTGTGTTGAACGCGGAGGCACCGTTGTTCGGTGCTTAGATCAGATTCGACCGTGATCTGAATCGCTTCGTGTACGACTCCACCGACCGTGTTCCTGCAACGCTTCCGCATCGCGATCTTCAAAGGTATGAAGATGCACTCCCCTCTCGTTGCTAGTAAACTCCATAGATAGATCTTGGTGATGCGTAGAATCTTTTTGAATTTCTTCAACGATCCCCATCAACCACACCACCTGATCTTGAATTGTGCATGTTAAACCTGTAAGAAATCGTTGAAAGAGACCTGCTCAGATGCGTTCATCAAATCATTGTACACACATGGAGAAAAAGGTGCAGAAACATTGAACAACACAACTAGCAAACAAAATGAGTACCATACTGTCAGTAGGATAATCATCACACTAACTTGTAAGGAAGTTGGGCTTCTGCAGTACAACAAATATAGCAAATGGAGTAAAATTTTAAATCAACTTAAGTTACACAATTACATTGAAAATGGAATGCTTTGTCATTCTTGATTTAAAATGAATGCTTATTGTTATGCAATTACACTGACATAGTTACACAATTCTGAACTCTTGCTGCTGTTAAGTTTCAGAAGACAAGATAATAAAAGAGAAGACAGCAAAAGAGAGAAAGAAGAGAGAACGAAAGTTTAATTCAATTTAAATTAAAGGAAAAGGTTTAGTTGATTTGGAGTACAAATGTCCAAACGTAAAATATTTCCTCCTACTAGGAGTACTAGGACAGCACTCTACTGCTTGGATTACAACACATCATCTACTGAACCTTGCATCTACTCCATCTATAGCTAATCCATCCAGAACCAGAACCCAAACATAACCAGTGAGAAGAATACTCATAGCATTAACTTAAATTAACCTTCTCGTTGTAATTCTCCTTCTCATTGTACTCCTTGAGTAATTAACTTTCATAATCCAGTGAGAAGAGTACTGCAACTCCATGTAATCCTAGTAGTCCAGAACTGCAACTACTCCTACCACAAACAAAATTCTGTAAAATTCAATGCATCTACAACAAACAAAATTCACTGCATCAACCCCTTGTACTCCTAAAGTACTCTTTCTGTGAAATTCATTGCATCTACTGGAAACAAAATTCATTAAATTTGCAGCAACTATACCGTCGGCGCTACTGGAAACATTGATGGATTCAGAGTAATACTGTCAGCGCTCCCTATTTCTTGGCTTGCTAAGACAGCAAGCAAAATTGAGGCATTGATGGATGCAGTTCGGCTCTCCCTGTTTGTTGGCTTGCTGAAGAAGAAAGAAGGCAAAGAGAGCAAACAAGGGGCGTACCATCAGCTATGCGGGAGCGGTGGGGACGTGGACGGGTGGTCTGCCATAGCCACGCTGGTGGCTGAGGCGGCAGTGCCCCCGCGGTGCACTGCAGAGCTTCGAGTTGCCGTCGCTTCTTGCGGAGGGCGCGGTGTGTCTGGGAGTAGAAATTGCATGTCCGGGAGCTGTCGTCGCCCTGGTCGTGCCTGTGAGGCCGAGTCTAGGTGCCCTGGTCACATCAGGGAAGGCAAGAAAGAAGAAGATGAGAGGTCTTGCCAGGGGCGAGGGCGTACCTGTGGATCGAGCAGGGGGGCGACGTACCGCAGCTGCTAGCGTTGTAGATCGAGGGAGTAAAAATGAGGTCTTGCCAGGGCGACGGTGACGGGGCCAGCGGAGAGGCGGGGACGACACGAGAGGGAGATCCGGAGGGGACACAGGCGAGAGACATGCGCCGGCGTTCGTGCGAGGGACATGCGTCGGCGTTCGTTCGGCGTCCGGCGGTGGCGAGCTAGGGATTCGGCTGTGCTAGGGATTCGACTGAGCTAGAGAGCGAGCGAGAGAGTGGATGAGCAAGAGAGGTGGGAGGGTATTTAGGAAACAACAAAATATATCGTGTGTTACGAATTTTGTACTGAAAATGTGCAACGACAAGTATTCCGGAACAAAGGGAGTATGTGTTAACTAGAAGAATGGTCAAATAGTTGTTTTTCTATTTGCCGTCAACAGAATGAGCTTGATATGGTGGTTATGAGCGACTGCTCTCAACTCGCGCGCTTGGAGTTCGAACGCCAGTATTCTCGAATCGCTATAGGAAAGCATAGTTTTTTCTGCTGTATTTGAGAGCAGATTGTTAGGAATGTTTTTATTGCGCTGCGACCCGCTGCTGGTCGCTGCAGGCGCCTACAGCGCTGACTAGGAGCTCCCGTGGATCACTCTAGCTAGGGTTAACTCTGAAAAATCCTATAGTCAGTTTTGGTTCTTTAAGAACATGAGATCGACTTGGGATCTCGCATAGGAAGCTAAGTTTAAGCCTTTAGATGACAATCTATATACCATCCAATTCTCCTGTCTACGGGATTGTGAGAGAGTCATGCAAGAGGGTCCGTGGCACTTCCGGGGAGATGCAGTTATCCTCAAGGAGTATGATGGGGTGATGAAGCCATCAACTGTTAGGCTGGACACAATTGAGATTTGGATTCAGATCCACGATGTCCCCGACCTCTATGCTCATCTGGTCCCATCCCTTGCTGCTAAGGTAGGTGAGGTGTTGTTCACCGAACCCCAGTATCATGATTTCACGGGGAACTTTTACCGTGTGTGGGTATCAATGTCACCAAACCCCTCAAGAACGTAGTCTCCATGATACGGGGCGGTGAGCGTCAGATCTACAAGGTCAAGTATGAGAAGCTTCCCGACTGGTGTGCGGCTTGTAGTATGTTGGGCCATCTTTTCAAGGAACATGGAAACGGCATTCATCCTCCCTCGGCTCTTGTTTTCAAGGATCTAAGGGCATCCTGGTTCATGCGAAGCGGCAGTGGCCCAGGCAGAGGATGTGGTCGCAAGGGTGGCCGCACTAGAAGGGAAGGAAGAGGCGATGAAACTAGCTCGCATTACACCGATGCCAAGGAGGTGTTTGCCGAATCTGACCTAGAGATGCAGGATGCAGAGAGAAACAGGAAGAGGGGATCGGAACTAGCGGTGACCAAAGACACAGTTGCAATGACAAGTGGCTCAGTTCAAGCATTGGCAGCAAAACATGGAATGGTTTTAGCACTGCCACCTCCTGCAGTGCCTCAGAGCCCAAGTGCAAAACATGACTTGAAGCGAGCGAAGGTGGTGACTGAAGCGGAGAAGATTTCAGTGGCAAAATCTGGGACTCTAAGTATGAACGACCCAAAGTTGGCGGGCCCGAGCAACGGGCACCGCTGAGCCCAATGAGTGTGCTCTGCTGGAACTGTCGCGGCGCAGGCAAAGCTGCGTCAGTCCAAGAACTTCACCATTTCATGAGGAAATTTGCCCCTGTCCTTCTTTATATTGTCGAAACTCAGCTTGAGGCCTCGAGGGTAAAAGCTTTAGTGGGAACACTTGGTTATGATCATGGTTACGCAGTGAGTAGTAGGGGTAGAAGTGGTGGTATTAGCATTTTCTGGAACAGTGAAATAGGAGTTGAAATTTTGGGTTATTCCCTGTATCACCTTGACTGTTCTGTTCTCGAATCGAGCGATGATCCATGGAGGTTAACAGTGGTTTATGGCGAAGCTCAAACACACCTAAGACAACATACTTGGGACACTTTAAAAAACATTAGTACTTTGAGCGATCTTCCTTGGCTATGCATAGGAGATTTCAATGAAGTGTTACGTCCGGAAGAGTATGTGGGAATTGGGCAGCGGAGCAATGCGCAAATCCAAGCCTTCAGAGATGCCGTGGATGTCTGCATGTTAATGGATATTGGGTATACAGGGATTCCTTGGACTTTTGAAAAATAGGTGATGGGCGGCTCGTTTATGAGGGTACGCCTCGACCGTGCTTTGGTCTCAGCAGATTAGCATGCTCGTTTGCCTATGTCTGACCTTACCCACCTAGTGGCTGCTACAGCCGACCACAACTCAATTGTGGCAAGGCTCAACAGAGAGCAGAGACAACATCATAAGCCAAATTCTTTCAAGTAGGAGGTCATGTGGGAGGGACATAGCTCCTGGACGAGCAAAATAACCGAAGCATGGTCAGCTCACGGTGCACCAAACAGGGTGGAAGAGTTGTGATCTAAACTCCAAGCACTGTCACATGATTTGGGACGATGGAACAATGACACTTTTGGGAGTGTACGCATGGATATTAAAAGGATGAAATGGGAATTAGAGGTACTTCGGTCTGATCCAAGCCGTACTGCACGCACACATGTGGAGTAAAAAATTAATGAAAAACTTGTGGAGCTTTATCATCAAGAGAAAATTATGTGGTGTCAGAGGTCCAGGGTGGAGTGGCTCACTTCTGGGGATAGAAATACTAAATTCTACCATTCAAGGGTGAGCAGACACCGCATGAAGAACTGATCAGAGCCTTGCAAAATTCTTTGGGGGTACTTACAGATGATCCAGAGGAGTTGAAGGCCATGGTGCATAATTTCTACAAGTCACTGTATACCTCCGAGGGAGTAAGTAACATGGAGGCGGTCCTTAATTGTGTCCGAGTGAAAGTGATTGCTGAGATGAACAATATGTTGTGTGCCCCTTAGTCAAGTGAGGAGGTCAAGTCAGCACTTTTCCAGATGTTCCCAACCAAAGCGCCTGGTCCCGGCGGTTTTCCGGCACATTTTTATCAGAGGCATTGGGACTTATGTGGTTCGGAGGTGACAGAGGCAGTACTGCGGATTGTTAGAGGGGAGGAGAGTCCAGAGAGTATAAATGATACTATACTTGTTCTAATTCCTAAGGTAACAAATCCCTCTATTCTATCCCAGTTCCATCCCATCAGCCTATGCAATGTTTTGTACAAAATTGCATCCACAGACATTGCAAACAGGCTCAAGAAAATTCCGCCAGACATCATATCTGAGGAGCAAAGCGCTTTTGTTCTGGGAAGGCTCATAACCGACAATATCATTAGTGCATACAAATGTTTGCACTTCATGAAACGCAGCAAATCAAAAGCTAATAGTTATTGTGCACTAAATCTTGATATGATGAAAGCATATGACAGGTTGGAATGGGATTATCTGGAAGCCATTATGGGGAAGCTTGGTTTTGCCACCCCCTGAATCAAAATTATCATGAGTATGGTTCGGTCTGTGTCCTTTTCTTTAATGGTGAACGTTTGGATCAGTTTACGCCCAGCAGAGGTATATGGCAGGGAGATCTGATATCCCCTTATCTTTTCTTAATTGCAGCAGAGGGCCTTTCGTGCCTCCTGAAAACCAGTTCTTCGTCATCACACCTTGTTGGACTAAAGGTGGCACCTACGGCCCCGGCCGTGAACCACCTTATTTTCGCCGATGACAGCCTGCTGCTTTTTAAGTCAGGAAACGAGGGGGCATAAGCGGTATCAAACCTACTGGATATCTATTGTTTGGCGTCGAGACAGAGGATAAATCATGACAAGTCGTCTGTTTTCTTCAGTAGAGGTTGCCCATAAGCAGTAAGGTATGGTGTCAAGAACATTTTGACTGTCCATAATGAAACGCTCATTGACAGGTACTTGGGGAGGCCAACTGACGTTGGTCACTCAAAGAATGGCACGTTAAATATTTGAGGGACCGAGTCTGGGAAAAGGTGAGAGGATGGATGGAGAAGCTTTTATCGGCTGCAGGTAAGGAGGTGTTGATTAAAGCAGTGGCGCAGGCTATTCCCATGTACTCGATGGCCTGCTTTCGCCTTCCCCAGGAACTTTGTGAGAGTATCACTTCACTTATCAAACAATTTTGGTGGGGAAGCAAGCAGGGAAGGCGAAAGCCCAGTTCGGTGGCCTGGGACGTTATGACTTTACCAAAGCATTTGGGAGGGCTCAGTTTCCGGGACATGGTAATTGTTAACCTTGCCCATCTTGCAAGGCAGGCCTGGCGCATGCTGCAAAACCCCTCATCATTGAGCACTCGGATCTTGAAGGCAGTCTACTATCCGGACACTGATATTTTTGGAGCAGCGCTAGGGTCACACCCTTCCCAGATTTGGAGAGCCATTTTAGATGGACAAGATATTATGGTACAGGGGATCATTTGGTGGATTGGAAATGGTGAAACAACGAAAATATGGGAAGATAACTGGCTGCCAAGAGCAAATATGAAGAGCCCAATTACATCCCTAGTTCCTCACCCACCGAGCAGGGTTTTAGAGTTGATTGATCACACCTCGTCCACATGGAATGAGAACCTGGTAAGGTCAGTCTTCATACCAATTGATGCAGCAGCCATCTTACATATTCCCCTCTGCACACGTCAAGTAGATGATTTTTGGGCATGGTCTGAGGAAAAGAGGGGATCTTTTTAGTACGTACAACGTATAAATTGATCCAGTGAACCAAATTGAGCAGGGAGGCATGGCTATACGAATATGGGGATCATCGGGCTCCCACGGCGACACCCAAGGATGGACTGATTTATGGCGGATCAAGGTACCATCTAAACTGAAATTCTTTCCGTGGAGGCTGGCTAGACATTCTACACCAACAACTGCACTTTTGAATCATCAAAACATGTCGACGTCCAGCGCTTGCTGCCTATGTGGAGCAGTTGACACATGGCACCATGCCCTCCTTGATTGTTCAGTCTCCAGGAACACTTGGTCACTATCAAATGAAGCAATCCTTGACAAACTGAGTACTTCGGTAGATGAAAATGCAAAAAGATGGATCTTTGCTATGCACGAACAACTGAACCGGGAAGATTTCCTTCCGTTTGTGGTCACATTATGGGCAATTTGGGGTGCACGCAAGAAGGCCATGTACGAGGACATCTTCCAGAATCCCTATGCCATCAACGGTTTTATATAATCTTACATAGGAGAGCTCAAGGCCATACATGTATCGGCTGCCTCTTGTGGGACTGCACCTCGAAGCCATTCGAGTCACTTGATTGCACCATCGAAGGGTCTAGCAGAACTCAATGCCGATGCTGCTGTTGGAAGAGGTGGGTCGTATGGTGCGGTTGGAGTGGTCTGTAGAAATCAACAGGGCGTGTTCTTGGGAGCATCGGCCGTCGTTTTTCCCAACTACTCGGACCCGGCCACTCTGGAGTCACTTGCCATCAGGGAGGAGCTTTCTCTAGCTGATGATCTCTATGAACGGAAGATTCACGTGGCCTCCGATTGCAAAGTTGCTGTTGATGACATTCAGCAGAGGAGGAAGGGGAGTTATGGGACAATTGTGCATGAAATTAGGCATGAATTTAGGAGCTCGAACTTTGAAGCTCACAAGCTCGCAAAGCATGCTTTATCCCTAGGCGCTGGCCACCATGTTTGGTTAGGCGAGCCCAATGGAGTTGTTTTCGTCCCTGTAAACATTGTGACGGAGTAATAAAAGCTTTGCAGTTTGTCTCAAAAAAGGAGCTCTCGTGGAGATGACTTGATGCCATTGGGATTAAACGCGGGATAGTCATAAAAAAATAGTTGGCCTAGAGAATAGGTGCAACATCAGCACTGATCAGATAGCTTCAATGCAGGCCCTTAAATGGACATAGTATCCATGCACGGAAAGTGACATGGGAGCTAGCCATCCAACCCTATCCATCAAACGTTCGGACATATTTCAAACATAATTTGAACAATTTGGACAAAATTTATGAAAACCAGGCGGTCCTGCCACGTCTCTTCGGCATTGAACATGCCCAGAGACCGGGATGTGGCGCGGGCGATGATCTCGGTTGGCGCGCCGCTCGAGTGACCGATTACGACCTCTCTAGGCCGACATGAATGCGGCGTAGGAAGCGAAGGTGCATTCACGTGGGAGAGGTCACATACACAGGAGGTGTTTTGGGGCTGGACCGGGGTGCTAGATGTGTACGTGGTGGTGATTCGGACATCAGCAAAGCCCCCTTGTTTGCGCCCGGCTAGTGGGAATTCGATAAGCAGACGCGTCCGCGAACTGATAAGTCACCGCGTTGGATGGCTTGCAGCACGTGGACAGTTTGGTTCGAACGTTTATCAGCATTTCGAGAGTCCGTATTGAAGATGCTTTAACACCTTATTAATCTTAGGAGAAAAAGAGTTTTACCACATGCGGGTCACCCCGGCCCTCTCGTCGCCTCGAGCGGGCGACTCGAGGGCGACGAAACCCTAGCGCCAGAGGCCCTCGCTCCTCCTCTCCCTCCCTTCCCGTCGCCACCTGAGGACGTCGCCGGTCGCCGTGCGACCTCTAGTGAAGGTGGTGGCGAGGCCCTGCCGCCCTGCCTCGCTGCAGGGAGCCTTGGGCGCCAGGGCGGCGACCCTATACATGACTGGCAGTGTCGCTCTTCGGTGGGTGGCGCTGCAGGTGCTGGTCGCCCTTCTGGTCGCGCGGGCGGCGGTTGGGCGGCGGAGGCATCTCGCTGCTCGGATCTCCTGCCTCCTACCCCGTTGCAGCTTCCCCCTGCCGATCTGGATCCGGCCCTTTTGGGCTGCCAGATCTGGTCCAGAGGGTGTGGTGGAGGAAGCTTGGAAATAGGGAATCCCCTGGTCGACTCTGCATCGACCTCAAATACGACATCGGTGCTTCGGCTTCACTCTTTCCCTCTTGAGGGCGTGTTGAGATTCCTATTCCTCCCCCTCCTCCCCCTTTTTAGTCCCTGGGTGAAAGCCTAGGTATTTGGCTGGTCAGTGGCGACGTTCTAGCGTCGTGGTCCTTCTTGGAGGTGTTGGCTTGGGGTAGGGTTGGGGATGGGGTGCTACAGGGTGTGGGTTGGTGGCAGCTATGGTGCAGTGCGTCCACGGATGCCCTGCGGCGATGGAGGCGGGGGATTTGAGTCCTGTTACCCTTCAGTAGCGGCTGTTCTACCGCGTTCGTGCTTACCGGCCGATGAGCGACATCCCTGTGCTGGATGTAGGTGAGATAGTGGTCTCTCCTCTGGCAATGGTGCGACTGGGTTGTGGCAGAGCCAATGGTTTCATTCTACAAGGCTCGGTCCTCCTCTTCGCTACTCGTTCGTGATCCATGGAATCCTCTGCCCCTGTTGTTCTAGTCGGAGGGGTGCTCTCCGATGGCATGGTTGTTTTCCCATGTGTTGGCATTTCTGCTCTTTGGCCGGATCTGTTGTTTCATCCTTAGGTGGTCGTGTTTGTAATTTTTCTATTTTACCATGCTCAGCCATTCTAATAATCTGCACCTTGTAGCCTAGCCGATTGATGGCTTCATTAATTTGAAGTCAGGTTATATGCCGTTCATCTAAAAAATCATTGGAGAAAAAGCACAGTCCACATATATCGTGTCACCACTCACCTCACATCAGCAAAGAATAAAGTGCAAAGTGGATGTCTTTTTTTACTTTAAACATAGGAAATACCGTCACATAGTCTTGGGGATGTTTTTTATAACTTTGTGTCTCAAGCTGGCAATGGTTAACCATTACCCGCGTCTCCGTGGGTAATTACTCTATTAGGGGACGGGGATGTGCCAGCTTTAATACCCACGGGGAAGCTTGTAGGTCAAATACCTTACCCATCATGCACAACGGGGATGAGGATGGAATAGCATTACCCATGCCCATTACCCGCCTTACCCATGAAGGCCTTACATGTGGGCTAGAAAATTAGTAGACCCCATGTAATTCCCGCCCTTACCCACCAAAATTTCACCCATCCTACCCCTTTGGCCAAAAAGCCCAAACAAAACCCTAACCTAGACACAACATACTATTTATTGTGCTCAAATCCTACCTTTTTCTACTGAAATGCTATCTGACGTTGTTGGTGAATGCGTGTATGGGTTTCCCGATGGGTATAAAAGACCCGACGGGGATGGGGATGGGAATATTTGTATCCCTGCAGACGGGTATGGGGACAGGGACGGGCATGGTAAGGTGTTGTGGGGACGGGGATGGGAGTTCAATACCCGCCTGGGTAATCTCCATTGCCAGCCTGATTTGTGCCAAGACTTTACTGCACGCTAGCACCTATTATCAGATGCGCTAGCACCTTAATTCATTTACCAGCGACACTTTAATCCAGTCGATGCAGGATAATATGTCTCGTCAATTGTCACCATACCTGCGTCTTTATAGAATATTTTGAGGACAAACGTCTTTATAGAACCGATCAAAGAAGAACGGTGTTAGAACCAATTGAAGGAAATATGCCCTAGAGGCAATAATAAAGTTGTTATTTATATTTCCTTATATAACATGATAAATGTATTTTATTCATGCTAGAATTGTATTAATCGGAAACTTCATACATATGTGAATACATAGACAAAACAGAGTGTCCCTAGTATGCCTCTATTAGACTAGCTCGTTAATCAAAGATGGTTGTATTTCCTAACCATACACATGTGTTGTCATTTGATCAACAAGATCACATCATTAGGAGAATGATGTGATGGACAAGACCCATCTGTTAGCTTAGCACAATGATCGTTTAGTTTTATTGCTATTGCTTTCTTCATGACTTATACATGTTCCTCTCACTATGAGATTATGCAACTCCCGAATACCAGAGGAACACCTTGTGTGCTATCAAACGTCACAATGTAACTGGGTGATTATAAATATGCTCTACAGGTGTTTCCGAAAGCACTACAAGAAACCTGTTAATGCGTGACAGATTTCCGGTGACAATTCCAGAAATCGTCATGAAAAGCCCAGTACAACCGCGCAAGCCCGCCAAAAGCCCGCCTAAAGCCCTAAACCTTTCCTGTATATAAACCTACCTAACACATTCATATCCCCGTTCTCCTTCCTCCATACGCCGCCGCCACGCCTCTCCATGTCCTCTGCCTCCACCTCCCTGCCTCCAACTAGTAATAGCGGCCCGAGATACATGGCGACGGCGGCTACAACGACATGAGATCCATGGCGATGGCGGCTGCAGCGGCCCGATGGAAGTGGCAGCCAACCCTAGCCGCTGCCACATGCCTCTGCTGCTCACAAACAATGACTATGGTCGTGGATCTGTGGCAGGGGCCTCTCTTCTCCGTCTCCCAGGTCGTCCAGCTGCCCTTGCCATACGGAGATTCATAGCAGCAAGCAGCAAGTGCTGGACGAGAAGAGGACGATGACCGAGACCCGCGGGAGGCCCGAGCTCGACCTCGCCGCCGCCGCCAACACACCGCACAGGGTCCCTCCCTACTTCTCTCCCCCGTCTCCTATCTCCTTCATTCCTTGCTTCTCTCTCTCCCATTCTAATCGACTTTTTTGATTCCATTCAGATCAATAGGAGCTCTCTGCCTCTCCAGATCCATGCACGGTGATGACCGGGACCCCACGCTCAAGCCCCACGAGCTGGACGAGCTCGACAGTGAGTTCATCTGCTCCACTCACCATGATTCTCCATAGAATAAGAAGGTCGACCCTCTCGCTCTGTTTTCTTTACTTTCCAAGTGATTGATGCTCTTATGTATCATAGTTCTCCAGTGGTTCTTGAATTTTCTTAGACTGAATCTAATGAAGAAAACGTGCCCCCTTTGTTTCCTGATACTCGCAAGTTACATCCAAACCTATACTAGCATCTAATGAAGAAAACGTGGCCATTTTGTTTTTCTTCTGTCACCTTGTGAGCACTAGCAGTGTACAATTTGTGAGATCCGTTACTTAGTTAAGCAACTATTAGTTTAATAAGTAAATGCCCATGATATGCCCCTATTGGTTCCTTTGATTTTTCTTGTTTCTGCAGGGAAAGTAATTCATTAATCTCACTGAATCGATTGACTAAGATTAGACTGTTTGTTAACTACACTTCTTCTCTATCACCATGTTCAGGATACTACGTACTAGATGCCTCCATCTCACAATCTAATTTATTTATTTAATAATGGAAACTGGTGCAGAGTTAGATAAGTGTAGTGCTTGAAGATTTGTCATCCTAAGTCCTATTTAGCATCCATATTTTACCCAGCTGATATATCTTTGTTATTATCTAGATTTGTTCTCATGCTGGTTAACTTGGTTTTTTAATGCAGAGGCTCATGGGTAATATATTCTATTTGCAAGCGTATACACAGAAAGCAGAGGCTCTTTTTTAGAACATTTTCCAAGAAAATTCAAACTAATGTAATATTGATGTTTGTAGATGCTTAAAAGAATGATCTAACTAGGATATGCTTGACAAGTAACTAAAAAGATCAGATTATTCATTTTGTAAATGTAGAAAAAAAATAAGTATGGTCGTCACAGCGTCCACCACTGAATATCTTTGCACATTTCTAGGCCTTGATTTGATATAAAACAACCCAATTTATCTTCTTGCTTATGTCTTGGATTTCACTATGACTTGACTCTCTTTCTCCGATTTCTTGTTACATGACTTGCTGCCCCATAGGTGTAGGTGTTGAAACATTCCTGATGCAGGTGCGCCTTTCATATGTTTGCTGAGATGTTTGAAAAAAAAATTGTCCTTATGCAATTCCATCAAAACAACTTAGTGATTGCTACTCCATGTTGTACATGTAAGCCCCCTGAGTTCCCATGTCATACTTGTCAATTGTCTGCATGAAGTATTCTAGATTGCATAAACTAAGGTGACTTTTTACTATTATGTATATGCGTGTAGTTACACTAATTAAGATCACAAGAAACATAAACTTGCTTCTGATTCGCACTGAAGATGTTAAATATGAAATTGTTGGAGGATATGTGCTAGGATTTTATAGTTAAGTAGTGCTTTTTGTTTCATGGTGATACCTTTTTGGTTCCCCTAGACTGAGAATATCTAAAATACAATCTGTACAAGATGAAACAATAAAGAAAAGGAACTTCAGACTTTGGCTTGTACCTTAATAACCTTGCATTGTTTCGATACACTACCGATTTGTCATGTACCTTAATAACCGTGAAATAATTTTTAAGCCATGTATAGACTAAGTTTGTAGTTCTCGTGCAAGCTGACGAGGTTTGCTACACATGCGCAAGGCTTGTTCCTACTATTGTCATATTGGATACATATATTCTGGTTCATTTCATTTCATTATTGCTTCCTATTATAAATAATAGCACTATGTTAGTCAAGTCAGTAGCAAGTATTTTCCATCCCTTTGAGATGTACTTGCAGCATAAACATTTAAGAATCTTAGACAACATCTAATTTATTTTTATCTTTCTTGTAATTCTCTTTTGTCTACTATCTATTCATATCAACAAATATCTAATATTCTTGTATATAAATATGCTAGGTGAGATTGGATAGTGAGGTACTTGGTGTTGCCTATCACAATCAGCCACGACATGATAAATAATTGCACAGGAGGGCCGAGGACAAGACCATGAATAAGAGTCTTAATAGTTTATATGTTCCGTTGATGTAAAATGGATTGTACTGGTTCCTAACCTTGGTGTAATATGATTTTTAATCTATGTTGTAAGTTATCATTTCATAGATGATTTTGGAGGAATAAACTGCTGTGCTATAGATACATACAATTGGCTACATACTCAATCAACTATGTAATGTTTGACACTTCGCAAATACTTCCTCTTGGGTAAAAGTTGGCATTTGTGTGATGTATTATGCACGTACTGGGTGAAAATTAGGCCAAAATGAATGAGCTAATGGGCTCGACCAAATTGATACTGTACGTAAATCCATGATAAATTCTATGACGAAAAGTAGTATCCACATAGGCAGCCATGTTGGTCAATCAAAATCCTACGTGGCATCAGTCCATGATGGATTGTTCCGTCATAGTGGTTTGGGCCTGGGCGGGCTTGGGGCAGATCCATGACGGTCAAGAACCGTCAAGGATGGTACGATGTCAAATTATGATGCAATATACATGACGGATTTCATACCCGTCATGTATGGGCACCCATCACAGTTTTTCACTTGTTTGTGATGGATTAGATCCGTCATGTATTAATAGATTTCTTGTAGTGAAGTGTTTGTGGTGTTGGCATAGATCAATATTAGGATTTGTCACTCTGAGTGTCGGAGAGGTATCTCTGGGCCCTCTCAGTAATACATACCATAATAAGCCTTGCAAGCAAATGACTAATGAGTTAGTCACGAGATGATGTATTACGAAACGAGTAAAGAGACTTTCCGGTAACGAGATTGAACTAGGTATGATGATACCGACGATAGAATCTCGGGCAAGTAACATACCGATGACAAAGGGCACAACGTATGTTGTTATGCGGTTTAACCGATAAAGATCTTCGTATAATATGTAGGAGCCAATATGAGCATCCAGGTTCCGCTATTGGTTATTGACCGGAGATGTGTCTCGGTTATGTCTGCATGGTTCTCGAACCCGTAGGGTCCGCACGCTTAACGTTCGATGACGATTTGTATTATGAGTTATGTGTTTTTGATGACCGAAGTTTGTTCGGAGTTCCGGATGAGATCAAAGAGATGACGAGAAGTCTCCAAATGGTCGAGACTTAGAGAATTATATATTGGACGATGTTATTCAGACACCGGATGAGTTTCGGGGGTCATCGGATAAATATCGGAGTGCCGGAAGGGTTATCGAAACCACCGGGGAAGTAATGGGCCTTATTGGGCCTTAGGGGAGAGAGAGGAAGGCAGCCAAGGGCTGGCCGCGCGCCCTCCATGGGCCTAGTCTGAATTGGACTAGGGGGAGGGGCGGCACCCCCTCCTTCCTTCTCCTTCCCCTCTCCTTCCTTCTTCTCCTAGTTGGACTAGGAAAGGGGGGATTCAACTCCTACTAGGAGTAGGATTGCCCCCCTTGGGCGCGCCCCATAGGGCCGGCCGGCCTCTCCCTTGCTCCTTTATATACGGGGGCAGGGGTGCCCCCTAGAACACACAAGTTAACAGTTGTTTTAGCCGTGTGCGGTGCCCTCTCCACACAATCCACCTCCGGTCATATTGTGGTAGTGCTTAGAAAAAGCCCTGCGCGGATCACATCATCAACACCATCGCCACGCCGCCGTGCTGATGGAACTCTCCCTCGTCCTCAACTGGATCAAGAGCTCGAGGGACGTCATCGTGTTGAACGTGTGCTGAACATGGAGGTGCCGTACGTTCGGTACTTGGGTCAGTTGGATCGTGAAGACGATCGACTACATCAACCGCGTTACTAAACGCTTACGCTTTCGGTCTACGAGGGTACGTGGACACACTCTCCCCGCTCGTCGCTATGCTCCTCCTAGATAGATCTTGCGTGATCGTAGGGAAATTTTGAAATACTACTGTCGGTGTCAAAACCGACAGATCTCGGGTAGGAGGGCCCAATCCGTGTGTTTAGAGGATCAATGGTAACAGGAGGCTGGGGACACGATGTTTACCCAGGTTCAGGCCCTCTCGATCAAGGTAATAACCTACTTCCTGCTATATTAATATGGATGAATATGAATACAAGAGTTGATCTACCTCGAGATCGTAATGGCTAAACCCTAAAGCCTAGCCTATGAGGGTATTGTGATGTTGATCCCCCCTACAGACTAAACCACCCAGCTTATATACACGCCAGAGGGAACCTAGGTTTAGAAGGGTGACTCGGGGAGGAAGTAACTTGATACATCCGGACTCTACACTTGCCTTTCTACGTACATAGCAGTCCCAACCGAACACAGGGGCGAATCTTCTGCTTCTTCTTTACGTGGCCCATCAATACGGCCTAGCTTCATTGACCCGGACGCCCGAGGACCCCTGAATACAGGACTCCCTCAGTAGCCCCTGGACTTGCCTTCAAGGACGAGATTGTGTCCGGCTTCATGTCTTCGGTCTTGCAAGGTGAGTTCTTCTGGATGATAGTTCGGCTTCTTTAAATATTGTATTCCGTTGCTCCTCGCCGCCATCGCCTTGGCTTCCACGTGTCCAATGAATGTGAACTGACTGGGCAGTTTTTACAAATACCCCCTTGACTGCGTTGGGAAGGCGCATATATAAGATAATAGATCCCAGTTGCCTCTCCATCCCATTCCATGCGGAAGAAACCCTAGTGCCTGAAAAATCTTCAAACATGGCTAGCGCCCCAAGCTCTTCCTCGCGCCCTCACGGCCCTCGTGCAGGAGATTGGAAAAGCTGCTCTGTATCCCACGCACGTCTAAGGAGACTTCAATCTCAGGGATATCTCCTTCCAGAGGATCTAGTCCCCATCTGGGCCAGACTAACTTCCCTTGATAATCAAGCCCTGGCAGAGAGCTTTCCTAACCCCTCCGACGGAGAGCGGGTATGTTTTATCCCCTTCCTTTTTAGAGGTGTGGGGTTTCCCGTCTACCCCTTTCTTAGGGGACTCCTGGAGTTCTATGGTCTCCAATTACAGGATCTTACGCCGGGGTCTATCCTGCACATCGCGGGTTTTTTGTCGCTTTATGCAAACTGTTCTTGGGCTGCGAGCCTCACTTTGAGGTGTGGCGAAAGTTCTTTTGCCTTGTCCCTTGCTCAGAAAAGGGATCCATATTTGAAGTTGGGGGCGCCAAAGTATGGCGCATAGCCGGGACAAGCTATCTGCCCGGTACTTCAAAGAAAGCACCCGACGAGTGGCCTTCAGAGTGGTTTTACATTGAGGACGTTGCTCTACCGGATCCGGTTCGACGAGGCCTCCCTAAATATTCCAGCGCTCCGCTAAAGAAGCTTTTCAACTGGTGTCCCCGCAGTCCTTCAGAAGAAGAGAGAGCGGAAGTTAGCAGACTAGCTGGTAAGATCAGATTGCTCGCCAGTTCGGGGTTATCTATAATCGAAGTGATGGCCATTTCAATAAAGCGATGCGTGTGGCCGCTTCAAGCCAGATGATTTCCAATGTGGCACTACAATGGCCAGGATGGTGCCTCGCGCTGCTTACGCCTGGGTCTAGATGACCCTGCCTGTCACACCCTGCATTTTGTAACATGTCATTTGTAACTTTGAAGCATGAAAATTTGGACCAGCAATTTTTTTTAGCATCATTTGGCTTTTATTTGGAATTGAGTTTTCTTCATTTGCTTTTTCTTGTGCTCATTAAAGTCAACTATGATCTCTTGTAGATTTCATCTCCTTATCCAAACTTCTGCCCAAAGATCATGCCAAGTGTTATATAGCAGTATAGTATTTTCTTACAAAATTAATTTGGCCAAAAAGTATTTTATAAATTTAGTTTTCCAAAAACCCCTGAACTGAGATTTGCACTGCAAGTACTTGATTAAGGGTGTGAAAATTATTTCAAGAGATTTATTTGAGACCTAGTAGTCATAGGACTCCCAGAAACCACAAAGGTATAATTTTAAAAGTTATTTTCCTATTTTATTTAAAAGCTTTTTCTTAAGGCCAGAAATGGTCTTTAATAGGGGAAAATTATTTAACTGTTTCAAAATATTTGCCAAAATTCAGAGAGACTCATAGGACATATATTGTCCATATATAAGAGTTTCAACACTTGGTCATATTCAAAATAATGGGCTAAGCCCTCTAAAACCCTTTCTGGATATTTCAAGCTTTTGAAATATTTACAAAGGAAACTTTCTCCAAAAATTCTAGGGAAATTCTATCATGTCATATATGACATATTTGATGATCTTGCCAAGTCCCATGCCTTGGGAAGCAAGAAAACATCCTCAAACCCCTTCATAACCATTCTGTCCATATTTGAAGTTTGAGCAACTTTACATTGCCAAACTTGTCCAACTGCTCTCAAACTTGGTGCACATGCTAGAATGACCTAATAAGGCATCTAGACCAAATGGCACAAGATTTGGAATAGAGCAATTTGATCAGATCACCTCAAAACCCTTTCTGTTCAAATGCAAATTTGAGCAACTTTACATTACCAACTTCTTATCTGGAGCTTCAAACTTTGTGAGCATGATCAATACCCCAAATGATGATGCTACACCAAGTGGTGCATCAAGGGGAGATGATTAGCTTGACTCAATCAAGATGAAACTGTTTCTGTTGATTTCTAGGGTTCACCAAAGTTACATTGGCCAGTTTCTCCAAATGGGCCCAAATTTGGTGAAGCACCCTATTTTCTCATGCCTTTCAACCCTGTAAAGTGCCATGTCAAGTGGACTTCATTTGATTGATCAAACACTGATCATACACCTTCTGCAGAAATTCTAAAACCTCCAACTTGACCACTTTCACTTTTCTCCATAGCCTCAACTTCTTACCACAGGCTCATTGAGTTACCAGCTACCTCCAGTAACTCCCCCAGCACCTCAACTCCATGATTGGAGGGTGAAACCTCAGCTTTACCTTGCTGTACAGCCAACTTTCACCTTGTTACCAGCCCTCCCCCTCTCTCTCTGCAACCCCAGGGCATCCAAGGCCTCAGGGCAATTCTTTACTCCTCCCTCTACACACCAGGCACTGTTGGGCACGCTGGAACGGACCAAGCCGGCGAGAGCATGCTGATGCCAGCCATACGCACGCTCCAAAGCGCGCGAACAGTGCACCTCGCACGCTGGCTCGGGCCAATCAGCCTCCCCCGACAGCCTCGGGCCTCCCCCTCGCGCCAGTCGAGGCGTCTCGACGTCCGCGACCTCCCCGGCGCTGTCCCCCCTCCTCCTGCGCCCTCCAGTAGCCGCCATCGCACGCGCGCTGGCCGCCCGCGGCAGCCACTCCTCTGCCTCGCACGCGCGCACCTCTCTGTCACTCCCCCGCTCCTCCACTTACCTCAGCTGGACGTGGAGCTCGTCCAGGAACTCCCCAGACTCATCCCCGTCATCTCCCGTGTGCTATAGCCTCGAGACTAAGCTCGCCGGCGCACTGGACCGCGGGTCTCCGACGAGCCCCTATTTATAGGCCTCCCCGAGCCTCTCCAACACCACCACCAGCCTCACACCTCTCCACTGACCCCCCCTGCATCACTAGTTCGACCCCAGGACGCCCCAGTGCTCGGGATCGACCGGAGCTCCGCCGCGTCGGGCCGCCGGCGATCTCGAGGTACATGCCTCTCCTGCCTCTCCTTCCACTCATTTCGGAACCGCCGCACCTCACTGACCCTTTCCCCTCTCTTTCCCCCTCCATTTGCAGTCGGAAACGACCCCGACCACCGTCCTCCGACGAGCCTCCGCCGTCGCACCTCGCCGCCGGTGAACCAGGGCTCCCCGCCGTGCCGCGCTACCACCACTGCAACCGCAACACGCCACTGAGTCCGTCCCTGGCCTCCGTTGCCGTCGCCGTGGCCGGAATTGTCGCCGGTGAGCTCGCCGCCGCCGTGGCCGAGGGGTTAGAGATGACAGGCGGGCCCCGCCTGTCATCCCCCCACCTCTCTCCCCTCCTCTGTGCCGCTGACCCATGGGCCCCGCCCGTCAGGTTTGAAAACCTGACGTGCGCGCGCGCTGGCACCGTGCGGCTGGGCCAGCCCGTCTGGGCCGTGCATTGTGGCCTCTTCTGGCCCAGTGCACAGGACCCCTTTTTCTCTTTTTCTTTTCTATTAATGTTTTAAACATTTATACAGAAAATAATATTAATCCAAATTAATTATTTCCAACTCCTAAAATCTAGTAATATTCCAACCTATTTAATGGTTCTACTTTCACTCAAATCCATGAAACTTTTCTGTACTGTTCAAATTTAAATTCAAATTTGAGCAGTATAACTCATGTTCAAAAATCAATATATCCTATTCTATTACTCCAAAACTCCAGCTAAGATTTTTTCCCATCTTAGAAATCCCTCTAGTATTTTACAAAAATGAATTGACATTTTTCTGAGCACTTTGGTTTTTCTGTTTTATTTGTATTCTTATTTTCCCGTGGTTATTATGCGACGTATAGATCCCGTATTTGACGAAGTTGCTGTGGAAGAAGAAGGAGAAGGACTTGAGGACTTTGAAGACCAAGCCAATCCAGGCAAGCAGCCCTTTGACCATGATACACTTGTTCTTCGGAAACCGTTTGTTTCCAAAGCATGATGATTAGGGTTACGTTAGTAACCGAGATGAACCACCACATGATGCATGCCTTATTGTTGATCTTGCTAAGTGCTAGATGACATGCAAATAGATGGTCATGATGCCTATATGATGCATGTGTGAGATGAACCCTCGTAGTTGAAATCTTTGCATGAACCCGTCGGGTGCCCCTAATGCCCGAGGGTGATGAAGTGTTAGGTCATCACTTGAGAAAGAAGTGATGTGCTGGTAGATCATGTGCATGGTGGAATGATGGATTAGATTTATGTGTGACTACCGTCCCAACCAAACATGTGCAACCACACTACCCCTTATGGGACGAGGCTTTATTGATTACTTAGGTCGATACTAGCATGGTGCCCGCATTACTAGTGACGGGAAGACTTGAGGTCTTTCCTGGGACGGGGTCGTGCTTGGATAGACGTCCATGACTGTTTTTACAGGGCACCGGACACACCGTTGGTCCCTTCGGGTACGCGTGAACATTGAAATTTGGGCAAGTCCCGTGATCTATTGTTTGTACCCGAGGGCCGTGTGCCAACGAGTGGACTCTATGTTAGTGTCGCCTAAGGAAAGGTAATGACCGGGTGCTTACCCCGGGTACTTGAGGTACCGCGGGTCGTGGATGACATGGAAGTTCCCCGGATCTTGTGGGTAAAGTGCACAACCTCTGCAGAGTGTAAAACTATTCGAATAGCCGTGTCCACGGTCATGGACAGTTGGGTGGTGCTACTTAAACTATGTCCAGAATTTTACTTCATTGGCGATATATATTGTGTGTGATGAGTCAAGGTGGTGACTTGACTCGATGAAATGAATCATATTCATGTTGATGTCGGTAACCTGTCTTCGAGGTTACGCGAGGTTATTGATGCATAACTTGATGATAGCATATTGTTCTAGCCTCCTGCTAGATTGTTCATTATTATTCAATTGCATTGTTACTTGAACCACATCATGGGTTTCTTGCGAGTACATTCAAAGTACTCATGGGCTTGCCACTGGTTATTTAATTGGCCAGGCATGGAAGAACAGGAATATGAGGAAGAGTTCTTTGGAGACGAACATGCGAACTAGGACGCTATCCCAGTCAGAATGCCTGTAGGGTTAAGGCAGATGGCATGGGTTCTACCTGTTTATCGAAGACTTCCGCTACTTGAGTTATTTGCTATTCAGCCCGTGAGGCTCTATCTATGTAAGACTTGGCCATGATGGCCTTAATTCGTGTAAGACTATTTGTATGGATGTAAGACTCTTGTTATTTCAGCTTCTGTGTGTTCAGTGAGCATTGATCTCTGGGATCACTGTACACGTGCATTCGGTGATCCCGACTTCTAAGTCGTGGTCCCCACAGAGCTGGTATCAGAGCCATCCTGACTGTAGGAAGCCTTAGTTAGCATGGGCGTTAGTTAGTTGAGACCCCTTTTTCAAAACCTTCTGAACCTCTCTTCTTTTCTAAACCTGAGATTTCCTCAGCTTATTAACCTCCCTATTCCACCTTTGTAGATGCCCGCTGTTCCCGAAGAGCACCTGGCCACTGGGTTTCCCCTACTTCTCGAGGATAGCCTCCAGGAGTGTCAGTTCCACCGAGCACCCATCCTCACCTACCTTGAGCATTGGGTGAGCGATACTGAGGTGGAGTACCATGTGGAAGTGATCGTGAAGGCAAACGATCCTCCCACAAGTTGGTTCTTCGAGGGACCCCAGATGGCGACACTACCACTCGCTGCCGAGGCTGCTGCACTCAAGGAACTAACCCGTCTCCGCGAGCTTCTTCCGGAGATGGCAGCCAATATGGCAACTCGCTTCTTACCTTACCGGAAGGAAGGTGACGAAGAAAGCAGCGCACTAGCCCCTCCACTGAAGGAAGGACTCTCGCTTCGGTTCCAGACCTAGTTCAGTCTATGTGCCGACAGCTTGGCACAAGACTTGGCCTCGGAATCAATAAAGCTTCAAGAAGAACTTTACAAGACCAAGGCACTTCTTCGTCGAGCTCAAGAGAAGGCAAACAGGATCAAGAAGGAAGGAGCACCTTCTGGACAATCCGCTATCGCATATCGAGGCGGAAGGCCCTCCGAGGATGTATCTTCCAAGGGTGAAGAACCACCTCGGCGACGCCGGATGACAGCAAGGGAATACCGCAAGCTTTTCCCTGCACCACCGTCAAAGCACCGTCGTATCCAACTCCTCCACTCCCCCACTCCCTCGAGTGACAAGGGAGCCCAGACAGATGAAGACAAGGAGGAAGACCCAGAAGAGCCGGAATACGCGACCGAGCATTCCGCCGCTTAGGCAATATTCGCTACTCGGATATGCCAGTTGTAACCCCTACGGTAGGATAGGTCATGTAACCCCTATGCGCAGTCGAGTCCTTGTATGGTTCATATGAAACCATCTAGTGTTTGCTTTTGTTGTGTCTGGATGTATGTCGTATTCTTCCTTCGGGAAGGTGTAAACGACTACATCACCCATTTGGATTTTAATGGATGTGTTTTGGCCTTACGGCCCTTGCATGATTTGATTTAGTGTCACACCCACCCCCTTACTAGGCACCCATCTATCTTGCTTTTCCTCTTCCGAGTCATGAGACCTTTTACCACTCCAACAGGATGCCTGTTGTAACTCGTACTGGTACCTCTACCCAGCAGCCCGAAGCCGGAGCATCCTCTCAGCCAGAGGCAGACCACGACCAAACCAACGACCAAGCTCCACCACCACCTCCTCCAAGCATGGACATGGCTCAGCTTCTCCAAGCTTTCCGAGAGGAACGCCAAGCCAACACTGCAGCTCTTCAGCTGATTGCTCAAGCTGTCGCCAACAACCGCCAGCCGGCGGGGAATGGCAATGGACGTTCCACATTGGCAGAGTTCAAGAAGCATGCACCGCCAACCTTCATCGAGACTGCAGAACCCCTGGATGCTGACAACTGGGTCCGTTCCATTGAGGAGATTCTGGAACTAGTCGGATGCACCGAAGATCGCGAGAAGGTGGCTTATGCAGCCCACTGCCTCGGGGGAACCGCAAGAGCTTGGTGGGATGGATTCAAGGTCATGCATGCTGAACAAGACATCACTTGGGTGAACTTCAAGGCAGAATTCCGCAAGGCCCACATTCCTTCTGGAATCATGGCTATCAAAAAGCGCGAGTTCCGAGCCCTGAAGCAAGGAAGTGGCACTGTCAAGGAGTACATGCAGAAGTTCAGTATTCTGTCAAGGTATGCCCCTGAGGATGTCAGCACTGATGCTGCCAAAAGGGAGCGCTTCATGGAAGGCCTTAATCAGACTCTGCAATATTCTATTGTCGTGTGCGACTGCCCGTCTTTCCCTGACCTGGTGAACAAGGCACTTATGCTTGAAGACAAGCGGCGTGCTTTGGAAGACACTCGCAAGCGCAAGTTGGTCAGTAAGGGAAGTTCCAGCAACCAGAAGCCTCGTCCGTGGCAGTCAGCCCCGGCCAAGCCAACCTATCAGCAGCCAAGAGCTCCTGCACCTCGTGCCAATCCTTAGCCTCAGCAGTATGCCAACCCCAGGCCAGCCTTCAACCCCAATACCAGTGGTGGCAACAAGATCAACACTCCAAATCAAGTCACTTGCTTTGGATGTGGTCAGCCCGGACACATCTCCAGGGTGTGCCCCAACAAGAAGCCTGACGCCCCGCGCCCCAATGCGCAGAACCAGGGACAAGGCCGTGGTGTGCCACCTAGGAACCCAGCTCCTCGCAATCCACCGAACTATGGGAAGGGGCGTGTGAATCACGTCACTGCTGAAGAAGCCCAGGAAGACCCGGACGTCGTGCTGGGTACGTTCCTTGTCAACTCAGCACCTGCAACTGTCTTGTTTGATTCTGGAGCAACGCATTCATGTGTCACTCAAAGATTTGCATTAAAAAGTGGCATGACCCCTACACCCCTGAATAACCCTATGGTGGTACAAACCCCCGGAGCCGAGATGAGAGCCAAGATAGGCTATAAAGGAGTCGGTATTACCATTAATGGTGTAGACTTCCTAGCAGACCTTATTGTCCTGAGATCGCAAGGCTTGGATGTGATCCTAGGTATGAATTGGCTCAGCAAGCACCAAGGCTTGTTATACTGTGCCAATCGGACAGTCACCGTGACCAATGACCAAGGAGTAGAAGTCAAGTTTGCCCCCAACTCCTCTTCCGCTCAAGCCGCTAAAGTTAACTGTCTGTCTGAAGTTGGGCTAGATCAAGTACCGGTGGTATGTGAGTATCCTGATGTCTTTCCGGGTGAACTACCGGGAATGCCCCCTGACCGTGACATTGAGTTCATCATCGAGCTCGTGCCCGGAGCAGGACCCATCTATAAGAAGCCTTATAGAATGGGGACGGAAGAATTAGCCGAGTTGAAGAAGCAGCTAGAAGAGCAGCTAAGGAAGGGATTTATCCGCCCAAGTGCCTCCCCTTGGGGATCTCCTGTTCTGTTTGTGGCAAAGAGGGACGGTACCATCCGCTTATGCATTGACTATCGTTCCCTCAATGAAGTTACAATCAAGAACAAGTACCCACTTCCCAAGATCGAAGATCTGTTTGATCAGCTCAGCGGAGCCAAGGTATTCTCCAAGATCGACCTCAGATCTGGGTATTACCAGCTGAAGATCAGACCCCAAGATATTCCGAAGACGGCATTCGTAACCAGATATGGCCTGTACGAGTGCACGGTCATGTCTTTTGGGTTAACCAATGCCCCAGCTTACTTCATGTATCTCATGAATAAAGTCTTCATGGAATATTTGGACAAGTTCGTTGTTGTCTTCATTGATGACATTCTTGTGTTCTCGAAGTCGGAGGAAGAGCATGAGCAGCATCTGAGGATGGTCCTAGACAAGCTTCGTGAGCACCAACTGTATGCCAAATTCAGCAAGTGTGAGTTCTGGCTACATAAAGTTGGATTCTTAGGTCATGTCTTGACCGAGCAAGGATTATCTGTTGATCCTGCAAAAATCGAAGCTGTGACCCAATGGCAATCTCCAACGACCGTCAAGGAAGTCAGAAGCTTCCTCGGATTAGCGGGCTATTACCGCAAGTTCGTGGAAGGATTCTCTAACATTGCACGACCAATGACTCAGCTCCTCAAAAAGGACAAGAAGTTCGAGTGGACGCCAAAATGCGAAGAAAGCTTCCAAGAGCTCAAGAAGAGATTGACCACCGCCCCAGTCCTGGCAACACCTGATATTCACAAGGAGTTCGTGATATATTGTGATGCCTCTCGAACCGGATTGGGAAGCGTTCTGATGCAAGAAGGCCGCGTCATAGCATACCTCTCCAGGCAGCTACGACCCCATGAGGATAACTACGCTACTCACGATCTTGAGCTAGCAGCGGTAGTTCATGCCTTGAAGACATGGCTGCATTACCTCCTAGGGAAACGGTGTGAGATTTACACAGACCACAAAAGTCTGAAGTATATTTTCACCCAAAAGGAATTGAACATGAGGCAGCGAAGATGGTTGGAACTCATCAAGGATTATGACCTCAGTGTTCAGTATCACCCTGGGAAGGCTAACATGGTGGCCGATGCCTTAAGCAGGAAGGCTTGTTCTTTGAATGCCGTTATTCAAGAAAGGCAGCCAACCTTGTTTAAGGAGATCGAACAATTCAGTTTGGAATTAGTCACCCCCGGATTTCTGGATCATTTGGAAGTCAGACCAACCCTGATGGACGACGTCAAGAAGGCTCAAGATGGACACACAAGCATTGAAGGTATCAAGAAGAAGATGAAGCTGGGCAAGGCCCCAGGATTCTCCGAAGACGAGCACGGGATTGTTTGGTACAAAGGTCGTCTCTGCGTACCAAACAACACCGAGCTGAAGACGCTGATTCTGCAAGAAGCCCACGACACCCTGTATTCCATCCACCCCGGAGGAACCAAGATGTACCAAGACTTGAAGGCACGATTCTGGTGGCACGGTATGAAGAGAGAGATTGCAACCTATGTTGCAAAGTGTGATGTGTGCCAAAGGGTCAAGGCTGAATATCAGCGACCTGCTGGATTGCTTCAACCACTCAAGGTTCCTGAGTGGAAGTGGGATAAAGTCGGAATGGACTTCATCACTGGATTACCAAGGTCAAATAGAGGACATGACTCTATCTGGGTCATAGTCGATCATTTGCCCAAGGTGGCTCATTTCATTCCTGTCAAGACCACTTATGATGGCAACCGGCTGGCAGCTCTCTACATCGACCGAATCGTAAGTCTTCACGGTGTTCCCAAGGAGATTGTGTCAGATCGAGGAACCCAGTTCACCTCAAGGTTCTGGAAGAAGTTCCAAGACCCCTTGGGAACCAAGTTGTCTTTCAGCACAGCTTTCCACCCGCAGACCGGAGGTCGAACTGAGCGAGTCAATCAGATTCTTGAAGACATGCTCCGAGCCTGTGCCCTGGCATATGGAGCCAAGTGGGAAGACTGTCTCCCTTTTGCCGAGTTCTCCTATAACAACAGTTACCAGTCAAGCCTTCAGATGGCACCATTTGAGGTATTGTACGGATGCAAATGTCGCACACCCCTCAACTGGTCAGAGACTGGAGAAGGACTAGTCTTTGGACCGGATAATCTCCGCGCAGCAGAAGAGCAAGTCCAACTAGTCAGAGAGCGATTAAAGGCAGCCAAGTCAAGGCAGAAGAGTTATGCTGACACTCGACGCCGAGACATGAGTTTCCATGTCGGGGACCATGTGTACCTGCGGGTAACTCCTCTGAAGGGAACCAAGCGTTTCCACGTCAAGGGGAAGCTCGCACCAAGGTTCATTGGACCCTTTGAGATCACTGCACGACGAGGAGAAGTGGCTTATCAGTTGGAACTACCACCTGAGCTATCCGATGTGCACAATGTATTCCATGTGTCACAACTCCGGAAATGTCTCCAAGTTTCGGACAAGCCCAGTCTCTACAAGGATGTGGATCACCAAGCCATTGATCTGCAGCCTGACTTGACCTACCGCGAGAAGCCCATTCGTATTCTGGACGAAGCAGAACGACATACGCTGAGCCGTACCATCAAGTACTTCAAGGTCCAGTGGAGCAACCACACCGAAGCAGAAGCAACCTGGGAACGAGAAGACTATCTTAGATCCGAGTTTCCCGACCTCTTTTAAGCCCTAGTTTAGGAATCTCGGGGATGAGATTCTTGTAAGGGAGGTAGGTCTGTCACACCCTGCATTTTGTAACATGTCATTTGTAACTTTGAAGCATGAAAATTTGGACCAGCAAATTTTTTTTAGCATTATTTGGCTTTTATTTGGAATTGAGTTTTCTTCATTTGCTTTTTCTTGTGCTCATTAAAGTCAACTATGATCTCTTGTAGATTTCATCTCCTTATCCAAACTTCTGCCCAAAGATCATGCCAAGTGTTATATAGCAGTATAGTATTTTCTTACAAAATTAATTTGGCCAAAAAGTATTTTATAAATTTAGTTTTCCAAAAACCCCTGAATTGAGATTTGCACTGCAAGTACTTGATTAATGGTGTGAAAATTATTTCAAGAGATTTATTTGAGACCTAGTAGTCATAGGACTCCCAGAAACCACAAAGGTATAATTTTAAAAGTTATTTTCCTATTTTATTTAAAAGCTTTTTCTTAAGGCTAGAAATGGTCTTTAATAGGGGAAAATTATTTAACTGTTTCAAAAATATTTGCCAAAATTCAAAGAGACTCATAGGACATATATTGTCCATATATAAGAGTTTCAACACTTGGTCATATTCAAAATAATGGGCTAAATCCTCTAAAACCCTTTCTGGATATTTCAAGCTTTTGAAATATTTACAAAGGAAACTTTCTCCAAAAATTCCAGGGAAATTCTATCATGTCATATATGACATATTTGATGATCTTGCCAAGTCCCATGCCTTGGGAAGCAAGAAAACATCCTCAAACCCCTTCATAACCATTTTGTCCATATTTGAAGTTTGAGCAACTTTACATTGCCAAACTTGTCCAACTGCTCTCAAACTTGGTGCACATGCTAGAATGACCTAATAAGGCATCTAGACCAAATGGCACAAGATTTGGAATAGAGCAACTTGATCAGATCACCTCAAAACCCTTTCTGTTCAAATGCAAATTTGAACAACTTTACATTACCAACTTCTTATCTGGAGCTTCAAACTTTGTGAGCATGATCAATACCCCAAATGATGATGCTACACCAAGTGGTGCATCAAGGGGAGATGATTAGCTTGACTCAATCAAGATGAAACTGTTTCTGTTGATTTCTAGGGTTCACCAAAGTTACATTGGCCAGTTTCTCCAAATGGGCCCAAATTTGGTGAAGCACCCTATTTTCTCATGCCTTTCAACCCTGTCCAGTGCCATGTCAAGTGGACTTCATTTGATTGATCAAACACTGATCAAACACCTTCTGCAGAAATTCTAAAACCTCCAACTTGACCACTTTCACTTTTCTCCATAGCCTCAACTTCTTACCACAGGCTCATTGAGTTACCAGCTACCTCCAGTAACTCCCCCAGCACCTCAGCTCCATGATTGGAGGGTGAAAACTCAGCTTTACCTTGCTGTACAGCCAACTTTCACCTTGTTACCAGCCCTCCCCCTCTCTCTCTGCAACCCCAGGGCATCCAAGGCCTTAGGGCAATTCTTTACTCCTCCCTCTACACACCAGGCACTGTTGGGCACGCTGGAACGGACCAAGCCGGCGAGAGCATGCTGATGCCAGCCATACGCACGCTCCAGAGCGCGCGAACAGTGCACCTCGCACGCTGGCTCAGGCCAATCAGCCTCCCCCGACAGCCTCGGGCCTCCCCCTCGCGCCAGTCGAGGGGTCTCGACGTCCGCGACCTCCCCGGCGCTGTCCCCCCTCCTCCAGCGCCCTCCAGTAGCCGCCGTCGCACGCGCGCTGGCCGCCCGCGGCAGCCACTCCTCTGCCTCGCACGCGCGCACCTCTCTGTCACTCCCCCGCTCCTCCACTTACCTCAGCTGGACGTGGAGCTCGTCCAGGAACTCCCCAGACTCATCCCCGTCGTCTCCCGTGCGCTGTAGCCTCGAGACTAAGCTCGCCGGCGCACTGGACCGCGGGTCTCCGACGAGCCCCTATTTATAGGCCTCCCCGAGCCTCTCCAACACCACCACCAGCCTCACACCTCTCCACTGACCCCCCCCTGCATCACTAGTTCGACCCCAGGACGCCCCAGTGCTCGGGATCGACCGGAGCTCCGCCGCGTCGGGCCGCCGGCGATCTCGAGGTACAGGCCTCTCCTGCCTCTCCTTCCACTCATTTCGGAACCGCCGCACCTCACTGACCCTTTCCCCTCTCTTTCCCCCTCCATTTGCAGTCGGAAACGACCCCGACCACCGTCCTCCGACGAGCCTCCGCCGTCGCACCTCGCCGCCGGTGAACCAGGGCTCCCCGCCGTGCCGCGCTACCACCACTGCAACCGCAACACGCCACTGAGTCCGTCCCTGGCCTCCGTTGCCGTCGCCGTGGCCGGAATCGTCGCCGGTGAGCTCGCCGCCGCCGTGGCCGAGGGGTTAGAGATGACAGGCGGGCCCCGCCTGTCATCCCCCCACCTCTCTCCCCTCCTCTGTGCCGCTGACCCACGGGCCCCGCCCGTCAGGTTTGAAAACCTGACGTGCGCGCGCGCTGGCACCGTGCGGCTGGGCCAGCCCGTCTGGGCCGTGCACTGTGGCCTCTTCTGGCCCAGTGCACAGGACCCCTTTTTCTCTTTTTATTTTCTGTTAATGTTTTAAACATTTATACAGAAAAGAATATTAATCCAAATTAATTATTTCCAACTCCTAAAATCTTGTAATATTCCAACCTATTTAATGGTTCTACTTTCACTCAAATCCATGAAACTTTTCTGTACTGTTCAAATTTAAATTCAAATTTGAGCAGTATAACTCATGTTCAAAAATCAATATATCCTATTCTGTTACTCCAAAACTCCAGCTAAGATTTTTTCCCATCTTAGAAATCCCTCTAGTATTTTACAAAAATGAGATGACATTTTTCTGAGCACTTTGGTTTTTCTGTTTTATTTGTATTCTTATTTTCCCGTGGTTATTATGCGACGTATAGATCCCGTATTTGACGAAGTTGCTGTGGAAGAAGAAGGAGATGGACTTGAGGACTTTGAAGACCAAGCCAATCCAGGCAAGCAGCCCTTTGACCATGATACACTTGTTCTTCGGAAACCGTTTGTTTCCAAAGCATGATGATTAGGGTTACGTTGGTAACCGAGATGAACCACCACATGATGCATGCCTTATTGTTGATCTTGCTAAGTGCTAGATGACATGCAAATAGATGGTCATGATGCCTATATGATGCATGTGTGAGATGAACCCTCGTAGTTGAAATCTTTGCATGAACCCGTCGGGTGCCCCTAATGACCGAGGGTGATGAAGTGTTAGGTCATCACTTGAGAAAGAAGTGATGTGCCGGTAGATCATGTGCATGGTGGAATGATGGATTAGATTTATGTGTGACTACCGTCCCAACCAAACATGTGCAACCACACTACCCCTTATGGGACGGGGCTTTATTGATTACTTAGGTCGATACTAGCATGGTGCCCGCATTACTAGTGACGGGAAGACTTGAGGTCTTTCCCGGGACCGGGTCGTGCTTGGATAGACGGCCATGACTGTTTTTACAGGGCACCGGACACACCGTTGGTCCCTTCGGGTACGCGTGAACATTGAAATTTGGGCAAGTCCCGTGATCTATTGTTTGTACCCGAGGGCCGTGTGCCAACGAGTGGACTATATGTTAGTGTCGCCTAAGGTAAGGTAATGACCGGGTGCTTACCCCGGGTACTTGAGGTACTGCGGGTCGTGGATGACACGGAAGTTCCCCGGATCTTGTGGGTAAAGTGCACAACCTCTGCAGAGTGTAAAACTATTCGAATAGCCGTGTCCACGGTCATGGACAGTTGGGTGGTGCTACTTAAACTATGTCCAGAATTTTACTTCATTGGCGATATATATTGTGTGTGATGAGTCAAGGTGGTGACTTGACTCGATGAAATGAATCATATTCATGTTGATGTCGGTAACCTGTCTTCGAGGTTACGCGAGGTTATTGATGCATAACTTGATGATAGCATATTGTTCTAGCCTCCTGCTAGATTGTTCATTATTATTCAATTGCATTGTTACTTGAACCACATCATGGGTTGCTTGCGAGTACATTCAAAGTACTCATTGGCTTGCCACTGGTTATTTAATTGGCCAGGCATGGAAGAACAGGAATATGAGGAAGAGTTCTTTGGAGACGAACATGCGAACTAGGACGCTATCCCAGTCAGAATGCCTGTAGGGTTAAGGCAGATGGCATGGGTTCTACCCGTTTATCGAAGACTTCCGCTACTTGAGTTATTTGCTATTCAGCCCGTGAGGCTCTATCTATGTAAGACTTGGCCATGATGGCCTTAATTCGTGTAAGACTATTTGTATGGATGTAAGACTCTTGTTATTTCAGCTTCTGTGTGTTCAGTGAGCATTGATCTCTGGGATCACTGTACACGTGCATTCGGTGATCCCGACTTCTAAGTCGGGGTCCCCACACTGCCGCTCTAGCCGCTATCCTGGAAGGTCTTTATAAAGGAGAGAAGCAAGACTAACTCCGTTTAACATGCCGGTAGGGTTTTTCTATGTACAATCCTCCCGACTGGGTAAGTCTCTTTCTTGACCGCACACTTTTTCTTCGCTATGATGTATTAACCGAACTAAACTCGATTTTGTCCCTACAGGAGTGGAGGAAGGTAATCGAGGGGATTAATAGTCCCCACTACAAAAAAAGACACATCCGTGACAGTTTGGGCCGAACGGAACTTTTTTCTATCATACTTATGCCACTTCTAAGACTATAATTGTGATAAAACATGGTATCATCATAGATGTGGTGGGGTCCTACTTCTATGACAAAAAATCATGACAGAAAATGGGCTTTTCGTCCTGGGCGGGCCGGAGACGCAGCTGCATGACATTCTTTGGGTCGTCCATGACGGAAAAAACATTGGTAGAAGCGAGGGCGAGGAAAATATCGGGGTGTTCCCGGTTACGGTGGGTGGTTGGGGCCGAGCGATGCGCGTTTCTCTCATACACGCACGCGCGTGGGTGCGAGGCGTTGGGCTCTAACTGAACCCGAGCGATTGCACTGCAGGCTACACGTTGCTGAACCCGAGCGATCGATCAATGGCTATTAACTGAACCCGATTGAGCGATTCCTTCGCTACTGCTGCTAACTGAAGCCGATGGATGATGCCTCTACATGAACAATGAGCGTTGCTGGGGGGTTGGATGAACAGTTCCCGGTGGGGGTGGCTGAACAAGACCCCATGGTGTTGCATCTGCATGAACATGACCCCGTTCGATCGAGCCGGTTGGGGCTGCATAAACAGGACCGCGTGGAGGGCTGCATGAACAGTACCACCCCGTGGAGGGCTGCATGAACAGTAGACAGTGGAGGGCTGGATGAACAGTAGCCCGTGCAGGGGTGGTTGAACAGGAGCCCATGGAGAGGGCTGGTTGAACAGTAGCCGGTGGAGTTGCGCGCGGTGGAGGCTGAATAGTTGCAGGTGGAGGCTGGAGGAGGTCGACGGTGGATGAACAGTAGCCCGTGGAGGCTGGAGGGGGTCGACGGTGGTGATGAACAGTATCCCGTGGAGTCCCGTTTTGCGGTACGCCACACCCCTCCCGATGAACAGGACCCTCGTTTCGATCATAACGCTCCAACACAAAAGTCCGTTTCCTCTGTTTTGCGGTACGCCACACCCCTCCCGATGAACAGGACCCCCGTTTCGATCGTAGCGCTCCAACACAAGTATGTTTCCTCCATTTTGCGGTACGCCACACCCCTCCCGATCAACAGGACCCCCGTTTCGACTGTAGGAGGTACGTCCCCTCCGTTTTGTGGTACGCCAGACCCCTCCCGATGAACATGATCCGGTTTCGAATGTGGCTGGTCGAACACAAGGTCGTTTCCTCCTTCTGCGGTACAGCAGGCCTCGTTTCCATCGACTGTTCCATCCAAGCCCTCCCGATGAACACGACGACGCATTCCGTTCCGACCAAGCCGGTTGGCTCCCCATGAACACGATGACGATGATGTTTCTCCGTTCTGACCCAGCCATGTACACGAGCCCTGGCCGTACGTATGCGTGAGTAGGCGTTCGAGACACTGCCCGTATGTATGTACGTGGCCGTATTTTCTTTCTTGCACACTTGCAGTTGTACGTACGTGTACATGCTACGTGCGCGCCTCTACTACGACACGTGTGCGCCGCTACATCGACCAGTATGTACGTACACTTTCGCGACCAGAATGACAATGCTACGTACGCTTCGACCAGGTGGGTCCCGATTGTCAGGCACTTCCTTACCTGCGAAGATGTAGCTGGTGGGTCCCAGCAGTCAGGGGGGCAAATCATTTTTTTGCCAGGATGCACTTCCTTGCGTGCGAAGATCTAGCTGGTGGGTCCCAGCAGTCAGGGGGAAACGTTTTTCTCGCGAAATACGGTGGCCCGTCCGGTGTGTCCCCGCTATCAGGTCGAGGAATAATTATTTTGCGCGTAGTAAGGAGGCACTTCCTTGCTCCGGCCGTGGACCCAGCTGTCAGCCTCTCCACGTACAGTACTCTTCCGATGGAAGTCGTTCCTTGAACAGGTTGACCACGCCGCACCGAGAGCACCAGGGCGGTGGACGACGGCGAGGCCTAGGAAGGGGACGACGCGGAGCCGGGGAAGACACGACAGTGGAAGCCCACGCGGAGAGGAGTATGAGGGTTCACTGTTTCGGCTATGGTGTGTGGCTTCCGTCGTGGCAGGGCTCGGCCAGTAGTGGGAATAGTAGGGGGCGGTGAGGCCTCTATGGTAGGATAGCCGGCCATGGGAGGCAGGAGCATGCGGCACGACCGACGCTGCTTTGGGCGGCTGGAGCAAGAAGACCAGAAGTTGAAGTAGCACTACGACCGTTGGATGGGCATCGTACGGTCACTTGAGCTAGAATCGTTCATATTGACTAAGTTGACAAAGCATTCCGCCCCCGTCAACTTAGTAGGCCCACAAGTCAGCCACCCACCAAGGTGGGTCCCAACTAGCAGGGGGAGTATTCGTTTTTTTGTGCGTAACAAGGCGGCACTTCCGGTGGGTCCGAGCTAACAGCGGGGTGAACGTTTTTTTCGCGAAATACGGTGGCCCGTCCGGTGGGTCCCAGCAGTCAGGGGGGAAACGTTTTTTGCCAAATACGGTGGCCCATCCGATGGGTCCTGCTGTCAGGTGGAGGAATAATTATTTTCCACGTAATAAGGAGGCACTTCCTTGCGGCTACCGTGGACCCAGCTGTCAGCCTCTCCACGTACAATACTCTTTCGATGGAAGTCGTTCCTTGACCACGTTGACCACGCCGCGCCGAGAGCACCAGGGCGATGGACGACGGCGGCGCCTAGGAAGGGGACGACGCGGAGCCGGGGAAGACGCGGCAGTGGATGCCCACGCGTAGAGGAGTATGAGGGTTCACTGGTTCGCCGCGGTGTGAGGCTGCCGTAGCCGTAGAATAACAGGGGGTGTGGGTGAGTAGAGGGATGGCCTGGCCATCGGTGGGAGTAGTAGGGGCGGTGTGGCCTCCGCCGCATCGCAGCCGGCCACGGGAGGCAGGAGCATGAGGCACGACCGACGCTGGTTTGGGCGGTTGGAGCAAGAAGACCAGAGGTTCAAGAAGCACTACGTACGGCTGTTGGATGGACATCGTACGGTCACTAGAGCTAGAATCGTGCATATTGACTAAGTTGACAAAGCCCTCCGTCCCCGTCAACTTAGTAGGCCCACAAGCCAGCCTGCCACTATACTGGGTCCTAGCTAGCAGGGGGAGTATTCATTTTTTTGTGCGTAATAAGGACGCACTTCCTTGCGTGCGAAGATATAGCTGGTGGGTCTGGGTTGTGACCGGCGGTAATGTTTTTTTCACGAAATACAGAGGCCCTTTCGGTGGGTCCCAGATGTCAGGTGGAAGAATCATTATTTTGCGATTAATAAGGAGGCATTTCCTTGCGGCCGTGGACCCAGCCGTCAGCCTCTCCACGTACAGTCCACTTCAGATGCATGTCGGTCGTTGACCACGTTGACCAGGCCGCGCCGAGATCACCAGGGCGATGGACGATGTCGAGGCCTAGGAAGGGAACGACACGGAGGCAGGGAAGACTCGGCAGTTATTTCCCACGCGGAGGGGAGTACGACTGTACGAGGGTTTACTGGTTCGTCTGCTGTCGCCGGAGAATAACACCAGGTGTGGGTGAGTAGAGGGATGGCTAGGCCAGCGATGGAGTATGGTGGGGCGGTGAGGCCTGCGAGGTAGCACAGCCGGCCGCGGGGAGGAGAGAGCAGGCAGTCCCGCCGGCGCTTGTTTGAGTGGCTGGAACAGGAAGAGCAGAGATTGAAGAAGCACGATGCTACTTATTAAGCTTGCGTTGTATTCCCTCGAAGAGGAAAGGGATATGCAGCACAGTAGCGTAAGTATTTCCCTCGTATTTTGAGAACCAAGGTATCAATCCAGTAGGAGACCACGCGCAAGTCCCTCGCACCTGCACAAACAAATAAGAACTTCGCAGTCAACGCGATAAGGGGTTGTCACTCCCTTTACGTTCACTTACGAAAGTGAGATCTGATAGAGATGATAGTTTACATTTTTGGTATTTTTGGTTTATAAGAACAGCAAATAAAAGCAATAAAAGTAAAGTGGATGTAGATTGATATGTTGAGAATAGACCCAGGGGCCATAGTTTTCTCTAGTGGCTTCTCTCATGATAGTGATATTCTACGACGGGTAAACAAATTACTGTCGAGCAATTGATAGAAATGTGAATAATTATGAGACTATCTAGCCATGATCATTGTATATAGGCATCACGTCCGAGACAAGTAGACCGAAACGATTCTGCATCTACTACTATTACTCCACACATCGACCGCTATCCAGCATGCATCTAGTGTATCAAGTTCATAAGAATAGAGTAACGCCTTAAGCAAGATGACATGATGTAGAGGGATAAACTCAAGAAATATGATATAAACCCCATCTTTTTATCCTCGATGGCAACAATACAATACGTGCCTTGCTGCCCCTACTGTTACTGGGAAAGGACACCGCAAGATTGAACCCAAAGCCAAGCACTTCTCCCATTGCAAGAACTATAGATCTAGTAGGCCAAACCAAACCAATAATTCGAAGAGACTTGCAAGGATATTATGAGCACACATAAAAAGTTATGAGAAGAACCAAATATCTTTCATAGATAACCTTGATCATAAACTCACAATTCATCGGATCTCGACAAACACACCACAAAAAGATATTACATCAAGTAGATCTCCTCAAAGACCGAGGAAAACTTTGTATTGAGATCTAGAGAGAGAGAAGAAGCCATCTAGATACTAGATATGGACCCGAAGGTCTGTGGTAAACTATTCACAACTCATGGTGAGGGTGATGATGATGATGATGAAGAAATCCGTGATGGATCCCCCTCTGGTGGAGCTCCGAAACAGGCTCCAAGATGGGATCTTCACGGGAACAGAAGGTACAGCGGTGGAATTAGGGTTTTCTCTCTGTTCATGGAGTATCTGGGGTACGTAGACTTATATAGGAAGAAGGAGGGCACCTGGGGACGGTCGAGGGGGCCACGAGGCAAGCGGGCGCGACCTGGGAAGGGGGGCGCGCCCCCACCCTCGTGGGCCAGCCCTTGATCCCCTGATGTGGTTCTCATGCTCCGCGTGCGTGATTTTCTCCAAAAATATCTCTCGTGAAGGTTTCATTCCATTTGGACTCCATTTGATATTCTTTTTCTGCAAAACCCTGAAATAGGCAAAAAAAGCAATCTGTACTGGGCCTTTGGGTTAGTAGGTTAGTCCCAAAAATGATATAAAAGTGAATGATAAAGCCCATTAAACATCCAAGACTTCATAAATAATAGCATGGAACAATCAAAAATTATAGATACATTGGAGACGTATCAAGCATCCCCAAGCTTAATTCCTGCTCGTCCTCCAGTAGGTAAATGTAGGTATAGAGATACCGAAGATCGAACAGTCTCAATGGGTTATCCTACGTTTTATCCCTGTAAGCAGCTTCACCAAGGTCTTTCTTTGAAAAACTCCTTTCAATCACTCCTTTATGCTTTCCAGAAAATTCTACATCATTTCCGATCGACAATATGTCATTCACATATACTTATCAGAAAGGTTGTAGTGCTCCCACTCACTTAGAGTCATCTGGATTTAGTGTCAAAGCTTGCATCGGCGTAACCCTTTACGACGAACTCTTTATCACCTCCATAATCGACAAACATTTCCTTAGTCATCCAGTTATTAAGAATAATCAGTACAAGAAATATGTCAACTTGTGACCACCACTATTGGTCACTAAATGGTCACAAATTTCCATTTGTGACCTTTTTGTGACCAAAAACATAAGGTCAAAAGCTGGCCGTCATAAACTGAAATTAATGACCTTCTCTGTGAGAAGGTCGTAGACGTTTACGACCAAAACAAAAGGTCATTGATTCTATGACCTTCTGTTTTGGTCGCTAGCTGTTTGCCCAGGCCACGTTGGATCCGGCGTGGCAAGCTGACGTGGCAAAATTACGACCAAATGAAAAGGTCATTGACAAGAATCAGCCCGGTCCGAATTTGATGTCTATATGGGCCGAGTCCATTAATTCAGCCTTTCCATATTTTTTTCCTATCAATTTTTGCTAGGCTTCATGGGCCAAGCCCAACATTGCAGCCTTTTTATTTTTGGACCATGGCCTTTTTGTCTCAGCATTTTCATTTTTCGTTTTTTTTATTTGCATATTGTGGTCAGTTAGTAAGGTGGGTCCCCGCTGGGTCCCATTTGTCATGTTCTAGTAAGTGGGTCCCATCTATCACACTCATAGTCTTCATATTTCAACTACTATTTAAATTGGCAGAGACAGAAAACACACATGATCCTCCAAATCACATAAACGACAACAACGACCATTCAGGAACATAAGCAACCAGATCATTTAATACAATGGCAATCACAGCAACGACTACAAGTGTAATACTATATTTTACAAGCTCTACAAGCTCCTTCATAGCAATCACAAACTAGGCACAACAGATGTAAGCTGGACGACTATAGTCACATGAACAACATGTCGGACTCGCTGGACACCCATAGTCAGGGCTGGGAACAAACAAAATAGCAACATGCCTTCCTCGGTCGCCCTGTTACATGAATCAGTAGAGAATAATCAGGAAAACTGGGGCAAATATATTATGAACAAACCATTTAAGCTAGAATTGACAAGTGCACGGAGGGTAGTAGTGGTCGTCCACGGACATGAACTTAGAAAAGAAAACCTGATTTCAGCGAAATTAAAACTGTCGGTGTAAGTTGAATAACAGTGCAGCAGATTAGCTCTTAGCATGGAGGAACATCACCAAATTAAACAAGATGGTTGTCCAAGTTTCTTTGGAAATGGGAAAAGAGGGGACGAGATTGACCTTGCAATCGAACTTGCCCTTCCACTTGGGGGGCGAGGGGGGTGTGTAGTGGAACGATGCCGCCGCGTAGAGGTGGATCCGCAGGCCCGGGAGGCCCTTGCTCCACGAGGCGGCCGCCCGCATCTCCGTCGGCGGAGGCCGAATCTCTCGTGCAGAATGGGGGGAATGGCGGTCGGGGAGACGAACGACGAGAGAGACGACGATGATTTAGCTCCTCCTCCTCCTTGGATATTAACTACTTGCGTCGGCGTCCCGTGACGGAGGTCCATAGCAGCCCTCCTCACTCCGCGTGTGCGCCTCCGGCGAGGCACAGGCCGGCGTGCTGGATCTGGGATCTGGCCGCCGCAGGCCTAGGTGCTACTAGGGGAAGGGGGGAAGGGGAGGTGGAGAGGGTGGGGCATCGGGCGTGTGGGAGGGGAGGGAGCGGAGGCCGGCGGCGATGCATAAGGTCGTCGGTGAGTTGGGTGGTGGCGCCGAGGCGGGTGGGTGTGAGGGGAGGAAGGAATGAACCGAGGAGGCGGTCTGGTTTGGGAAATCGGCAACGGCGCGTGGGAGGCGTGGAGGGAGGAGGAGCAGGCGGAGCAGGAGGGCGTGGGGGAGGCCATGGACGGCGGCGAGCTCCGCTGGAGGGAGGCCGCGGCGGCGATCTCTCTCTCGATTTGGAGGGAGCTGGAGGAAGGAAGGAGACGAGCACTCTCTCGATCTGGTATGGATGGATGGATGGATTGGGAAAAAGGAGGCGTGGGTGGATGCAAAATGACCACGAGGACACAGCTAGGGTTGGTGTGGAAGGGTTGATGACTGCCGTTGGATCCTCGAGCATCCGACGGTGTATGATCCATGATCCGCGTGATATGCCCATGGACCAATCAGAACGCAGCAAACAATTTGAAGACCTCATGACCATCTAAATTGGTCGTAATCAAAGATAAGTTTTTCAGAAAAACCATTTTTCATTTTTCAGTGCCCAAAATGAGTTTTTTTGTAAAAGACCTACCAAATATTTGTTCAAATGATATCATACTTTGCACAAGTTTACATCTTAGATTGGTAAAGAATATTGACAAAGGGAGTTTTTTTTCTTTGCACGAAAAATCCATTTTTCATTTTTCGAGTGTCCAAAATTAGTTTTTTTGTGAAGGGCCTACAAAATATTTGTTGCAAAATTGGACCAAATCATTTTTCTAAAATATTAGGGCATATTTTGTGCACAATTGACCAAATGGTTGGGTGTCAAAAGTTTTTATCCACCTCTCGTGAAAAAGACAAATTTCCGGCGATTTAGTAGGAAGCGGGTCAAATTTGAACTGCAGCTGCCTCATTGTTTCCTCTTTATTTTTTCCAAAAATCATTTCTAGGTACATAACTATCTATTTAATCAGAGAAACATCAAAAGATTTCCAAGATTCAACAACTAGCTAGGAACAGTCAAGCCCGCCATTTTGACCGCATTTTGAAATGGGCATAAAAAATAAAATAAAATCAAAAAATTGGAAAACCTCCACATTGTGTCATCATATGTGACCAAGTTTTCAGGAAAAATAATAAACTTGTAATATGGAAATTATTTTAAAAAAGGTGTTCTCAGAAATGAGCTATCATGCGTGAAGATTCATGGCTTTCAAGCCAAATGATCAATCTTATAGCCACATTCATGGCATAGTTTGTTCAAATGATCTCATATTGTGCACGAGGGTGCATCTTGGAATTGCAAACAATGTTGCCTAAGAAAGTTTTCATTTTCTTTGGACGAAAAATTCATTTTCCATTTTTCGAGTGCCCAAAAGGAGGTTTTTTTTGCGAAGGACCTCCCAAATAATTGTTGCAAAATTGGACCAAATCATTTTAATAAAATAATAGGTCATATTTAATGCACAATTGACTAAATGGTTGGCTGTAAAAAGTTCTGATCCACCTCTCGTGAAAAAGACAAATTTCGGCCGATTCAGTTGGAAGTGGGTCAAATTTGAACTGTAGCTGCCTTGTAGTTTGCTCTTTATTTTTTACAAAAATCATTTCTAGGTACATAAGTATCTATTTAATCAGAGAAACACCAAAAAAATTCCAAGATTCAACCACTAGCTAGGAACGGTCATTCCCGCCGTTTTGACCGCATTTTGAAACGGGCATAAAAAATTCAAAAAAAAATCAAAAAGTTGGAAAAACTTCGCATTTTGTCATTATATATGACCAAGTTACCAGGAAAAGTAATAAACTTGTAATATGGCAATTCTTTTAAAAAAGTGTTCTCAGAAATGAGCTATCATGCGTGAAGATTCATGGCTTTCAAGCCAAATGATCAATCCTATGGCCACATTCATAGCATAGTTTGTTCAAATGATCTCATATTGTGCACAAGGGTGCATCTTGGAATGGCAAACAATGTTGCCTAAGAAAGTTTTCATTTTTTTTGGACGAAAAAATTCATTTTCCATTTTTCGAGTGCCCAAAAGGAGGTTTTTTTGTGAAGGACCTCCCAAATAATTGTTGCAAAATTGGACCAAATCATTTTTATAAAATAATAGGTCATATTTAATGCACAATTGACTAAATGGTTCGGTGTAAAAAGTTCTGATCCACCTCTCGTGAAAAAGACAAATTTCGGCCGATTCAGCTGGAAGTGGGTCAAATTTGAACTGTAGCTGCCTTGTAGTTTGCTCTTTATTTTTTACAAAAATCATTTCTAGGTACATAAGTATCTATTTTATCATAGAAACACCAAAAAAATTCCAAGATTCAACCACTAGCTAGGAACGGTCATTCCCGCCGTTTTGACCGCATTTTGAAACGGGCATAAAAAATTCAAAAAAAATCAAAAAGTTGGAAAACCTTCGCATTGTGTCATTATATATGACCAAGTTACCAGGAAAAATAATAAACTTGTAATACGGCAGTTCTTTTATAAAAGTGTTCTCAGAAATGAGCTATCATGCGTGAAGATTCATGGCTTTCAAGCCAAATGATCAATCATATGGCCACATTCACAGCATAGTTTGTTCAAATGATCTCATATTGTGCACAAGGGTGCATCTTGGAATGGAAAACAATATTGCTTAAGGAAGTTTTCATTTTCTTTGGACGAAAAATTCATTTTCCATTTTTCGAGTGCCCAAAAGGAGGTTTTTTTGTGAAGGACCTCCCAAATAATTGTTGCAAAATTTGACCAAATCAATTTTCTAAAATACTAGGACATATTTAATGCACAATTGACAAAATGGTTGGGTGTAAAAAGTTTTGATCCACCTCTCGTGAAAAAGACAAATTTCGGTCGATTCAGCTGGAAGCGGGTCAAATTTGAACTGCGGCTGCCTCATAGTTTGTTATTTATTTTTTCCAAAAATCATTTCTAGGTACATAAGTACCTATTTAATCATAAATACATGATTTTGTTGCGATACGTCGAGGTTTGGGTGGTGGTCGAGGGCCCCAACTCTAGAGCGCGTAAACTCGCATGCCTGTCGCGTGGTCACCGCGTGACTGTGGCGTTGCCATGTGTTCTGGGCGGCCTAGGCATGTCTAGTGGGTTGGCCACTCCCCAGGTAGGTGCTAGGAAGAAAATTACAACATAAGATTCTCACGAGGAGACCGATCGATGCTCAAACATGAATTAGCAGCCAAGTGTTTTATTAGCGGTACGGGAAATGCACATGGCTAATGGGCGTGAGTTTTGGTTGAGGATGATCAGTTACTAAGAAGACCGTCTTCACAAATTTTCAGCTCAAAAGGAGGAGTCTAGGTGGTACTTGCTTTGCAAAGTACCACACTGGACATAAATACGAATGTTGAAGATGGGCTCAAAATAATGAATGGATTGAGCTGGCATTTGGTGGAGGATAGTTATTTGGGCATAGGAAAGCACTGTAGAAAATGGATACCATTTGGACATGCCAAAGTGGTACTTCCTTCACAAAGTGTTTTTTTGAACAGAATAGGAAAATGAATATTTTTGAATTATTTTTGAACTAGGCAAGGAAGGTTTTTACATATTTGACGAAGATATGACCCAAAGAATTTATGAGATTTTTTGGGGAATTTTGGGAATGACAGAAATATAGGTTGCTTCACAACCTAGGGCAAAAACTGCCACATGGACATGACACATAGGCAAAACTGATGAGGTGGCGCCTAGTCGTAGCAACCCACCACAATTTTCAAGGTTATGACCATCTATATTGGTCATGAACAGCTAGAAATAAGGCAGCGAACTAGTGCTATCTGCTTTGTGACCATTTCGTGTAAGGAAATTATGACCTTTCTGACCAAAATGGTCGTTATAGTTTAGGGTTTGGAGCCCCCCGAACAGCTTTTGACCAATTGGTCTGAAATGGTCATAGATCTATGACCAATTCTTCCAGGGTCACTAACAAAAGGTCATAAGTTGACATATTTCTTGTAGTGAATTTTGACCGCTGTACAGTGATCTACTCCTGGATCACTATTGTACCTCCCTGTCAAACTCATGGCAAGGTACACAACATGTTTGGTACACAACATGGCATACTTTATAGAACCTATGGCTGAGGCATAGGGAATGACTTTTATTCTCTCTATATTTTTCTGCCGTGGTCTCGGTTTGAGTCTTACTCAACTTCACACCTTACAAGTGAGGCAAGAAATCCTTCTTTGACTGATCCATTTTGAACTACTTCAAAATCTTATCAAGGTATGTACTCATCGAAAGTCTTATCAAGCATCTTGATCTATCTCTATAGATCTTGATGCCCAATATGTAGGCAGCTTCACCAAGGTCTTTCTTTGAAAAACTCCTTTCAAACACTCATTTATGCTTTCCAGAAAATTCTACATCATTTCCGATCGACAATATGTCATTCACATATACTTATCAGAAAGGTTGTAGTGCTCCCACTCACTTTCTTGTAAATACAGGCTTCACCGCAAGTCTGTATAAATCTATATGCTTTGATCAACTTATCAAAGCGTATATTCCAACTCCGAGATGCTTGCACCAATCCATAGATGGATCGCTGGAGATTGCACATTTTGTTAGCACCTTTAGGATTGACAAAACCTTCTGGTTGCATGATATACAATTCTTCTTTAATAAATCCATTAAAGAATGCAATTTTGTTATCCATTTGCCCGATTTCATAAAATGCGGCAATTGCTAACATGATTCGGACAGACTTAAGCATCACTACAGTTGAGAAAGTCTCATCATAGTCAACTCCTTGAACTTGTCGAAACCCTTTCGCAACAAGTCGAGCTTTGTAAACAGTAACATTACCGTCTGCGTCGGTCTTCCTCTTGAAGATCCATTTATTTTCGATGGCTTGCCGAGCATCGGGCAAGTCAACCAAAGTCCACACTTTGTTCTCATACATGGATCCCATCTCAGATTTCATGGCCTCAAGCCATTTCGCGGAATCTGGGCTCATCATCGCTTCCTCATAGTTCGTAGGTTCATCATGGTCTAGTAACATGACTTCCAGAACCGGGTTGCCGTACCACTCTGATGCGGAACAAACTCTGGTTGATCTATGAAGTTCAGCAGAAACTTGATCTGAAGTTTCATGATCATCATCATTAGCTTCCTCACTAATTGGTGTAGGAATCACTGGAACTAGTTTCTATGATGTTCCACTTTCCAATTCGGGAGAATGTACAATTACCTCATCAAGTTCTACTTTCCTCCCACTCACTTCTTTCAAGAGAAACTCTTTCTCTAGAAAGGATCCACTCTTAGCAACAAAGACCTTGCCTGATTCTCTGAACTTCACTTTGTTGCTAAGAGTGGATCCTTTCTAGAGAAGGAGTTTCTCTTGAAAGAAGTGAGTGGGAGGAAAGTAGAACTTGATGAGGTAATTGTACATTCTCCCGAATTGGAAAGTGGAACATCATAGAAACTAGTTCCAGTGATTCCTACACCAATTAGTGAGGAAGCTAATGATGATGATCATGAAACTTCAGATCAAGTTTCTGCTGAACTTCAGAGATCAACCAGAGTTTGTTCCGCATCAGAGTGGTACGGCAACCCGGTTCTGGAAGTCATGTTACTGGACCATGATGAACCTACGAACTATGAGGAAGCGATGATGAGCCCAGATTCCGCAAAATGGCTTGAGGCCATGAAATCTGAGATGGGATCCATGTATGAGACCAAAGTGTGGACTTTGGTTGACTTGCCCGATGATCGGCAAGCCATAGAAAATAAATGGATCTTCAAGAGGAAGACTGACGCTAACGGTAATGTTACTGTTTACAAAGCTCGACTTGTTGCGAAAGTTTTTCAACAAGTTCAAGGAGTTGACTACGAGGAGACTTTCTCACCCGTAGCGATGCTTAAGTCTGTCCGAATCATGTTAGCAATTGCCGCATTTTATGAAATCTTGCAAATGGATAACAAAACTGCATTCTTTAATGGATTTATTAAAGAACACTTGTATATGATGCAACCAGAAGCTTTTGTCAATCCTAAAGGTGCTAACAAAATGTGCAAGCTCCAGCGATCCATCTATGGACTGGTGCAAGCATCTCGGAGTTGGAATATACGCTTTGATAAGTTGATCAAAGCATATATATTTATACAGACTTGCGGTGAAGCGTGTATTTACAAGAAGTGAGTGGGGGCACTACAACCTTTCTGATAAGT
>LR738712.1:617272474-617373118 GCA_902687465.1 Secale cereale | reverse complement strand
GACACTGCGAGGTGGGTAGTTTATCTGGGGCGGATGCCTCCTAAAGAGTAACGAAGGTGTGCGAAGGTAGGCTCAAGCGTTGATTCTGCTCGTGAGCGTAATGGTATAAGCCTGCCTGACTGTGAGACCGACTGGTCAAACAGAGACGAAAGTTGGCCATAGTGACCCGGGAGTCCCGTGTGGAAGGGCTCTCGCTCAACGGATCAAAGGTACGCCGGGGATAACAGGCTGATGACTCCCAAGAGCTCTTATCGAGGGAGTCGTTTGGCACCTCGATGTCGACTCATCACATCCTGGGGTTAAAGAAGGTCCCAAGGGTTCGGTTGTTCGCCGATGAAAGTGGTACGTGAGTTGGGTTTAGAACGTCATGAGACAGTTCGGTTCCTATCTACCGTTGGTGTTAAAGGGAGAACTGCGAGGAGCCAGCCCTAGTACGAGAGGACTGGGCTGGGTCAACCTATGGTGTACTGGTTGTTATGCCAATAGTAGCGCCGGGCAGCTAAGTTGGTATGGAAGAACTGCTGCGCCGCGGGAAATCCTTCTCTATACAAGTTCTCGTACGAGGTTTTTGAACAGAACTTCGATAGGCGAGAGGTGTAAGCACCGCGAGGTGTGAAGCGATCTCGTACTAAACGGATGGAAATTGACAACAATAAAAAAACAGAACTTAGAAAGAGAGGTTCTGAAAGGTAAAAGGACTGGAAATCCTAAAAAAGCGCCCTTTGACTCGAAATCAAATTTGTGCTAGTGGTTCGAATCCACAACAGAACAATGAATGAATGAAATGAATGAATGTGGGCGGTCCCCAGACGACAAGTGTGTGATCAGAAGCCTTTCCTTTAGCTGTTTATACAGGAACGAATCAATCAAGTTTCTAATAAAACAGAACTATAGAATCAGTCCGTCCGGTTAAGCATTGGGGAGCTGATAGGTCGAACGGAGTGGTGCCAGAGCTCTAAAGTGGCTCCAAATATCCATTTCTTTGATTTTCCTGTGTGCTTTTTAGGCGGCTATCTATATTAGCCAGAAAGCACTTACATTTGAGACCGGGCACTTCATCATCAGGTGGAGAAGAACGAACAATACCCAATAGTGCCAGCCAAACCAAGCTAGTACACCATCCAGCCAGAAGAAAACAAAGGAAAAGAAATAGAACGTACCTCCTTAAATAAATATCTAACCTATCAAACTCAAGCAAGAGTCGAACCGCTAGCTTTTTGTGGCCATGGGAACCGGCTGGGACACCCTCAACCCCCCTTTTATTCTAAAAAAAGGGATCGGCACTTCTCATATAAATGGGATGGAATTTCTCGAATTTCACACAGGAGATCATCCTCAACAAGGCCTTGTTGGCTGCTGTTATGTTAGGTGTTTATGAATCTGATTGGAAGGGGCCTTAGACCCGATGGATTGGGATATATAAGCTTATTCTTCCAACTGGATTGAGTCATAGTGCAACGTTACTTCTTGCTGGATCTGGATCGCAATATCAAGTTGCTTTCCTGCAGCACCTACATGGCCACATTTGCACTAACTTTGTTCACTGCTTGGTTTGACTGAGCTGTTCAAGAAAAAAGAAAGATGAATGCGTTTAAAATCTACGAGTTGCCTTAGTAAGAAAGTTCCTCCTTCTCGCTATAGAAATGATCTTTAAGACAACCTATCCGTTTCGGTTTTGAAGAAGACATGCATGAGTCAGTGCCAGGTGTCCCCGGTCGTGATACACTAACCAACCAACTTAACCTATAGCGCTCAATCAAATGAAGTTTTGATTTCCCATATGAAGAAAAAGCTACCTTCAATCCATAGTGCCATCTTTCTCTTAAAATGACATTAGTTATGCTTTCTTCAAGATCGAGATCATCTAAGACCTATGTCTGATCCTGTCCAATAGCAGGTTTAGTGAGCACCATAGACCAATCCACCTACTTTGATAGCATAAAATCATTCGGGGATTTTAATGTAAAAACACCTGCGCAGAGCTTGGAGAGCAGAGCACTCGGGTGCGATGGGTTGATTGATTCCATAGTAGGTTTCTGAGTTCATCAGGTGTGCTTGTGCCTGAAATGCTTTTCACAAGAAGCTAGTCAGAAAAAGGGGCACGCATCTACGCGATTCTAACTGCTCTTGGTTTTGTAACTCACTGCTCTTGGTTTTCTACATGGGAGTTGGTCCAGATAACATATCTTAACGAGGGATATAAAAGGGCGAAGGTCAATGAAATGGGGTCCTTATAGGTATCTGCCCATGTTCAATCACTGAAGTAATGAATCTAAACAAGAAAATGAAGTAGAAGTGAAAAGCTTTTCTAATATATTTATATATCTCTTTGCTCAGTTTTCCCCTTTAATGTCCCTCTCCATTATTATTCATAGTAATGTGCTCCTCGCCGAGCTTTATGATTTCCATTGTCATTCTTCCCTCTCCTCTCTAATTGCTTTTCATCGTCTCTTTGCGTTTACCCTATTTTCGTGACTCTCCTCTCTTTCTTCTCCCCGTACCATTATTTTGATCGTTTCTGAATCTTGAGATTGCTTCAATGCATGTGATCCCTCTCCTCAGCCTTCCCCTCCTAAATCTTAGAATCCTAATGCCGCAGGTGCTATGTCGGAAACCCATTTTTTTATCCTCTGCCCCAAGGAAAATGAAAGAAGAAGAAAGCCCTGGTATTCTCTACTTGAATTCAGGAAGATTCAGATACCGAAAGCAATAGGAATGGGAAAGTTGAGCGGGCAATAGGTTTATGACTGAGCACTAGAGCCTGGAATAGCAGGAATGAAGGTTGGGAAATATGCCATGCAGAATTCCAATAAGTTGGCACTGCTTTCCCTTTGCATATGAAAAATGGAGAGGAAAAGCATGGGTGGACCAAGCGTTTTAACTGGAATCTAGTGACGGAGAAAGAAGAAAGAATGGGAAGAAAGCAACCATGTGCAAGCTTTAATTAATAGAAATAAGTAGGAGTTACAGCCTTTAAATTCGAGTGAAACGAGCCTTTGACGTAGTCACAAATTCGACTGCCCTTTCACTATTATTATTATTTCGAGTAATAGCGGAAGGAGTGCCAAAGCCCATTTTAGTAGAAAGCTGCTGCCCTTTTATAGTAATGCGGAGTGACATAATCAATCGAATTCGACTGGTTGGTTCCCCTTATTAGTCAATTGCTTTTGACGTATCAGGTGGGAATGGGAGAGCCTCTTTTCTTTCCGCAATGGAATCGGCTTAAGCTCGACCTTTTCTTTCATTTCCTATCATAGGGATATAAAAATCAATCCAATTGCGTTTTTCTTAGTTTAGAATATCAAAAGACATCCCACAACCCGGTCTTAGGTTCAGAGTCGCTTTGTGGGAACTTCAAGAGAGAGAAGAGAGATCATAGCTTAATATCAAAGGTCAGGTATACCTGCCTACGTTCGGCATACACATTCACCAGTTCCATTCGGAACCTTTCTCTAGATGGAATCTTGATTGAACTTTCAAATGCAAGAGCAAGAATGCCGTGAGGGAGCCCTATCTAAAATATGCAAGGCCAGATCCCACTTTCTTTAATCGAGCGGGCAAGGGATCGCAAACATCTTTTCTTTTCAGAGAAAAGGTTTTCAAAAGATATCCCGAAGGGGTCTTAGGTAAGGTAAGGAGTGACAGCTCTATTCAATAAGCTAGCTCTTTAAGGGAAGATAGGGCATCTCCTAAAATGTGGAAGTTTGGTGCTTTAGAGATAAGGCCGGCACGCTTTGCTGGAAAGTAATAAGTCAACAAAACAAGGTAGGTCTACCCCCTAATAAAGGTTTCGCTCGACGACCCTGTATCCATTCTCGATTAAAGCACGGAGAGTTAGGTTTATTATCTCCAGTTTGCTGCTATCTTCTCCACGACTTGGTTCTTATGGATCTCCTTCAGGTCCTAGGCATCTTGTCTCTATCTCTGCTCTCTATCGGTAGTCAAATCAGTACTTTGTCTTTGCCTGTCTCTATCCATTCCTTCAACACTGATGGACTCGGAGTGGCATAACCCCTTTAATAAGAAGCATAAGACCTAAAGCGAGGAGATAGAATCGAAAGAATGATAGCAAGTTCTTTGAAAGTGGGAAGAAAGCCAAGGATACGGTGGTGTGTAGGGTCTTTCAAATCAATCAGGAAAGCGTGAGCTGAAAAGGAACACGGCTTTCCGCGCCTTGACAAGTGGATCTACCAAGAATAGTTTTTTCAGTCGTTACTTATTATATAATAGCTCGATCCGCTCACGCATGTGATTGATTTCTTCCCTATCTTTCGAAAATCTTCCATTCGAACAGGAAGATTCCCTTCTCGCTGTGTATCCAGAACCTGAGGATGATGAGGATCTATAAAGGTTCTTTGATCGAGCTCTCGCTTCGGCTTCTTTTGTTGCCGAAGACTAGGACCCGTCTTATTTGCTGAAAACCTGTCTGTTTAGGGACTCTTTCCTTTCAATGGACATACTTGCCTGGAACTGATTCTACCTTGAGAGCGCTTCCCTCTTTTCTGATTCCTTCCCTTTGACCACCGAAAATACAACCTCTAATAGCCATTTCTATTTTTTAGATGTTTCAAACAAGTGATTTTACACTTTTCTCCTTCCTGTCTTTCCCCGATAAAGGAGTTTGACCCTTCCACTTCTGCCTTTGCCCTTTGTATTTCTTCCCGCAATTGAGATCCCTGTTAAGGAAGAATATCTCGCTCATGCTTTTTTTGCGAGGAAATCGCTCTACTTTTTCCAGCGATGAGTGATTGAGTAAGGTCTAATTCAATCTGTGTTATGACCTACCTTTTTTGATTGAAGTAAACGAGAGCTTTACTTCTTCTTTTCAAACCCTAAGGTTTGAGCTCGTCCTCGGGTCGGATTCCGATCCTTTTCTCTCTTTTCAAATTCCATAGATATGGATGTCTCGACTGTCGAATCCGAATCCTTAGAACAACTCGATTCCATTGATTCACTGTCCATTTGTCCTTCAACCGGATTAATGGTCAATGACTTTGATAGCCTTTCCTTCACACAAGGTTTTTAATCCATCTCCCCCGCTTAGGGCAGTAAGGGGAAGTAGCGATATTCCGATTCCTTCGTGGGGAATCAATGAAGGCAGCCGCTCCAGCAACTTTAGTACTTAAGTTAACGCCCCAGCCCTTATCCCGCGATGAGAAGGTAGATGCGGTAATCCAACTCCTATCTTCTTGCGGAAAGGGCATTCAATGCCATCTTCATTCCCTTCCTTGCTTCGAGGAGCAGGTCGAATAGTCAAAGAAGGGGATGGCTAATTCCAGGAATAGAGTAGCATTCTCAAGCACTACCCTCCGTTTTTTTCAAACCATATAAAACAGTAAATCTACCAGTTGCAGATACATGTCCACCACCTGTTTATCTACTACCATAAGCGGGAGCAGTTGCAGGTAAAGAGTGTTGTGAGGGCTTTCATTTGCGCGTTAAGGGCAGTTTCTGTTATAGCACTAGAAATCTGTGCCGTTAGTCGAATGCTCGGAATGAAAGAATGACTATTTCCTTGCTGGAACATAATGACAACCGCAGGAATTCGGAATAAGACATGTTAAGTTTCTCCTCTTTCTGTCTAATGACTACTACGAAATGCCTAGACTATAACATTCCTACGGAATGCTGCCCATAGATTACGGAACACTTGGCATATGTTGATTGAGTCCCGGGTATAGCTCCCTCACTCGCTCTACTTTGAATCACGAATTAGCGTATGAAAAGCGGCGATCTTTCTCTATTTCTTCCTCTTCCACCAAAACAAACAAGTTGTTTTCGGGCGTCAGGCAAACTTAGTTCTTCGTTCCTCTGGTAATTGGATTGATATATAAGGATTGGGGTTGTCACCCGTATGCTTCTTATCTTTGGCTTCGAACAAGGGGAGTCCTTTCAAGCTTCATCAAATCCATGGCACAAGGTCTGTTTTTCATTATAGAATCGAGCAAGAATCGGATTGTGAATTAGGATTGTATGCAAGAAGGGATTCAGAAACAGGAAAGCGAGTCAAGTAATCCGAATACGTAGCCACTCTCATTCTATGCTTATATCCAGAACTAGTTCACCGAACAAAGGGACGGAACTACTGACTAAACTGTAGCGAGCTAATACCTAAACTTGAACTCTGAAATAGCACTCATTTATTCAATTATTTGAAGCTAAGGTGCGGGAAAAGAATACATAAGGTTAGATATGAACTAGTTGACTGTTCAATTGAGGGACTACGATGCATTTTACTCATGTTTTTATTCCATTCCAGGATTCATTCATATTCGACCCTAACGAGACTCAATAACGAAACTAGGGCCCTTGCTTTCCCAACTGGAGCAGGAAACTTCCAACCAAATAGGAGGGACCCGGAAGAAGAGATAAATGACAACTATCTCTAGAGAATTGAAAAGAGGTGTGCGAACTATGTTATTGAATCGGCCATGAAAACCTAAAATGAAGGAATAGGGGGTCTGGGATAAGCATGTATTGGAGGCGGGTTTCCTAATAAGTCAATGGCTATCCTTCGCTATCTGGGGCTAGCTCACTCTATGAGATAATTTTCATGTATGGTTCGAAGCAGTTAACTCCCTTTTAAGGAGCGATCGATCAGCCCCGACCATGACCGGTCTAGAATCTCTCTCATTGAGCTTCTCTTTTGCACCTGCTTTCTTCTTGATTTATTGCAGCAGCTAGTCTCCCTTTTCCAAATTCGATTATAAGTGAAGTGAGTTATGTTTCAAGAAATTCCATCCATTTCATCGCCCAGAATAATACCCAGTCCTGCCAATCTCTACGACAATCTTTGGTTTAGTTTAGTTGATCTTTTTCTATTATGAAAAGCAAGGAAACACTAGTAATGGTGGAAACAGAACTTAGAAATCTCAGGCTGAAGGCTAGTATTATTAACGAGTCTCACCTATTTCTTACTTCCCCTACTAGCCCTACCTACATCACCTTTCATATGGAACATGCATGCTTTAGTGATGGGGCTAGCCGCTTTCACAAGAAATCAAACCAAACAAAGACACTTAGCATAGGAGTAGATTAGGGCATCTAGTGCTCTGATCATCGTCTGAGGACTGTAAGGTGCCAAGGGAAATAGCTCCATCCCATTGGATATCCATAGCCTTGGTGGATCAGTGCAGTGAGAAAAAACTCTTTCATTCTATCTATGGTAGATAAAGGAGCTTCAAAGCCGTAGCCATCCTCATGGCCTTTTCACTCTACAGCCGTTGCACTTTTTTTATTAAATGAAATAGTTCGTTTTCTCGCTCTTAACTCGAAAGTACTAACTAAATAGGGGCACGGGAAATGCATCCTCGCTGGCTTATGATTGGTTGCTCAACCCTGCCTTTAAACGCACGAAATCGAAGCAAGGCAGCGGAAATCACATTGAATGCAATGCGTTCTCTACTTTCGTATCTCCATGTTGATAAAAACTATTAGCAAAACATGAGGAGAGAGAAAAAGCAATCAAGTGGGAATTCAAGTCCAATCAATCTTCGAAAAACTCGATAAAAAAGAAATGCCGAACATCTAATCTAGTCTTTGCTTTCTGTCTTTTACTATTACTATTATTTATAGAAAGGCATCCTCTCTATACTCTAAACCCTTATCGGGGAGAAGTCACTCTTCTAAGTGCTATATACGAGCAAAGGGAGGAGGTCTCTATGGATAGAGTTCTATCAGAACCCAACCCTGAAAGCTATGACATTACGGGCCACAACGGATGAAGTGGCGGAGATCGGGGAAAGAACGAGTTTTTCGAAGATTGATTTCCATTATTATTCATAGTAATGTGCTCCTCGCTGAGCTTTATGATTTCCATTGTCATTCTTCCCTCTCCTCTCTGATTGCTTTTCATCGTCTCTTTGCATTTACCCTATTTTCGTGACTCTCCTCTCTTTCTTCTCCCCGTACCATTATTTTGATCGTTTCTGAATCTTGAGATTGCTTCAATGCATGTGATCCCTCTCCTCAGCCTTCCCCTCCTAAATCTTAGAATCCTAATGTCGCAGGTGCTATGTCGGAAATCCATTTTTTATCCTCTGCCCCAAGGAAAATCAAAGAAGAAGAAAGCCCTGGTATTCTCTACTTGAATTCAGGAAGATTCAGATACCGAAAGCAATAGGAATGGGAAAGCGGAGCGGGCAATAGGTTTATGACTGAGCACTAGAGCCTGGAATAGCAGGAATGAAGGTTGGGAAATATGCCATGCAGAATTCCAATAAGTTGGCACTGCCCTTTCCATATGAAAAATGGAGAGGAAAAGCATGAGTGGACCAAGCGTTTTAACCGGAATCTAGTGACGGAGAAAGAAGAAAGAATGGGAAGAAAGCAGCCATGGGCAAGCTTTAATTAATAGAAATAAGTAGGAGTTACAGCCTTTAAATTCGAGTGAAACGAGCCTTTGACATAGTCACAAATTCGACTGCCCTTTCACTATTATTATTATTTCGAGTAATAACGGAAGGAGTGCCAAAGCCCATTTTAGTAGAAAGCTGCTGCCCTTTTATAGTAATGCGGAGTGACATAATCAATCGACGATCGAACAGTCTCAATGGGTTATCCTACGTTTTATCCCTGTAAGCAGCTTCACCAAGGTCTTTCTTTTCTTTATCGGCAACTTTTGGCTCAACTTTATCCTAGTTCCAAAAACTTTATCATCACGTGAGAGGGAGTAGTTACAATGGTGAACATCTTATGTTGATCATATCTACTATATGATTCACGCTCGACCTTTCGGTCTCCAGTGTTCCGAGGCCATATCTGCATATGCTAGGCTCGTCAAGTTTAACCCAAGTATTCTACGTGTGCAAAACTGGCTTACACCCGTTGTATTTGAACGTAGAGCTTATCACGCCCGATCATCACGTGGTGTCTCGGCACGACGAACTTTCGCAACGGTGCATACTCAGGGAGAACACTTATAACTTGAAATTTAGTAAGGGATCATCTTATAATGCTACTGTCGAACTAAGCAAAATAAGAAGCATAATAAGATAAATATCACATGCAATCAAAATATGTGACATGATATGGCCATCATCATCTTGTGCTTTTGATCTCCATCTCCAAAGCACCGTCATGATCACCTTCGTCACCGGCGCGACACCTTGATCTCCATCGTAGCATCGTTGTCGTCTCGCCAACTATTGCTTCTACGACTATCGCTACCGCTTAGTGATAAAGTAAAGCAATTACATGGCGATTGCATTTCATACAATAAAGCGACAACCATATGGCTCCTGCCAGTTGCCGATAACTTTACAAAACATGATAATCTCATACAAAACCGTATATCTCATCATGTCTTGACCATATCACATCACAACATGCCCTGCAAAAACAAGTTAGACGTCCTCTACTTTGTTGTTCCAAGTTTTAGGTGGCTGCTACGAGCTTAGCAAGAACCGTTCTTACCTACGCATACAAAACCACAACGATGTTTCGTCAAGTATGTGATGTTTTAACCTTCACAAGGACCGGGCGTAGCCACACTTGATTCAGCTAAAGTGAGAGAGACAGACACCCGCCACTCACCTTTAAGCAATGAGTGCTCATAACGGTGAAACCAGTCTCGCGTAAGCGTACGCGTAATGTCGGTCTGGGCCGCTTCATCTCACAATACCGCCGAAGCAAAGTATGACATGCTGGTAAGCAGTATGACTAGTATCGCCCACAACTCATTGTGTTCTACTCGTGCATATCATCTACGCATAGACCTGGCTCATGATGCCACTGTTGGGGAACGTAGTATTTTAAAATTTTCCTACGATCACGCAAGATCTATCTACTACAGACATAGCAACGAGACGGGAGAGTGTGTCTACGTACCCTCGTAGACCGGGAGCGGAAGCGTCTAGTGACGCGGTTGATGTAGTCGAACTTCTTTGCGATCCAACAGATCAAGTACCGAACGTACGGCACCTCCGCGTTCAGCACACGTTCAGCTTGATGACGTCCCATGAGCTCTTGATCCAGTTGAGCCTCGCGGGAGAGTTTCGTCAGCACGACGGCGTGGTGACGGATATGATGAAGTTACCGGCGTAGGGCTTCGCCTAAGCACTGCAACGGTATAACCGAGGTGTGTTTCTGTGGAGGGGGGCACCGCACACGGTTGGGAGAGATCAACTGATCAACTTGTGTGTCCTAGGGTGCCCCCCTGCCCCCATATATAAAGGAGCAAGGGGAGGGGCCGGCCAGCCCTTCTTTGGCGCGCCAGGGAGGCAATCCTACTAGGAATATGATTGCAATCCTATTCCTAGTAGGAGTCCACCAAGAAGGAAATGGGGGAAAGGAAGGAGAGGGAGAGGTGGTGCCCCCCCCCAATCCTAGTCCAACTAGGATTCCCTGGTGGGGCGCCGGCCAGCCTCTATGCGTTGTCTCTCTTCTTTGCTCAAGGCCCACTATGGACCATACCCCCTCGTGGGGGGTTCCGGTAACCCCCTCCGGCAATCCGATTAAATCCGAAACTTTTCCGGAACACTTCCGGTGTCCGAATATAGTCGTCCAATATATCGATCTTTACGCCTCGACCATTTCAAGACTCCTCGTCATGTCCCCGACCTCATCCGGGACTCCGAACTCCTTCGGTACATCAAAACTCATAAACTCATAATATAACTGTCATCAAACGTTAAGCGTGCGGACCCTACGAGTTCGAGAACTATGTAGACATGACCGATACTCATCTCCGGTCAATAACCAATAGCGGAACCTGGATGCTCATATTGTTACCTACATATTCTACGAAGATCTTTATCGGTCAAACCGCATAACAACATACGTTGTTCCTTTTGTCATCGGTATGTTACTTACCCGAGATTCGATCGTCGGTATCTCAATACCTAGTTCAATCTCGTTACTGGCAAGTCTCTTTACTCATTCCGTAATACATCATCTCATGACTAACTCATTAGTCATTTGCTTGCAAGGCTTATTATGATGTGCATCACCGAGAGGGCCCAGAGATACCTCTCCGACACTCGGAGTGACAAATCCTATTCTTGATCTATGCCAACACCACGAATACTTTCGGAGACACCTGTAGAGCATCTTTATGATCACCTAGTTACGTTGTGACATTTGATAGCACACAAGGTGTTCCTACAGTATTCGGGAGTTGCATAATCTCATAGTCATAGGAACATGTATAAGTCATGAAGAAAGCAATAGCAGTAAAACTAAACGATCATAGTGCTAAGCTAACGGATGGGTCTAGTCCATCATATCATTCTCCTAATGATGTGATCCCGTTGATCAAATGACAACTCATGTCTATGGCTAGGAAACATAACCATCTTTGATCAATGAGCTAGTCTAGTAGAGGCATACTAGGAACACTCTGTTTTGTCTATGTATTCACACATGTACTAAGTTTCCGGTTAATACAATTTAGCATGAATAATAAACATTTATCATGACATAAGGAAATAAATAATAACTTTATTATTGCCTCTAGGGCATATTTCCTTCAGTCTCCCACTTGCACTAGAGTCAATAATCTAGTTCACATCTCCATGTGATTTAATACCGATAGTTCACATCGTTATGTGAATAACACCCATAGTTCACATCGCCATGTGACCAATACCCAAAGGGTTTACTAGAGTCAATAATCTAGTTCACATCGCTATGTGATTAACACCCAAGAGTAGTAAGGTGTGATCATGTTTTGCTTGTGAGAGAAGTTTAGCCAACGGGCCTGACACATTCAGATTCGTATGTATTTCGCAAATTTCTATGTCTACAGTGCTCTGCATGGAGCTACTCTAGCTAATTGCTCCAACTTCCAATATGCATCCAGATTGATACTTAGAGTCATCTGGATTATTGTAAAGCTAGCATCAGTGTAACTCTTTACAACGAACTCTTTATCACCTCCATAATTGAGAAAACATTTCCTTAGTCATCTAGTAACTAAGGACAATTTTGACCGCTGTCCAGTGATCTACTCCTGGATCACTTTTGTACCTCCTTGCCAAACTCATGGTAAGGTACACAACAAGTTTGGTACACAGCATGGCATACTTTATAGAACCTATGGCTGAGGCATAGGGAATGACCTTCATTCTTTCTCTATCTTCTGCCGAGGTTGGGCTTTGAGTCTTACTCAACTTCATACCTTACAACTCAGGCAAGAACTCCTTCTTTGACTGATCCATTTTGAACTACTTCAAAATCCTATCAAGGTATGTACTTATCGAAAGTCTTATCAAACATCTTGATCTATCTCTATAGATCTTGATGCCCAATATGTAAGCAGCTTCACCGAGGTATTTCTTTGAAAAACTCCTTTCAAACACTTCTTTATGCTTTCTAGAATATTCTACATTATTTCTGATCAATAATATGTCATTCACATATACTTATCAGAAATGTTGTAGTGCTCCCACTCACTTTCTTGTAATTACAGGCTTCACCGTAAGTCTGTATAAAACCATATGCTTTGATCAACTTATCAAAGCGTATATTCCAACTCCTAGATGCTTGCACCAGTCCATAGATGGATCGCTGGAGCCTGCACATATTGCTAGCACCTTTAGGATTAACAAAACTTTCTGGTTGCATCATATACAACTCTTCTTTAATAAATCCATTAAAGAACGTAGTTTCGTTATCCATTTGCCATATTTCATAATCATAAAATGCGGCAATTGCTAACATGATTCGGACAGACTTAAGCATCGCTACAGGTGAGAAAATCTCATCGTAGTCAACTCCTTGAACTTGTCGAAACCCTTTCGCAACAAGTCGAGCTTTGTAAACAGTAACATTACCGTCTGCGTCGGTCTTCCTCTTGAAGATCCATTTATTTTCGATGGCTTGCCGATCATCGGGCAAGTCAAGCAAAGTCCACACTTTGTTCTCATACATGGATCCCATCTCAGATTTCATGGCTTCAAGCCATTTAGCGGAATCTGGGCTCATCATCGCTTCCTCATAGTTCGTAGGTTCATCATGGTCTAGTAACATGACTTCCAGAACTGGGTTGCCGTACCACTCTGGTGCGGAACGTACTTTGGTTGATCTACGACGTTCAGCAGAAACTTGATCTGAAGTTTCATGATCATCATCATTAGCTTCCTCACTAATTGGTGTAGGAATCACTGGAACAATTTTCTGTGATGTACTACTTTCCAATTCAGGAGAAGGTACAATTACCGCATCAAGTTCTACTGTCCTCCCACTCACCTCTTTCGAGAGAAAGTCCTTCTCTAGAAAGGATCCATTCTTAGCAATGAATATCTTGCCTTCGGATCTGTGATAGAAGGTGTACCCAACAGTCTCTTTTGGGTATCCTATGAAGACACATTTCTCCGACTTGGGTTCGAGCTTATCAGGTTGAAGCTTTTTCACATAAGCATCGCAGCCCCAAACTTTAAGAAAGGACAACTTTGGTTTCTTGCCAAACCATAGTTCATAAGGTGTCATCTCAACGGATTTAGATGGTGCCCTATTTATCGTGAATGCAGCTGTCTCTAAAGCATAACCCCAAAACGATAGTGGTAAATCGGTAAGAGACATCATAGATCGCACCATATCCAATAAAGTACGGCTACGACGTTCGGACACACCATTGCGCTGTGGTGTTCCGGGTGGCGTGAGTTGTGAAACTATTCCACATTGTTTCAAATGAAGACCAAACTCGTAACTCAAATATTCACCTCCACGATCAGATCGTAGAAACTTTATTTTCTTGTTACGATGATACTTAAGGTATATTTTGATATACAGATTATTGATGTGTACTTTACTAGTGTTCATAACAACCCCTGGGTATTTGATACCAGTTCAGTTGCTAAAATTAGTAACTCGAAACGAGAATTGCAGAATGAACAGAGACTAGTTAATGGTGAAGTGATGATGTGTGTTGGAAGTGGTTCCAAGATTGATATGATCATCATCGCACACTCCCTATACTTTCGGGATTAGTGTAAAACCTAAATAAATGTTATTTGGCATTTGCGTTGAGCATGAATATGATTTGATCATATTTGTTGCAATACGGTTATTCATTTAAAGCCATAGAATAAATGTTATTCTGTTTACATGAATAAAACCTTCGATGGTCATACACCCAATGAAAATAGTTTGTTGGATCTCGATCGTGGTGATACACATATTCATAATATTGAAGCCAAAAGATGCAAGGTTAATAATGATAGTGCAACTTATTTGTGGCACTGCCGTTTAGGTCATAATGGTGTAAAGCGCATGAAGAAACTCCATGGTGATGGACTTTTAGAATCACTTGATTATGAATCACTTGGTGCTTGCGAACCATGCCTCATGGGCAAGATGACTAAAACTCCGTTCTCCGGAACAATGGAGCGAGCAACAGATTTGTTGGAGATCATACATACAGATGTATGTGGACCAATGAGTGTTGAAGCTCGCGGCTGGTATCGTTATTTTCTGACCTTCACTGATGATTTGAGCAGATATGGGTATATCTACTTAATGAACCACAAGTCTGAAATATTTGAAAAGTTCAAAGAATTTCAGAGTGAAGTGGAGAATCATCATAACAAGAAAATAAGAGTTTCTACGATATGATCGTAGAGGTAAAATATTTGAGTTAGCGAGTTTGGCCTTCAGTAAAAACAATGTGAAATAGTTTCACTACTCACGCCACCTGGAACACCATAGTGTAATGGTGTGTCCGAACGTCATAACCGTACTTTAGTAGATATGGTGCGATCGATGATGTCTCTTACCGATCTACCACTATCGCTTTTGGGGTTATGCATTAGAGACAGCTACATTCACGTTAAATAGGGCACCATCTAAATCCGTGGAGATGACATCATATGAACTGTGGTTTGACGAGAAACCTAAGCTGTCATTTCTTTAAGTTTGGGACTGCGATGCTTATGTGAAAAAGTTTCAACATGATATCGGAGAAGTAAAATCTTCCTAGGATACCCAAAAGAAACTATTGGGTACACCTTCTATCACAGATACGAAGGCAAGGTCTTTGTTGCTAAGAGTGGATCCTTTCTAGAGAAGGAGTTTCTCTCGAAAGAAGTGAGTGGGAGGAAAGTAGAACTTGATGAGCTAATTGTACCTTCTCCCGAATTGGAAAGTGGAACATCACAGAAACTAGTTCCAGTGATTCCTGCACCAATTAGTGAGGAAGCTAATGATGATGATCATGAAACTTCAGATCAAGTTTCTGCTGAACTTCGTAGATCAACCAGAGTTCGTTCCGCATCAGAGTGGTACAACAACCCGGTTCTGGAAGTCATATTACTGGACCATGATGAACCTACGAACAATGAGGAAGCGATGATGAGCCCAGATTCCGCAAAATGGCTTGAGGCCATGAAATCTGAGATGGGATCCATGTATGAGAACAAAGTGTGGACTTTGGTTGACTTGCCCGATGATCGGCAAGCCATCAAAAATAAATGGATCTTCAAGAGGAAGACTGACGCTGACGGTAATGTTACTGTTTACAAAGCTCGACTTGTTGCGAAAGTTTTTCAACAAGTTCAAGGAGTTGACTACGATGAGACTTTCTCACCCGTAGCGATGCTTAAGTCTGTCTGAATCATGTTAGCAATTGCCGCATTTTATGAAATCTGGCAAATGGATAACAAAACTGCATTCTTTAATGGATTTATTAAAGAAGACTTGTATATGATGCAACCAGAAGGTTTTGTCAATCCTAAAGGTGCTAACAAAATGTGCAAGGTCCAGCGATCCATCTATGGACTGGTGCAAGCATCTCGGAGTTGGATTATACGCTTTGATAAGTTGATCAAAGCATATAGATTTATACAGACTTGCGGTGAAGCCTGTATTTACAAGAAGTGAGTGGGAGCACTACAACCTTTCTGATAAGTATATGTGAATGATATATTGTCGATCGAAAATTATGTAGAATTTTCTTGAAAGCATAAAGGAGTGTTAGAAAGGAGTTTTTCAAAGAAAGACCTTGGTGAAGCTGCTTACATATTGGGCATCAAGATCTATAGAGATAGATCAAGACGCTTGATAAGACTTTCGATGAGTAGATACCTTGATAAGATTTTGAAGTAGTTCCAAATGGATCAGTCAAAGAAGGAGTTCTTGCCTGACTTGTAAGGTGTGAAGTTGAGTAAGACTCAAAGCCAGACCACGGCAGAAAAATATAGAGAGAATGAAAGTCGTTCCCTATGCCTCAGCCATAGGTTCTATAAAGTATGCCATGCTGTGTACCGAACATATTGTGTACCTTGCCTTGAGTTTGTCAAGTGGGTACAATAGTTATCCAGGAGAGATCACTGTACAGCGGTCAAAATTGTCCTTAGTAACTAGATGACTAAGGAAATGTTTCTCGATTATGGAGGTGATAAAGAGTTCGTCGTAAAGGGTTACGCCGATGCAAGCTTTGACACTAAATCCAGATGACTCTAAGTATCAATCTAGATGTGTATTGAAAGTGGGAGCAATTAGTTAGAGTAGCTCTATGCAGAGCATTGTAGACATAGAAATTTGCGAAATACATACATATCTGAATGTGACAGACCCGTTGACTAAACTTCTCTCACAAGCAAAACATGATCACACCTTATTACTCTTGGGTATTAATCACATAGCAATGTGAACTAGATTATTGACTCTAGTAAACCCTTTGGGTGTTGGTCACATGGCGATGTGAACTATGGGTGTTATTCACATAATGATGTGAACTATCGGTATTAAATCACATGGCGATGTGAGCTAGATTATTGACTCTAGTGCAAGTGGGAGACTGAAGGAAATATGCCCTAGAGGCAATAATAAAGTTGTTATTTATATTTCCTTATATCATGATAAATGTTTATAATTCATGCAAAAATTGTATTAACCGAAAACTTAGTACATGTGTGAATACATAGACAAAACAGAGTGTCCCTAGTATGCGTCTACTAGACTAGCTCATTGATCAAAGATGGTTATGTTTCCTAACCATAGACATGAGTTGTCATTTGATCAACGGGATCACATCATTAGGAGAATGATGTGATGGACAAGACCCATCTGTTAGCTTAGCACTAGGATCGTTTAGTTTTACTGCTATTGCTTTCTTCATGACTTATACATGTTCCTATGACTATGAGATTATGCAACTCCCGAATACCGTAGGAACACCTTGTGTGCTATCAAACGTCACAACGTAACTGGGTGATCATAAAGATGCTCTACAGGTGTCTCCGAAAGTGTTCATGGTGTTGGCATAGATCAAGATTAGGATTTGTCACTCCGAGTGTCGGAGAGGTATCTCTGGGCCCTCTCGGTAATGCACATCATAATAAGCCTTGCAAGCAAAAGACTAATGAGTTAGTCACGAGATGATGTATTACAGAACGAGTAAAGAGACTTGCCGGTAATGAGATTGAACTAGGTATAGAGATACCGACGATCGAATCTTGGGCAAGTAACATACCAATGACAAAAGGAACAGCGTATGTTGTTATGCGGTTTGACCAATAAAAATCTTCGTAGAATATGTAGGAGCCAATATGAGCATCCAGGTTCCGCTATTGGTTATTGACCGGAGATGAGTCTCAGTCATGTCTACATAGTTCTTGAACCCGTAGGGTCCGCACGCTTAACGTTTGATGATGATCGGTATTATGAGTTTATGAGTTTTGATGTACCGAAGGAGTTCGGAGTCCCGGATGAGACCGGGGACATGACGAGGAGTCTCGAAATGGTCGAGACGTAAAGATCGATATATTGGACGACTATATTCGGACATCGGAAAGGTTCCGAGTGATATGGGTATTTTTCGGAGTATATGGGCCTTATTGGGCCATATAGGAATAGAGGAGAAAGGCCAAAAGGAAGGAGGCCCGCGCCCCCCTCTCATCCGAATTGGACAAGGGGTGCAGCCCCCTTTTCCTTCTCCCTCTCCACCTCTTTCCTTCTCTCCTACTCCGGAAAGGGAAGGGGAATCCTACCAGGACTTGGGAGTTCTAGTAGGACTCCCCACACTTGGCGCGCCCCCTCTAGGGCCGGCCTCTCCCTTGCTCCTTTATATACGGGGGCAGGGGGCACCCTAGGACACACAAGTTGAATTGTTTTAGCCGTGTGCGGTGCCCCTCTCCACAGAAACACACCTCGGTCATACCGTTGCAGTGCTTAGGCGAAGCCCTGCGCCGGTAGATACATCTTATCTGTCACCGCGCCGTCGTGCTAGCGAAACTCTCCCGTGAAGCTCAACTGGATCAAGAGCTCGTGGGACGTCATCAAGCTGAACGTGGAGGTGTCGTACGTTCGATGCTTGATCGGTTGGATCGCGAAGAAGTTCGACTACATCAACCGTGTCACTTGACGCTTCCGCTCCCGGTCTACGAGGGTACGTAGACACACTCTCCCCCTCGTTGCTATGCATCTTGTAGATAGATCTTGCGTGATCGTAGGAAAATTTTGAAAATACTACGTTTCCCAACAGTGGTATCAGAGCCAGGTTGAGCGTAGATGATATGCACGAGTAGAACACAATGAGTTGTGGACGATACTAGTCATACTGCTTACCAGAATGTCATACTTTGCTTCGGCGGTATTGTAAGATGAAGCGGCCCGGACCGACATTACGCGTACGCATACGCGAGACTGGTTTCACCGTTATGAGCACTTGTTGCTTAAAGGTGACTGGCGGGTGTCTGTCTCTCTCACTTTAGCTGAATCGAGTGTGACTATGCCCGGACCTTGTGAAAGTTAAAACAACACATACTTGACGAAACATCGTTGTGGTTTTGTATGCGTAGGTAAGAACGGTTCTTGCTAAGCCCGTACAGCCACGTAAAACTTGCAACAACAAAGTAGAGGACATCTAACTTGTTTTTGCAGGGCATGTTGTGATGTGATATGGTCAGGACATGATGAGATATACGGTTTTGTATGAGATGATCATGTTTTGTAAAGTTATCGGCAACTGGCAGGAGCCATATGGTTGTCGCTTTATTGTATGAAATGCAATCGCCATGTAATTGCTTTACTTTATCACTAAGCGGTAGCAATAGTCGTAGAAGCAATAGTTGGCGAGACGACAACGATGCTACGATGGAGATCAAGGTGTCGTGCCGGTGACGAAGGTGATCATCACGGTGCTTTCAAGATGGAGATCAAAAGCACAAGATGATGATGGCCATATCATGTCACATATTTTGATTGCATGTGATGTTTATCTTATTATGCTTAGTACGACGGTAGCATTATAAGATGATTCGTTACAAAATTTCAAGGTACAAGTGTTCTCCCTGAGTATGCACCGTTGCGAAAGTTCCTCGTGCTGAGACACCACGTGATGATCTGGTGTGATAAGCTCTACGTTCAAATACAACGGGTGTAAGCCAGTTTTGCACACGCAGAATACTCGGGTTAAACTTGACGAGCCTAGCATATGCAGATATGGCCTCGGAACACTGGAGAACGAAAGGTCGAGTGTGAATCATATAGTAGATATGATCAACATAAGATGTTCACCATTGAAACTACTCCATATCACACCAATATAGTATTTCAATGTAATTCTCTTAATTGTGGCATGAATGTTTAGATCTGAAAGATTCAAGATAAAAGTCTATATTGACATAAGAAATAACGATACTTCAAGCATACTAATAAAGCAAACATGTCTTCTCAAAATACTATGGCCAAAGAAAGTTATCCCTACAAAAGCATATAGTGTTGGCTATGCTCCCTCGTTATCACACAAAAATATTCATATCATGCACAACCCCGATTTCAGCCAAGCACTTGTCTTCATACTCTATGTTTTCAAACATTTCAACTTTCACGCAATACATGAGCGTGAGCCATGGACATAGCACTATGGGTGGAATAGAGGTGGTTGTGGAGAAGACAAAAAGGAGGGATGTCGGTGTACTAAAGTAGGGGTACCTTAGTATCCCGAACTTGTGCACGGGCAGTTGCGGCGTCCCGCGGCAAGGCTAGCCAGGCGATCGCGAAGATCCTCCGTAGTTCCCTTGGAGCCATTCAAGAACAAAGTATCCAAGTCAAGGAGACAAGGCCCCGGCAAGAGGAGCTTGCCGGGAAGGCCACTCGAGGCACAAGACCACTTCTTTGGTGCAAGACCCTGGCAAGAGGAGCTTGCCGGGAAGGCCATCCAAGGCATCTCAGGAAACTTGCCGCGACGCGCCACGCATCCCGGCAAGGCCTGGTGAGCGACGAGCTCCCAGGCGCGACAAGCTTCCACTCAGTACCCGCGCTCCAGCGCATCCGCCCGCATGTCGCTCTGGGGCCATTCCAGGCGCACGTGGCGGGAGGCTGTGCAGCCAGGGGTACACGGTGGCAAGCAGCGATGACGAGGCTACCGTCGTGGCGGACGGTGGCACCCCTGACGGCCACTTTTTGCACTGTTTGGGCGACGGCGACGGGCATTTAATGCCCTTGTCCCCTGCCGTCAGGGTTAGGTACGGGACACTGTACAAACACTGTTCTAGCTACCACCCTTTTTACACTTTTACCCCCGTCTGTGTTGCCACCTGTCGGTGACCCCTTTGACCTATAAAAGGAGGCCCATGCGCAACGTAGAGGGGGTTCCGAACATCGATCATTCTCACGCTCGGTCTAGCTAGTGGTTAGAGTGTACTGTAGCTCTCCTCGCTCCCGAGCCAAGAACTCAATACAACCACCAAAGCAGGAGTAGGGTTTTACGCATCCGTGCGGCCCGAACCCGGGTAAACTGCTCGTGTGCTCGCCTCGATCTGCTCTTTGTGCATCCTCCGCCCCCTGTCGTACCGAAAAGGGGCTCCGGTCCCATAGGTGTTCGTGGGCGATCAGTTTCCCCGACATCGTTGGCGCGCCAGGTAGGGGCGCGTCGAGGTTGTATGAACCTGATCCGGCGTTCACACGAGCGAAATCTTCAACATCTTCACCGACATGCCGCCGAAGAAGAAGGCTTTGGAGGCAGCAGGCCCGTCCGCGTCGATCTCGCCACCGTCGGAGCCAACGGCTGGTGGGGTAGACGCCGGTGGAAGAGCGGACGTCGACGAGGAAACTCATGGCGATGCCAAGTCCAAGGACAAGACGGACGACCGGGCGCACTCCAAGGCCTCGGCGTCTGTACATGCACCGCGCCCATCTCAGGAGGCGCGGGACCGGCAGCGTCGTGGTACTCAAGGTACCATACGCTTGATGGGCCAAGGTCAAGCTGGCGGATCTCGGGACGCTCAAGGCCAGCATGCACACCAACATGCTGGCACGAGCAAGGCGCGGTCACCGGGACGGGATGCTGCTCCTTCTAACGTAGTTAGAAGTCCGAGCATATCCCGCTCCTCGCACCGTTTCGCCACCGCTACCCGCCACCCCAGCAGAAGCTCTCGCACGAGCCCAACTGCTCCTAGACTTCCCTCCAGCGGCAGAGAAGGCCGACGACTGGAGGGCCACCATCCAGAGCCTCATCGCCTTCGCCAACGGCGACACTACGCAGCAGCCGAGCACGTCGCGGCCGCGGCAAGTCAGCCAGGCACGGGCCGATGGCGACAAGACTGGTGGGGGTGCAACCACCGTGCACTCTCCGCCCCGAAGGCCAAAATCGCCAACTCGCCGGATCAACATCGACGACGACGCTACTGCGTCATCAGATCCGCGAGCTCGCCGCGATCAGCGCCAAGTTCTCGACGATCGACAGCAAGAGGACGCTCGAACCCGCATCGAGCGCCGAAGAGAAGCGCGGCGTCAATCCGACCAGCGCACTGGGCCCGCTGTTGACATGCACGCGCCCGGGGGACCAGGCGACTTGCCGTACGCGGTAGGTTGCCCTGCGTTCACTCGTGAGCTGCGACAAGTCCAGTGGCCCAGCATGAAGAACTTTAAGCCCGACGTACCGGAGAAGTACGACGACAAGACACATCCATCGGAGTTCCTCAGCATCTACACCATCGCGGTGCAAGCTGCTGGGGGGCGAGACGAGAAGATACTCGCCAATTACTTCCCGCTGGTGCTCAAGCCAAACGTCAGATCCTGGCTCATGCACTTGCCGGACAACTCCATTTCTTCTTGGGCTGACCTGTGCCATCAGTTTGTCGGCGCCTTCACGGGTGGCCATAAGCCACATGGCCAGGAGAGTGACCTCCATCTGCTCGCCCAGAAGGAAGGAGAGCCCCTGCGCAAATATATCCAGAGGTTCAGCCGTGTGCAACACAACATCCCAGACGTCCACCCTGCCGCGGTTATCAGCGCGTTCCATCAGAACATGCGTAACCGCAGGATGTGGGAGGAGATGGCGATGTGCAAGATCAGGGACGTCAGCGAGCTGTACGCCCTGGCCGACAAGTGTGCACGTGCTAAGGAGGGGAGGAAACTCCCCGGAGAGGATGCTGGAGCAGGAGGATCAGACAGCGAGGATGCCGCCCCGGCGAAGAAAAACCGGCGACGAAACAACAGGAAGAAGAAGAACAAGGAAGTGCTAGTCGTTGAGCAGTCCGGCAAGGAGGCCGGCGCCAAGAAAGCCCAAGTTGGTAGCTCCGGCAAGGAGACTGCCGCGTGCACCAACTGCCAGGCTGTGGCGGCCGCCGACAAGCAGGACGGCACCGACAAGCAGTACTGCAAGATCCACCGCACCAAGGGCCACGACCTCTAGAACTGCAAGAGGGTCGAGTACCTCATCGAGCAGCAAAAAGCTGAATATGAGCGACGCGACAAGGAGAAGGCCCAAGGAGGTGATGGGGGATCCGGCAAGAAGCGGCCATTCAACGGCCGGGGAGGACGCCGCGGCAAGGCCAAGCAGCGGCAAGGAGACAGACCTCCCCGTGGCCGCGACAAGGATGAAGACAACGACGAAGACGAAGACATGGATGATGCGGAGAACAGCGAGCAAGAGTTCCAGAAAGCCACAGAGGTTTTGTACGTTGATGGCGGTGCTTCTCTGCATACTTCGCACCGACAACTCAAGCAGTGGGTGCATGAAGTCAATGCGGCAGAACCACCTGTCGAATCGCGCAAACTTCTAAAATGGTCCAGCACGCCTATCATCTTTGATAACGAGGACCACCCTGACCGCACAACGGCGTTCGGGTGCTTGCCGATGTTGGTCTCACCAACCATCCGCAACCTCAAGGTCATGAAGATGTTAGTTGACGGCGGGGCCGGCTTGAACCTGATCTCCTCCTCTATGATCCAGAAACTCCAGATCCCTGACAGCGAGCTCGAGGAGACCGGCACGTTCCAAGGAATCAACCCCGGAAGGAGCAAGCCGAAAGGGAAGATCACGCTGCCAGTGACATTTGGCGGCGAGCTGAACTTCAGGACTGAGAGGATCACTTTTGACGTTGCCGATATCCCATTGCCTTACAATGGGATACTTGGCCGTCCAACACTCGCCAAGTTCATGGCGGCCTCTCACTACGCCTACAACATGCTCAAGATGCCAGGCCCGATAAGCGTCATCTCTGTCCCTGGCGACAAGAAAGATGCCCTTATCTGCGCCGACAAGATTTATCGGGAAGCAGCAGCCGCAACAGAACACAAGACACTTGCCGCTGAAGCTCTCGAGGGGAAGAAGACCAAGTCAGGCAAGAGCTCTGGGGCCCACTCCAGCAAACGCACCTCTTCGGAGTGCTGCGCTGCCGTCGAGGACACTCCATCGAGCTCCACCGGCAAGTGTAATAAGACGATGGCAGCTCCGCCAGAGACCAAGAAGGTGTCCGCCAAGGAGGACGGCACTGGTGGTACTTTTACCATCAGTGCCATGCTTGACCCTAAATAGGAAAGCGCGCTCGTTGCTTTCCTGCGGGCGAACGTCGACGTGTTTGCATGTCAACCGTCTGACATCCCCGGTGTTCCCAGGAAAGTGATTGAGCACAAGCTTGCCGTTTGTCCTCACGCGCGGCCCGTTAAGCAGAAGGTTAGAAAGCAAGCAGTGGAGCGCCAAGAGTTCATACCAGAAGAAATCAAGAAACTGGAAGCAGCATGCCTTGTCAGAGGAGTGCTCCATCCGACGTGGCTGGCCAATCCTGTGGTCGTGTGAAAAGCAAATGGGAAATGGAGGCTTTGTATCGACTTCACCGATGTGAATAAAGCTTGTCCCAAAGACCCATTTCCCTTGCCGCGCATTGACCAGATTGTTGACTCCACGGCTGGATGTGATCTGCTTTCATTTCTTGACGCATACTCAGGATACCATCAGATCTTCATGGCTGAAGAAGATGAGGAGAAGACCGCATTCATTACTCCATGTGGCACTTACTGCTTCATACGGATGCCTCTTGGTTTGAAGAATGCTGGTTCAACATTTGCAAGGGTAGTCCATACAGCTTTTGAGCCACAGATACACATAAATGTAGAAGCGTACATGGATGACATAGTGGTTAAGAGAAAGGACAGGGCTACCCTAGTTCAAGATTTAGATGAGACCTTTACAAATTTGCGCAAGATCCAACTCAAGCTCAACCCCGAGAAGTGTGTGTTTGGAGTCCCTTCCGGCAAGCTTCTCGGGTTCTTTGTGTCTCAGAGGGGGATTGAAGCCAATCCCGACAAGATCAAGGCCATCGAGCAGATTGAAGCTCCAAAGCGTGTCAAGGATGTGCGAAGACTTGCCGGTTGCGTGGCTGCTCTCAGCAGGTTTATCTCTAAGTCTGCTGAGCGCGCCCTGCCATTTTTCAAAATTATGAAAAAGGCAGGTCCAATGAAATGGACTCCGGAAGCGGAGGCTGCGCTGCAAGACTTGAAGAGGTACCTGTCCTCTACTCCGATACTTGTCGCACCTAAACCACAAGAGAAGTTGCTGCTGTACCTAGCGGCAACCAATCAAGTGGTTAGTGCTGCGTTAGTAGCGGAGAGGGAGGCAGATGATGGGCCGACAACCGCAGCAAGCACATCCAGCGACAAGCAGGGGGCTTCCCCGACAAGCTCTGGTCCCGACAAGGATGGATCTGCGCCGGTGCAAGAGGAGATACGGAAGAAGATGGTGCAGCGCCCAGTCTACTTTGTCAGCTCCCTTCTGCAGGGAGCTAGGTCAAGGTACTCTGGTGTGCAGAAACTGCTTTTCGGCCTTCTCATGGCCTCGAGAAAGCTACGCCATTACTTCCAAGCACATGAGATAACAGTGGTCACTCGCTTTCCGCTGAAGAGGATATTGCAAAATCCAGAAGCAACAGGCAGGATTGTTGAGTGGGCACTGGAACTGTCAAGCTTTGGCCTCAAGTTTGAAAGCACTTCAACTATCCAGAGCAGAGCATTGGCAGAGTTCATAGCAGAGTGGACGCCAACACCAGACGAAGAGATTCCAGAAATGAGCATCCTCGTCAAAAAAGCAAGCAAAGAGTGGCTGATGTACTTTGATGGTGCCTTCTCGCTGCAAGGCGCCGGTGCCGGCGTGCTGCTTATCGCACCTCAAGTACGTCGTCCAAATGCACTTTCCTAAGGAGCAAGCGACAAACAATACTCCAGAGTATGAAGGTTTGCTTGCCGGTCTCAGGATCGCGGCAGACCATGGGATCAAGAAGCTTATTGTATGGGGTGACTCGCAGCTTGTCGTCCGCGAAGTAAACAAGAACAACCACAGTCCGTTGATGGAAGCATACGTTGACGAAGTGAGAAAGCTTGAAGAACACTTTGACAGCCTACAGATGGAGCATGTTCCGAGAGCTCAAAACGACATCGCAGATGGCCTGTCAAAGTGCGCTGCACTTAAGTTACCTGTGAAACCAGGGATCTTTATGCTCAAGCTAACTCAACCGTCCGTAACACCGTCAACTGGACAAAGCAAGAAGAGGAAGTTGGTTTCTGGCGACTACTTTCCGGCAGAGCTTCCCGAAGCCGCCGCCAAGAAGGTCCCCAAAATCAACACTAAGAATGCTGAGGAGCAGTCCGCTCCGGTGAGCCCTAGGGCTCGTTCCGTGAAGCGAACGCTCCCGACAAGTTTTGCTCCGGCAAGCTTGCCGGGGAACATCAAGATCCGGCTGAGACGCAGGTTCTCGCTGTGGAAGCGGATGTTCCCGCAGCAGCAGATATGCCTTTAGTCCTTGTTGTCGAGCCACAAGCTCCGGCATGGGCGCAGCAGATCGTCCATTTCCTTCAGGCAGGAGAACTTCCCGAAGAATAAGAAGAAGCTGAAAGAGTAGCCCGGCAGTCAAGTATGTACCAGTTTGTCGACAACACACTGTACAGAAGAAGATTCAACGACGTGAAATTGAAGTGTATAACCCGGGAAGATGGAGAGAAGCTGTTGGCAGCGATACATGCAGGCATATGTGGACACCACATTGGCGCAAGAGCACTTGCCGGCAAAGCATTCCGGCAAGGTTTCTTTTGGCCGGAAGCCCTCCAGGATGCAACTGCACAAGTAACCAAGTGTGAAGCGTGCCAGTTCCATTCCAAGCAGATACACCAGCCAGCTCAAGCTCTCCAGACGATCCCTTTATCCTGGCCATTTTTGGTCTGGGGGCTCGACATCCTCGGCCCCTTTCCCTGCTCAGCCGGGGGCTTTGAGTACTTGTACGTTGCAATCGACAAGTTCACAAAGTGGCCAGAAGTGGAACCAGTGAGAAAGGTGACAGCACAGTCAGCAGTCAAGTTCTTCAGGTCGATTTTTGCCGTTTCGGGATCCCTAAGAAGATCATCACCAACAACGGTACGCAATTCAGGAGCGGCACCTTCATGCAGTACGCCCAAGATCTTGGCGCCAAGGTCTGCTTCGCTTCTGTTGCTCACCCGAGAAGCAACGGTCAAGCGGAGAGGGCAAATGCCGAAGTGCTGCGTGGCCTCAAGACAAGAACTTTCGACAGGCTGCACAAGTGCGGAAGAAACTGGATCGAGGAGCTGCTGGCGGCTCTTTGGTCGATCAGGACGACGCCAAATCGAGACACCGGACAGACACCCTTTGCTCTAGTCTATGGAGCAGAGGCAGTTCTCCCCACGGAACTCGTATACGGGTCACCTCGAGTGCTCGCTTATCATGAGCTCGAGCAAGAGCAGCTGCGACAAGACGACGCGCTGCTCCATCAGGAGGACCGTCTTCAGGATGCTGTACGAGCTGCTCGTTACCAGCAAGCTTTGCGCCGCTACCATAGCCGCAAAGTTAACGCCAGAAGTCTCGAGGAAGGCGACCTTGTTCTTCGGCGCGTTCAATCCGCCAAGAATTCCAACAAGTTGACGCCGAAGTGGGAAGGCCCTTATCGGGTGAAACGAGTCACTAGGCTTGGCGCTGTCCGCCTTGAGACCGAAGATGGCTTACCGGTGAGCAACTCCTGGAACATTGAGCATCTTCGCAAGCTCTACCCATAAGGCACGGTTGCCGTGATCCGCTCCGGCAACCACCTTTTGTACAAGTCTTGTCGCTGTTGCATGTAATCCTTTGTACAAAGCCGGGCGCAGACCCCGTGCATCAGTAATGCTTGTGTTCCCCGCACGTCTTGTCATTCCATGCTTTTTTTACTTTTTGCATGTATTACCTGACACTTTGTGCAGCACCTATCCCCGGTAAGCAATAACGAGCCCAAAGGCTCCATATCTGTATTTTCTCTTCTATCTTTTTTTTCCCAAGGAGAAGAAGGTTCCCTCGCACACAAGTTTGCCGGGGAGGGAGGAAGATAGTGGTATGGACCAAGCGCCGTTCAAGAAATCCTTGCCTTGCCGGGAAGCAAACAACACAAAAGCTAAGTTGCCAAAGTTTGAGCAATCAAAATTTTAAATTTTTAAGTTATCTTCCTTGAACGACCGCACTTTGTACGGAAAACCTGTGCGCAGAGGAACCAACTCGTGGCTAGCCGCGCCCTTACCTTGTTTCGAGCACGCTCAACGACTTAAGTGTGCTGTGACTAGTGTCGCGCCCTTACTTCATTTTCGAGTTCGCTCAACAACCTAAGTGTGCTGCGACTAGTTGCGACAAGGTTTCTTGTCGGCAACGGCACCGCCAGCAGGCTGCTGAAGTCCCGCACTCAGCGCTCGCGGCAAAGGTTCCTACGCCAGCAAGTTCCCTAAAAGCGTAGGGAAGAAACATACAAAGCAAAGGGAATCAAGTAAAGGAAATAACGTTGCAATGACTACCCAAAATAAAGTTATATTACAAAGCAACTTATCACAGCTCTAATAGACTGTTCTCCTAACATGGTTAACAGCGACAAGGAAAAGAAGAAAGTGGACAAGACTAGTCCGCGCGGTCGCCCTCGACACTCTTGATGCCACCCACCTTGTCCACGATGGGTGCGACAAGGGCCTTGAGCGCCTCTTGGTCGGCGTCCGGCGGCAAGCTCCTAAGGACGTTGGTGAGGTTGAGGCCTGGATTGCGGAAGGCCACCTTCACCAACACCTTCTACAGGGCCCCCGCGCAGAGCCTGCGCGACTCGTCCGCCTGCTGCTTTGGGATCTTCTCCCGGAGCTGCTGGAGGGCCGTCACCACGCCTCTGAAGAACAAGGTTAGCTTGGCGCTGTGGTGTAGACTCTCGTCGGTGGAGAACCCGAGGTGCTCCGCCCCCAGCTCCGCCAGCTCCTTGTCGATATCCGAGGCAGCATTGACAAGACCTTCTGTCCAATGCTCCACGGTTTCCCTGAAGATGTTTTGGATGACGACGGCGCTGTCCAGCAGCGCCTTCTCGGCCCTGATCTCCTCCTTCAGGGTCGCCTCCTGCTCCTTAGCGCCGTCCAGCGTCTGGGTAAGGGTGGCCAGCTTCAGCTCGAGGTCGGCGATGGAGTCCTTGGCGACGGCGAGCTCCTTTCCCTTCTCGGAGAGGCGGACCTGCAGCTCGGAGTGGCTGTGGGCGTCCTTCTCCCTCTCAAGCTTGAGTGTGGCAACCTCCTCGCCGCTCGTTTTGAGGCTGGCATCCAGCTGCACCACCCTCGCCTCCAACTCCTTCTTCGCGGTCTCGGCAGCCGCGGCAGCATCCTTCGCTTCTTGGAGAGCTCCGCCAAGTGATTGCTCGCACGCGTCAAGCTCCTCGTCGTGGCTGTCGAGGTCGACCTTCCGCTGCGCCAGCTCGCCTTCTCGCCTGGATAGCTCCTCGGCGGCAAGCCGCTGCTGCTCCTCCACTTCTGCCTTCTCAAGGATGAAGGCCTGCTGCGCCTCGGCAAGCTGCTCCCGCTCCTCCTCCAAAGACCGGAGAGCTGCTTGGTTGATGGCTCGGAGCTCCTCCGCGCGCTTCTCGATATCAGCTCCCGCCTTTGCGGCGAGAGCCTCGCGGGACTCCAGCTTGGCTTGTCGGGCACGGTAAAGCGCCAGCAACTTCCGCAGCAGCCGCTCCTCCTCGGGCTCGCTGCTGCTACTGCTGCCTGGCGCGTCCACAAGCTTCAGCCCGGCGGAGGCAAGCACCTCCCCGTCGAAGACCTCTCCCTCGACCGGCGCCCTGGACATGGACGCCCAAGGGAGCTGGATGAAGACCTCATCGCCGGCCTTTAGGTAGGCGCCTGGCTCGGGCTCGTCGGAGCTGGGGGCTGCGGCAGCGGCAGAGGGCTCTGCGGTCGGTGTAGCGCCTAGCGCTCCTGCGGCCTCAGTGCCGTCAGTACGACCGCCAGCCCCTTCGCCAGCTGCTGCGGCGGCAGCCTCGGCGGCCTCAATGCCGGCGGGATCGTCCGCGCCAACCATTTCTTCGGCAACGGCGGCGTCGTCAGCAACGACCTCCGTCTCCATTGGCTCAACTGCGGAAGGGTCTGACGAAGGAAAAGACGTGATAAATAGTCAAGCAAATATCCAAAAAATAAACTCAGAAGAAGAAAAGTCCAAGGGAAGAGTGAGGCAAAGGGGTTACCTGCGCGGGCCGGCTCCTCGGTGAGGATCCTTGCCGGGGAGCTCTCCCTCGGTGGCGTGGTTGTAGCCCCCGCCGGCGGAGGACCGCTGGTGCTATCCCTCACTGGAGAGCCCGCCCTTGGCGGAGTGTTCGCCCTTGGCGGAGAATCCGTCCTTGGCGGAGGACTCGCTCTTGCCGGAGAACCTCCCCTTGGCGGTGTAGTCGAAGCGTGCGGCACGTCGGGGGCGGTCTCCTGGCGCTCCTGGTGCTGCTGCTCTGCTTCTACACAAGTCAACAAACAAGATATCAGCAAGGATGGAAGACCCACGCGCGCCCGACAAGTCGGAAGTGAACCACACTTACGCTGGGGGCTGCGCTGGCGGCTGCTCCGAAGAATAGTTGCCGGGTCCGGCAAGCTTGTCTCAGGCGCGCCCCCTGCTGTCGCGGCGGGCTCGTCCTCGATGACGATCACCGGGACTTTGGCCCTCTTCGATGCCCTCTGGGCCAGAGTTCTGAAAAAGAACAGGTTCAGAGTTAGGCAAAGGAGATACAAGACAAAACAATAGAAAATTGAAGAAATACAAAGACTTACTCTTCTTCCTCCTTGTCGGAGCTGAGCGCAAAAAAAATCGAAGTCTGGCTCACGCGTCCCGACGCGAGGAGGCGGAGGAGTGCGCTCCCTTGTCCGCTTGGCGGGGGCAGGGGCAGTGGTCTAAGAAGATCCCGCTCCGGCTGCCGCCGAGGCGTGGGGAGCGGCAGGGGCAGGTGCGGCGCTCCGGGAAGACCCTGCTCCAGTTGCAGTGGATGCGCGGGGTGCTCCCGCGGCAGCCTTGCTCGCCGCGGTGGAGCGCGTCGCGCGGCGCGCCTGCTGCTGGCCCGTCTGCCGCTCCGTCACGTCCCCGACCTTGCGGAGACGCCTTCTCGGTGCGGCTGGAGGCTCTGTTGGTGGCGGCGAGCTGCCGGAGGATGAGGAAGAAGAGGAGCCGATCTCCAGTGAGCCGCTCGTGTCCTCAACGGGCCCGCTCGACTCGGCGCCCTGCTCGGCGGGCTCACTTGTCTCGGCGACTTTCCCGGCAAGCTTCCCCGCTTTGAGAAACTCTTCCTGCTCGGCAAGGCTTGTCGCCTCCGCTGCCTCCACCTCCTCCACTGTGTACCCAAACTCCCCCGTGGCCGCGGCTGCCGCCGCCTCTTCCAGTCTGGTGGCAATATATGCCATCTCTTGGTCAGTGGTGTCGCGGGTGAGGCATTTCTTCTCGTCGGAGTTGACTGGCATTTCCTCCAAGTTGTCGAAGAACGCCTGCACAGCTTCGTCGGTAGGCTCTTGCCAAGTCGGGTCAATCCCATGGGAATCGCACAGCGGCATCACTGCACGGATGGCGCTGAGCGACGAGTTGTTGCACAGCGGAACTACGCCCCTCGGCAACGTAAACCACTCGGGATGGTCGGAGTCATACTTGAACAATGCCTGGAGCATCGCGTTGACCTCTAGGACAGTGAAGTTATAATTGAGGCCCGGGCGCAGCCTCATGATATCTGCCGCGTTCTCGAAATCCAAGGCGGGCCTCTTCCTCTCCTGCAAGGGGGCGATGCGGCGGTGGAGAAAGTCTGCTCCAACTGCGCCTACAGTGAGCTTGGCGTGCCTGAGGCGAAGGATCCGAGTAGTAGCAATCTTCAATCTGCTATCCTCCAGGGCCAAATCACTCCAGTCGTTGCCGCGTACTACTGGGGCTTGGCGCCGGGCGGTGAATGGTTGCGGGTCATCCTCTACGATCCAACACCAATTGGCTCTCCACTCATCCCACTTGCCGCGGAGCTCTCCCAATAAGTAACCTTTCTTCTTGTGGGTCCTAGAGATCCAAGAGATTCCGCCAGACAGAGGCTCTCCCCTCTCAACTCGAGGCGTGAAGTAATGGTGGAAAAGAGCTACATTTGGGGAAGACTCCGACAAAGTTTTCGCACAGATGTGCGAAAACGGCCATGGTGAGAACGGCGTTGGGGGTGAAGTCAAGGAGGTGGAACCCGTAGGTGTTCATGATGTCGCAGAAGAACTCAGAATAGGGCGGGCAGAGCCCGCAGTAGAAGAACAGAGCGAAGAATGCGTAGCCGTTCGGGAACATCTTGCAAGCGGCGGCTGGGAGTACCTTGGTGCGTGGATGCGCCTTCGTCTCCCTCGACCAGAAATGGTAGAAGGAATCCCTTAGCTCCTCCGCGTCAAGCTTGGGGGGGAAGACCGCCTTCTTCTTCCGCATCGCCGCGAGCTGCAGCGCCTCGACCGACTTCTTAGTCTTTCCCTTCTCGCCTTTCGAAGCCATGGCGGGAGCGGTGAAGGAGGGCGATGGCGCGGGTGGCGCTGGTGGCGACGGAGGGCGGAGCGCTGCTCTCTTTCGGCCTTCGGGGAGGAGGGGAGCGGTGGAGGTTTTTGAGGATTGAAGAAGCAACGGGCAGATGGACGAATTGCCCCTGTTTCCCCTGCTTATAAGGGGGGAGGGGGCGGACGTTCCACATTTCCAATTAAAGAAACAGGCCACGATCTCTCCCACGACGCCACGATTGATGCGTGCCGTTAGGGGAGGGCGCGGCGAATATGGAGTGGGATACGGCGTGCCGCAGGCCGCGCGTGCCCGTGCACTGTTTTGGGCCTGGCCCAACAGCGCTCGGCACCGTGTATGGCCCAGGCCCGGGGGCTCCTGTCGGTGTACTAAAGTAGGGGTACCTTAGTATCCCGAACTTGTGCATGGGCAGTTGCGGCGTCCCGCGGCAAGGCTAGCCAGGGGACCGCCAAGATCCTCCGTAGTTCCCTTCGAGCCATTCAAGAACAAAGTATCCAAGTCAAGGAGACAAGGCCCCGGCAAGAGGAGCTTGCCGGGAAGGCCACTCGAGGCACAAGACCACTTCTTTGGCGCAAGACCCTGGCAAGAGGAGCTTGCCGGGAAGGCCATCCAAGGCACCTCAGGAAACTTGCTGCGACGCGCCACGTGTCCCGGTAAGGCCTGGTGAGCGGCGAGCTCCCAGGCGCGACAAGCTTCCACTCAGTACCCGCGCTCCAGCGCATCCGCCCGCGTGTCGCTCTGGGGCCATTCCAGGCGCACGTGGCAGGAGGCTGTGCTGCCAAGGGTACACGGTGGCAAGTAGCGATGACGAGGCTACCGTCGTGGCGGACGGTGGTGCCCCTGACGGCCACTTTTTGCACTGTTTGGGCGACGGCGACGGGCATTTAATGCCCTTGTCCCCTGCCGTCAGGGTTAGGTACGGGACACTGTACAAACACTGTTCTAGCTACCACCCTTTGTACACTTTTACCCCCGTCTGTGTTGCCACCTGTCGGTGACCCCTTTGACCTATAAAAGGAGGCCCATGCGCAACGTAGAGGGGGTTCCGAACATCGATCATTCTCACGCTCGGTCTTGCTAGCGGTTAGAGTGTACTGTAGCTCTCCACGCTCCCGAGCAAAGAACTTAATACAACCACCAAAGCAGGAGTAGGGTTTTACGCATCCGTGTGGCCCGAACCTGGGTAAACTGCTCGTGTGCTCGCCTCGATCTACTCTTTGTGCATCCTCCGCCCCCTGCCGTACCGAAAAGGGGCTCCGGTCCCATAGGTGTTCGTGGGCGATCAGTTTCCCGGACTCTCTTTCGGCCTTCGGGAAGGAGGGGAGCGGTGGAGGTTTTTGAGGATTGAAGAAGCAACGGGCAGATGGACGAACAGCCCCTATTTCCCCTGCTTATAAGGGGGGAGGGGGCGGACGTTCCGCATTTCCAATTAAAGAAACAGGCCACGATCTCTCCCATGATGCCACGATTGACGCGTGCCGTTAGGGGAGGGCGCGGTGGATACGGAGTGGGATACGGCGTGCCGCAGGCCGCGCGTGCCCGTGTACTGTTTTGGGCCTGGCCCAACAGCGCTCGGCATCGTGTATGTCCCAGGACCGGGGGCTCCTATCGGTGTACTAAAGTAGGGGTACGTTAGTATCCCGAACTTGTGCACGGGCAGTTGCGGCGTCCCGCGGCAAGGCTAGCCAGGCGACCGCCAAGATCCTCCGTAGTTCCCTTGGAGCCATTCAAGAACAAAGTATCCAAGTCAAGGAGACAAGGCCCCGGCAAGAGGAGCTTGCCGGGAAGGCCACTCGAGGCACAAGACCACTTCTTTGGCGCAAGACCCTGGCAAGAGGAGCTTGCCGGGAAGGCCATCCAAGGCATCTCAGGAAATTTGCCGCGACGCGCCACGCGTCCCGGCAAGGCCTGGTGAGCGACGAGCTCCCAGGCACGACAAGCTTCCACTCAGTACCCGCGCTCGAGCGCATCTGCCCACGTGTCGCTCTGGGGCCATTCCAGGCGCACGTGGTGGGAGGCTGTGCAGCCAGGGGTACACGATGGCAAGCAGCGATGACGAGGCTACCGTCGTGGCGGACGGTGGCGCCCCTGACGGCCACTTTTTGCACTATTTGGGCGACGACGACGAGCATTTAATGCCGTTGTCCCCTGCCGTCAGGGTTAGGTACGGGACACTGTACAAACACTATTCTAGCTACCACCCTTTTTACACTTTTACCCCCGTCTGTGTTGCCACCTGTCGGTGACCCCTTTGACCTATAAAAGGAGGCCCATGCGCAATGTAGAGGGGGTTCCGAACATCGATCATTCTCACGCTCGGTCTTGCTAGCGGTTAGAGTGTACTGTAGCTCTCCTCGCTCCCGAGCCAAGAACTCAATACAACCACCAAAGCAGGAGTATGGTTTTACGCATCCGTGCGGCCCGAACCTGGGTAAACTGCTCGTGTGCTCGCCTCGATCTGCTCTTTGTGCATCCTCCGCCCCCTGCCGTACCGAAAAGGGGCTCCGGTCCCATAGGTGTTCGTGGGCGATCAGTTTCCCCGACATCTTTGGCGCGCCAGGTAGGGGCGCGTCGAGGATGTGTGAACTTGATCCGGCGTTCACACGAGCGAAATCTTCAACATCTTCACCGACATGCCGCCGAAGAAGGCTTCGGAGGCAGCAGGCCCGTCCGCGTCGATCCCGCCACCGCGGAGCCAACGGCTGGTGGGGTAGATGCCGGCGGAAGAGCGGACGTCGACGAGCAAACTCACGGCGCCACCAAGTCGAAGGACAAGACGGACGACCGGGCGCGCTCCAAGGCCTCGGCGTCCGTACATGCACCGCGCCCATCTCAGGAGGCGCGGGACCGGCAGCGTCGTGGTACTCAAGGTACCATATGCTTGCTGGGCCAAGGTCAAGCTGGCGGATCTCGGGACGCTCAAGGCTAGCATGCACACCAACATGCTGGCACGAGCAAGGCGCGGTCGCCGGGACGGGATGTTGCTCCTTCTAACGTAGTTAGAAGTCCGAGCATATCCCGCTCCTCGCACCGTTCGCCACTGCTACCCGCCTCTCCAGCAGAAGCTCTCGCACGAGCCCAACTGCTCCTAGACTTCCCTCCAGCGGCAGACAAGGCCGACGACTGGAGGGCCACCATCCAGAGTCTCATCGCCTTCGCCAACGGTGACACTCCACAGCAGCCGAGCACGTCGCGGCCGCGGCAAGTCAGCAAGGCGCGGGCCGATGGTGACCAGACCGGTGGGGGTGCAACCACCGTGCACTCTCCGCCCCGAAGGCCAAAATCGCCAACTCGCCGGATCAACATCGACGACGACTCCACTACGTCATCAGATCCGCGAGCTCGCCGCGATCAGCGCCAAGTTCTCGAAGATCGACAGCAAGAGGACGCTCGAACCCGCATCGAGCACCGAAGAGAAGCGCGGCGTCAATCCGACCAGCGCGCTGGGCCCGCTGTTGACAATCACGTGCCTGGGGGACCAGGCGACTTGCCGTACGCGGTAGGTTGCCCTGCGTTTAGTCGTGAGCTGCGGCAAGTCCAGTGGCCCAGCATGAAGAACTTTAAGCCCGACATACCGGAGAAGTACGACGGCAAGACACATCCGTCGGAGGTCCTCAGCATCTACACCATCGCGGTGCAAGCTGCTGGGGGCGAGACGAGAAGATACTCGCCAATTACTTCCGGCTGGTGCTCAAGCCAAACGTCAGATCCTGGCTCATGCACTTGCCGGATAACTCCATTTCTTCTTGGGCTGACCTGTGCCATCAGTTTGTCGGCGAATCACGGGCGGCCACAAGCCACATGGCCAGGAGAGTGACCTCCATCTGCTCGCCCAGAAGGAAGGAGAGCCCCTGCGCAAGTATATCCAGAGGTTTAGCCGTGTGCAACACAACATCCCAGATGTCCACCCTGCCGCGGTTATCAGCGCGTTCCATCAGAACGTGCGTAACCGCAGGATGAGGGAGGAGATGGCGATGTGCAAGATCAGGGACGTCAGCGAGCTGTACGCCCTGGCCGACAAGTGTGCACGTGCTGAGGAGGGGAGGAAACTCCCCGGAGAGGATGCTGGAGCAGGAGGATCAGACAGCGAGGATGCCGCCCCGGCGAAGAAAAACCGGCGGCGGAACAACAGGAAGAAGAAGAACAAGGAAGTGCTAGTCGTTGAGCAGTCCGGCAAGGAGGCCGACGCCAAGAAAGCCCAAGTTGGTAGCTCCGGCAAGGAGACTGCCGCGTGCACCAACTGCCAGGCTGTGGCGGCCGCCGACAAGCAGGACGGCACCGACAAGCAGCACTGCTAGATCTACCGCACCAAGGGCCACGACCTCCTGAACTGCAAGAGGGTCGAGTACCTCGTCGAGCAGCAAAAAGCTGAATATGAGCGACGCGACAAGGAGAAGGCCCAAGGAGGTGATGGGGGATCCGGCAAGAAGCAGCCATTCAACGACCGGGGAGGACGCCGCGGCAAGGCCAAGCAGTGGCAAGGAGACAGACCTCCCCGCGGCCGCGACAAGGATGAAGACGACGACGAAGACGAAGACATGGATGATGCGGAGAACAGCGAGCAAGAGTTCCAGAAAGCCACAGAGGTTTTGTGCGTTGACGGCGGTGCTTCTCTGCATACTTCACACCGACAACTCAAGCAGTGGGTGCGTGAAGTCAATGCGGCAGAACCACCTGTCCAATCGCGCAAACTTCTAAAATGGTCCAGCACGCCTATCATCTTTGATATCGAGGACCACCCTGACCGCACAACGGTGTTTGGGTGCTTGCCGATGTTGGTCTTGAAGGAAATATGCCCTAGAGGCAATAATAAATTTGTTATTTATATTTCCTTATATCATGATAAATGTTTATTATTCATGCAAGAATTGTATTAACTGGAAACTTAGTACATGTGTGAATACATAGACAAAATAGAGTGTCCCTAGTATGCCTCTACTAGACTAGCTCATTGATCAAAGATGGTTATGTTTCCTAACCATAGACATGAGTTGTCATTTGATCAATGGGATCACATCATTAGGAGAATGATGTGATGGACAAGACCAATCCGTTAGCATAGCACTATGATCGTTTAGTTTTACTAGCTATTGCTTTCTTAATGACTTATACATGTTCCTATGACTATGAGATTATGCAACTCCCGAATACCGTAGGATCACCTTGTGTGCTATCAAACGTCACAACGTAACTGGGTGATCATAAACATGCTCTACAGGTGTCTCCGAAAGTATTCGTGGTGTTGGCATAGATCAAGATTAGGATTTGTCACTCCGAGTGTCGGAGTGGTATCTCTGGGCCCTCTCGGTAACACACATCATAATAAGCCTTGCAAGAAAAAGACTAATGAGTTAGTCACGAGATGATGTGTTACGGAACGAGTAAGGAGACTTGCCGGTAACGAGATTGAACTAGGTATAGAGATACCGACGATCGAATCTCGGGCAAGTAACATACCGATGACAAAAGGAACAACGTATGTTGTTATGCGGTTTGACCGATAAAGATCTTCGTAGAATATGTAGGAGCCAATATGAGCATCTAGGCTCCGCTATTGGTTATTTTTCGGAGATGAGTCTCGGTCATGTCTACATAGTTCTCGAACCCTTAGGGTCCGCACGCTTAACGTTTGATGACGATCGGTATTATGAGTTTATGAGTTTTGATGTACCGAAGGTAGTTCGGACTCCCGGATGAGATCACGGACATGACGAGGAGTCTCGGAATGTCCGAGACATAAAGATTGATATATTGGACGACTATATTCTGACACCAGAAGTGTTCCGGAAAAGTTTCGGATTTAACTGGATTGCCGGAGGGGGTTACCGGAACCCCCTACGAGGGGGGATGGTCCATAGTGGGCCTTGAGGAAAGGAGAGAGGCAGCCCATAGAGGCTGGCCGGCACCCCACCTAGGGATCCTAGTTGGACTAGGATTGGGGGGGCGCCACCTCTCCCTCTTTTCCTTTCCCTCTCTTCCTTCTTGATGGACTCCTACTAGGAATAAGATTGCAATCCTATTCCTAGTACGATTGCCCTAGCCGCACCATAGGAGGCCGGACGGCCCTCCCCTCTTGCTCCTTTATATACGGGGGCAGGGGGGCACCAAAAGACACACAAGTTGAATTGTTCCAGCCGTGTGCGGTGCCCCCCTCCACAGAAACACACCTCGGTCATACCATTGCAGTACTTAGGAGAAGCCCTGCGCCGGTAGATACATCATATCCGTCACCACGCCGTCGTGCTGACGAAACTCTCCCGTGAAGCTCAACTGGATCAAGAGCTCGTGGGACGTCATCAAGCTGAACGTGTGCTGAACACGGAGGTGCTGTACGTTCGGTACTTGATCGGTTGAATCGCGAAGAAGTTCGACTACATCAACTGTGTCACTTGACGCTTCCGCTTCCGGTCTACGAGGGTACGTAGGCACACTCTTCCCTCTCGTTGCTATGCATCTGGTAGATAGATCCTGCATGATCGTAGGAAAATTTTAAAATACTACGTTCCCCAACAGTGGCATCATGAGCCAGGTCTATGCGTAGATGATATGCACGAGTAGAACACAATGAGTTGTGGGCGATACTAGTCAGACTGCTTACCAGCATGTCATATTTGCTTCGACGGTATTGTGAGATGAAGCGGCCCGGACCGCCATTACGCGTACGCTTACGCGAGACTGGTTTCACCGTTAGGAGCACTCATTGCTTAAAGGTGACTGGCGGGTGTCTGTCTCTCTCACTTTAGCTGAAACAAGTGTGGCTACGCCCGGTCCTTGTGAAGGTTAAAACAGCACATACTTGACGAAACATCGTTGTGGTTTTGTATGCGTAGGTAAGAACGGTTCTTGCTAAGCCCGTTGCAGCCACGTAAAACTTGCAACAACAAAGTAGAGGACGTCTAACTTGTTTTTGCAGGGCATGTTGTGATGTGATATGGTCAAGAAATGATGAGTTATATGGTTTTGTATGAGATGATCATGTTTTGTAATGTTATCGGCAACTGGCAGGAGCCATATGGTTGTCGCTTTATTGTATGAAATGCAATCGCCATGTAATTGCTTTACTTTATCACTAACCGGTAGCGATAGTCGTAGAAGCAATAGTTGGCGAGACGACAACGATACTACGATGGAGATCAAGGTGTCGCGCCGGTGACGAAGGTGATCATGAAGGTGCTTTGGAGATGGAGATCAAAAGCACAAGATGATGATGGCCATATCATGTCACATATTTTGATTGCTTGTGATGTTTATCTTATTATGCTTCTTATTTTGCTTAGAACGACGGTAGCATTATAAGATGATCCCTTACTAAATTTCAAGTTATAAGTGTTCTCCCTGAGTATGCACCGTTGCAAAAGTTCGTTGTGCCGAGACACCACGTGATGATCGGGTGTGATAAGCTCTACGTTCAAATACAACGGGTGTAAGCCAGTTTTGCACACGCAGAATACTCGGGTTAAACATGACGAGCCTAGCATATGCGGATATGGCCTCGGAACACTGGAGACCGAAAGGTCGAGCGTGAATCATATAGTAGATATGATCAACATAAGATGTTCACCATTGAAACTACTCCATCTCACGTGATGATCGGACATGGTTTAGTTGATTTGGATCACGTGATCATTTAGATGACCGGAGGGATGTCTATCTAAGTGGGAGTTCTTAAGTAATATGATTAAATTGAACTTTAATTTATCATGAAGTTAGTCCTGGTAGTATTAGTATATCTATGTTGTAGATCAATAGCTCACGATGTTGCTCCCCGTTTATTTTTCATATGTTCCTAGAGAAAACCAAGTTGAAAGATGTTAGTAGCAATGATGCGGAATTGTTCCGTGATCTGAGGATTATCCTCATTGCTGCACAGAAGAATTATGTCCTTGATGCACCGCTAGGTGACAGACCTATTGCAGGAGCAGATGTAGACGTTATGAACGTTTTGACAAAAGCTCGATATGATGACTACTTGATAGTTTAGTGCACCATGCTTTACGGCTTATAACCGGGACTTCAAAAACGTTTTGAAACGCCACGGAGCATATGAGATGTTCCAAGAGTTGAAATTAGTATTTCATACTCATGCCCGTGTCGAGAGGTATAAGACCTCTGACAGTACTTTGCCTACAAGATGGAGGAGAATAGCTCAACCAGTGAGCATGTGCTCAGATTGTCTGGGTAGTACAATTGCTTGAATCAAGTGGGAGTTAATCTTCCAGATAAGATAGTAATTGACAAAGTTCTCTAGACACTATCACCAAGTTAGTAGAACTTCGTGATGAACTATAATATGCAAGGGATGACGAAAGTAATTCCCGAGCTCTTCACGATGCTGAAATCGGCGAAGGTAGAAATCAAGAAAGAGCATCAAGTGTTGATGGTTAACCAGACCACTTGTTTCAAGTAAAGGGCAAAGGGATAGAAGGGGAACTTCAAGAAGAATGACAAGCAAGTTGTCACTCCCGTGAAGAAACCCAAAGCTAAACTCAAGCCTGAAACAAGTGCTTCTACTGCAAAGGAAATGGTCACTAGAAGTGGAACTGCCCTACATAATTGGCGGATAAGAAGGATGGCAAAGTGAACAAAGGTATATTTGATATACAGATTATTGATGTGTATTTTACTAGTGTTCATAGCAACCCCTCGGTATTTGATATTGGTTCAGTTGCTAAAGAGTAGTAACTCGAAAAGGGAGTTGCATAATGAACAGAAACTAGTTAAAGGATGAAGTGACGATGTGTATTGGAAGTAGTTCCAAGATTGATATGATCATCATCGCACACTCCCTATACTTTCGGGATTAGTGTTGAACCTAGATAAGTGTTATTTGGTGTTGAGCATGAATATGATTTGATCATGTTTGTTGCAATACGGTTATTCATGTAAGTTAGAGAATAATTGTTGTTCTGTTTACATGAATAAAACCTTCTATGGTCATACACCCAATGAAAATGGTTTGTTGGACCTCGATCGTGGTGATACACATATTCATAATATTGAAGCCAAAAGATGCAAGGTTAATAATGATAGTGCAACTTATTTGTGGCACAGCCGTTTAGGTCATATTGGTGTAAAGCGCATGAAGAAACTCCATAGTGATGGACTTTTGGAATCACTTGATTATGAATCACTTGGTGCTTGCGAACCATGCCTCATGAGCAAGATGACTAAAACTCCGTTCTCCGGAACTGTGGAGCAAGCAACAGATTTGTTGGAGATCATACATACAGATGTATGTGGACCAATGAGTGTTGAAGCTCGCGGCGGGTATCGTTATTTTCTGACCTTCACTGATGATTTGAGCAGATATGGGTATATCTACTTAATGAAGCACAAGTCTGAAACATTTGAAAAGTTCAAAGAATTTCAGAGTGAAGTGGAGAATCATCGTAACAAGAAAATAAGATTTTCTACGATATGATCGTAGAGGTAAAATATTTGAGTTAACGAGTTTGGCCTTCAGTAAAAACAATGTGAAATAGTTTCACTACTCACGCCATCTGGAACACCATAGTGTAATGGTGTGTCCGAACATCATAACTGTACTTTATTAGATATGGTGCGATCGATGATGTCTCTTACCGATCTACTACTATCGCTTTTGGGGTTATGCATTAGAGACAGCTACATTCACGTTAAATAGGGCACCATCTAAATCCGTGGAGATGACACCGTATGAACTGTGGTTTGACGAGAAACCTAAGCTGTCACTTCTTTAAGTTTGGCACTGCGATGCTTATGTGAAAAAGTTTCAACATGATAAGCTCGAACCCAAATCGGAGAAGTAAATCTTCATAGGATACCCAAAAAGAAACTGTTGGGTACACCTTCTATCACAGATCCTAAGGCAAGGTCTTTGTTGCTAAGAGTGGATCCTTTCTAGAGAAGGAGTTTCTCTTGAAAGAAGTGAGTGGGAGGAAAGTAGAACTTGATGAGGTAATTATACCTTCTCCCGAATTGGAAAGGTAGTACATCACAGAAACTCGTTCCAGTGATTCCTACACCAATTAGTGAGGAAGCTAATAATGATGATCATGAAACTTCAGATCAAGTTTCTGCTAAACTTCGTAGATCGACCAGAGTTCGTTCCGCACCAGAGTGGTACGGCAACCCAGTTCTGGAAGTCATGTTACTAGACCATGATGAACCTACGAACTATGAGGAAGCGATGATGAGCCCAGATTCCGCAAAATGGCTTGAGACCATGAAATCTGAGATGGGATCCATGTATTAGAACAAAGTATGGACTTTGGTTGACTTGCCCGATGATCGGCAAGCCATCGAAAATAAATGGATCTTCAAGAGGAAGACCGACGCAAACGGTAATGTTACTGTTTACAAAGCTCGACTTGTTGCGAAAGGGTTTCGACAAGTTCAAGGAGTTGACTACGATGAGACTTTCTCACCCGTAGCGATGCTTAAGTCTGTCCGAATCATGTTAGTAATTGCCGCATTTTATGAAATCTGGCAAATGGATAACAAAACTGCATTCTTTAATGGATTTATTAAAGAAGACTTGTATATGATGCAACCAGAAGGTTTTGTCAATCCTAAAGGTGCTAACAAAATGTGCAAGCTCCAGCGATCCATTTATGGACTGGTGCAAGCATCTCGGAGTTGGAATATACGCTTTGATAAGTTGATCAAAGCATATAGATTTATACAGACTTGCGGTGAAGCCTGTATTTACAAGAAGTGAGTGGGAGCACTACAACCTTTCTGATAAGTATATGTGAATGACATATTGTCGATCGGAAATGATGTAGAATTTTCTGGAAAGCATAAAGGAGTGTTTGAAAGGAGTTTTTCAAAGAAAGACCTTGGTGAAGCTGCTTACATATTGGGCATCAAGATCTATAGAGATAGATCAAGACGCTTGATAAGACTTTCGATGAGTACATACCTTGATAAGATTTTGAAGTAGTTCAAAATGGATCAGTCAAAGAAGGAGTTCTTGCCTGACTTGTAAGGTGTGAAGTTGAGTAAGACTCAAAGCCAGACCACGGCAGAAAAACATAGAGAGAATGAAAGTCATTCCCTATGCCTCAGCCATAGGTTCTATAAAGTATGCCATGTTGTGTACAAAACACGTTGTGTACCTTGCCATGAGTTTGACAGGGAGGTACAATAGTGATCCAGGAGTAGATCACTGCACAGCGGTCAAAATTATCCTTAGTAATTGGATGACTAAGGAAATGTTTCTCGATTATGGAGGTGATAAAGAGTTCGTCGTAAAGGGTTACGCCGATGCAAGCTTTGACACTAAATCCAGATGACTCTAAGTATCAATCTAGATGTGTATTGAAAGTGGGAGCAATTAGCTAGAGTAGCTCCATGCAGAGCATTGTAGACATAGAAATTTGCGAAATACATACGGATCTGAATGTGACAGACCCGTTGACTAAACTTCTCTCACAAGCAAAACATGATCACACCTTATTACTCTTGGGTATTAATCACATAGCAATGTGAACTAGATTATTGACTCTAGTAAACCATTTGGGTGTTGGTCACATGGTGATGTGAACTATGGGTGTTATTCACATAACGATGTGAACTATCGGTATTAAATCACATGGCGATGTGAGCTAGATTATTGACTCTAGTGCAAGTGGGAGACTGAAGGAAATATGCCCTAGAGGCAATAATAAAGTTGTTATTTATACTTCCTTATATCATGATAAATGTTTATTACTCATGCTAGAATTGTATTAACCGGAAACTTAGTACATGTGTGAATACATAGACAAAACAGAGTGTCCCTAGTATGCCTCTACTAGACTAGCTCATTGATCAAAGATGGTTATGTTTCCTAACCATAGACATGAGTTGTCATTTGATCAACGGGATCACATCATTAGGAGAATGATGTGATGGACAAGACCCATCCGTTAGCATAGCACTATGATCGTTTAGTTTTACTGCTATTGCTTTCTTCATGACTTATACATGTTCCTATGACTATGAGATTATGCAACTCCCGAATACCGTAGGATCACCTTGTGTGCTATCAAACGTCACAACATAACTGGGTGATCATAAAGATGCTCTACAGGTGTCTCCGAAAGTATTCGTGGTGTTGTCATAGATCAAGATTAGGATTTGTCACTCCGAGTGTCGGAGAGGTATCTCTGGGCCCTCTCGGTAACACACATCATAATAAGCCTTGCAAGGAAAAGACTAATGAGTTAGTCACGAGATGATGTGTTACGGAACGAGTAAAGAGACTTGCCGGTAACGAGATTGAACTAGGTATAGAGATACCGACGATCGAATCTCGGGCAAGTAACATACCGATGACAAAAGGAACAACGTAAGTTGTTATGCGGTTTGATCGATAAAGATCTTCGTAGAATATGTAGGAGCCAATATGAGCATCCAGGTTCCGCTATTGGTTATTGACCGGATATGAGTCTCGGTCATGTCTACATAGTTCTCGAACCCGTAGGATCCGCACGCTTAACGTTTGATGACGATCGGTATTATGAGTTTATGAGTTTTGATGTACCGAAGGTAGTTCGGGGTCCCGGATGAGATCACGGACATGACGAGGAGTCTCGGAATGTCAGAGACATAAAGATTGATATATTGGACGACTATATTCTGACACCAGAAGTGTTCCGGAAAAGTTTCGGATTTAACTGGATTGCCGGAGGGGGTTACCGGAACCCCCTACGAGGGGGGATGGTCCATAGTGGGCCTTGAGGAAAGGAGAGAGGCAGCCCATAGAGGCTGGCCGGCGCCCCACCTAGGGATCCTAGTTGGACTAGGATTGGGGGGCGCCACCTCTCCTTCTTTTCCTTTCCCTCTCTTCCTTCTTGATGGACTCCTACTAGGAATAGGATTGCAATCCTATTCCTAGTACGATTGCCCTAGCCGCACCATAGGAGGCCGGCCGGCCCTCCCCTCTTGCTCCTTTATATACGGGGGCAGGGGGGCACCCAAATACACACAAGTTGAATTGTTCCAGCCGTGTGCGGTGCCCCCCTCCACAGAAACACACCTCGGTCATACCATCGCAGTACTTAGGAGAAGCCCTGCGCCGGTAGATACATCATATCCGTCACCACGCCGTCGTGCTGACGAAACACTCCCGTGAAGCTCAACTGGATCAAGAGCTCGTGGGACGTCATCAAGCTGAACGTGTGCTGAACACGGAGGTGCCGTACGTTCGGTACTTGTTCGGTTGAATCGCGAAGAAGTTCGACTGCATCAACCGCGTCACTTGACGCTTCCGCTTCCGGTCTACGAGGGTACGTAGACACACTCTTCCTTCTCGTTTCTATGCATCTGGTAGATAGATCTTGCGTGATCGTAGGAAAATTTTAAAATACTACGTTCCCCAACAGGTCTCACCAACCATCCGCAACCTCAAGGTCACGAAGATGTTAGTTGACGGCGGGGCCGGCTTGAACATGATCTCCTCCACTGTGATCCAGAAACTCCAGATCCCTGACAGCGAGCTCGAGGAGACCGGCACGTTCCAAGGAATCAACCCGGGAAGGAGCAAGCCGAAAGGGAAGATCACGCTGCCAGTGACATTTGGCGGCGAGCTGAACTTCAGGACTGAGAGGATCACTTTTGACGTTGCCGATATCCCATTGCCTTACAATGGGATACTTGGCCGTCCAGCACTCGCCAAGTTCATGGCGGCCTCTCACTACGCCTACAACATGCTTAAGATGCCAGGCCCGATAAGCGTCATCTCTGTCCCTGGCGACAAGAAAGATGCCCTTATCTGCGCCGACAAGATTTATCGGGAAGCAGCAGCCGCAACAGAACACAAGACACTTGCCGCTGAAGCTCCCGAGGGGAAGAAGACCAAGTCCGGCAAGAGCTCTGGGGCCCACTCCGGCAAACGCACGTCTTCGGAGTGTTGCGCTGCCGTCGAGGACGCTCCATCGAGCTCCACCAGCAAGTGTAAGAAGACGATGGCAGCTCCGCCAGAGACCAAGAAGGTGTCCGCCAAGGAGGACGGCACTGGTGGTACTTTTACCATCAGTGCCACGCTTGACCCTAAATAGGAAAGCGCGCTCGTTGCATTCCTGCAGGCGATCGTCGACGTGTTTGCATGGCAACCGTCTGACATCCCCGGTGTTCCCAGGAAAGTGATTGTGCACAAGCTTGCCGTTTGTCCTCACGCGCGGCCCGTCAAGCAGAAGGTTAGAAAGCAAGCAGTGGAGCGCCAAGAGTTCATAGCAGAAGAAATCAAGAAACTGGAAGCAGCAGGCCTTGTCAGAGGAGTGCTCCATCCGACGTGGCTGGCCAATCCTGTGGTCGTGCGAAAAGCAAATGGGAAATGGAGGCTTTGTATCGACTTTACCGATGTGAATAAAGCTTGTCCCAAAGACCCATTTCCCTTGCCGCGCATTGACCAGATTGTTGACTCCACGGCTGGATGTGATCTGCTTTCATTTCTTGACGCATACTCAGGATACCATCAGATCTTCATGGCTGAAAAAGATGAGGAGAAGACCGCATTCATTACTCCATGTGGCACTTACTGCTTCATACGGATGCCTTTTGGTTTGAAGAATGCTGGTTCAACATTTGCAAGGGTAGTCCATACAGCTTTTGAGCCACAGATACACACAAATGTAGAAGCGTACATGGATGACATAGTGGTTAAGAGCAAGGACAGGGCTACCCTAGTTCAAGATTTAGATGAGACCTTTACAAATTTGCGCAAGATCCAACTCAAGCTCAACCCCGAGAAGTGTGTGTTTGGAGTCCCTTCCGGCAAGCTTCTCGGGTTCTTTGTGTCTCAGAGGGGGATTGAAGCCAATCCCGACAAGATCAAGGCCATCGAGCAGATTGAAGCTCCAAAGCGCGTCAAGGATGTGCGAAGACTTGCCGGTTGCGTGGCTGCTCTCAGCAGGTTTATCTCTAAGTCTGCTGAGCGCGCCCTGCCGTTTTTCAAAATTTTGAAAAAGGCAGGTCCAATGAAATGGACTCCGGAAGCGGAGGCTGCACTGCAAGACTTGAAGAGGTACCTGTCCTCTACTCCGATACTTGTCGCACCTAAACCACAAGAGAAGTTGCTGTTGTACCTAGCGGCAACCAATCAAGTGGTTAGTGCTGCGTTAGTAGCGGAGAGGGAGGCAGATGATGAGCCGGCAACCGCGGCAAGCACATCCAGCGACAAGCAGGGAGCTTCCCCGACAAGCTCTGGTCCCGAGAAGGATGGATCTGCACCGGTGCAAGAGGAGATACGGAAGAAGATGGTGCAGCGCCCAGTCTACTTTGTCAGCTCCCTTCTGCAGGGAGCTAGGTCAAGGTACTCTGGTGTGCAGAAACTGCTTTTCGGTCCTCTCATGGCCTCGAGAAAGCTGCGCCATTACTTCCAAGCACACGAGATAACAGTGGTCACTCGCTTTCCGCTGAAGAGGATATTGCAAAATCCAGAAGCAACAGGCAGGATTGTTGAGTGGGCACTGGAACTGTCAAGCTTTGGCCTCAAGTTTGAAAGCACTTCAACTATCCAGAGCAGAGCATTGGCAGAGTTCATAGCAGAGTGGACGCCAACACCAGATGAAGAGATTCCAGAAACGAGCATCCCCGTCAAGGAAGCAAGCAAAGAGTGGCTGATGTACTTTGACGGTGCCTTCTCGCTGCAAGGCGCCGGTGCCGGCGTGCTGCTTATCGCACCCACCGGAGAGCACCTCAAGTACGTCGTCCAAATGCACTTTCCTAAGGAGCAAGCGACAAACAATACTGCAGAGTATGAAGGTTTGCTTGCCGGTCTCAGGATCGCGGCAGACCTTGGGATCAAGAAGCTTATTGTAAAGGGTGACTCGCAGCTTGTCGTCCGCCAAGTAAACAAGAACTACCAGAGTCCGTTGATGGAAGCATACATTGAAGAAGTGAGAAAGCTTGAAGAACACTTTGACGGCCTATAGATGGAGCATGTTCCAAGAGCTCAGAACGACATCGCAGATGGCTTGTCAAAGTGCGATGCACTTAAGTTACCTGTGGAACCAGGGATCTTTATGCTCAAGCTAACTCAACCGTCCATAACACCGTCAACTGGACAGAGCAAGAAGAGGAAGTTGGTTTCTGGCAACTACTTTCCGGCAGAGCTTGTCGAAGCCGCCGCCAAGAAGGTCCCCAAAATCAACACTAAGAATGCTGAGGAGCAGTCCGCTCCGGTGAGCCCTAGGGCTCGTTCCGTCGAAGCGAACGCTCCCGACAAGTTTTGCTCCGGCAAGCTTGTCGGGGAACATCAAGCTCCGGCTGAGACGCAGGTTCTCGCCGTGGAAGAGGATGTTCCCACAGCAGCAGATATGCCTTTAGTCCTTGTTGTCGAGCCACAAGCTCCGGCATGGGCGCAGCAGATCGTTCGTTTCCTTCAGGCAGGAGAACTTCCCGAAGAACAAGAAGAAGCTGAAAGAGTAGCCCGGCAGTCAAGTATGTACCAGTTTGTCGACAACACACTGTACAGAAGAAGATTCAACGGCGTGAAATTGAAGTGTATTCCCCGGGAAGATGGACAGAAGCTGTTGGCAGAGATACATGGAGGCATATGTGGACACCACATTGGCGCAAGAGCACTTGCCGGCAAAGCATTCCGGCAAGGTTTCTTTTGGCCGGAAGCCCTCCAGGATGCAACTGCACAAGTAACCAAGTGTGAAGCGTGCCAGTTCCATTCCAAGCAGATACACCAGCCAGCTCAAGCTCTCCAGACGATCCCTTTATCCTGGCCATTTTCGGTCTGGGGGCTCGACATCCTCGGCCCCTTTCCGCGCGCAGCCGGGGGCTTTGAGTACTTGTACGTTGCAATCGACAAGTTCACAAAGTGGCCAGAAGTGGAACCAGTGAGAAAGGTGACATCATAGTCAGCAGTCAAGTTCTTCAGGTCGATTGTTTGCCGTTTCGGGATCCCTAACAGGATCATCACCGACAATGATACGCAATTCACGAGCCGCACCTTCATGCAGTACGCCCAAGATCTTGGCGCCAAGGTCTGCTTCGCTTCTGTTGCTCTCCCGAGAAGCAACGGTCAAGCGGAGAGGGCAAATGCCGAAGTGCTGCGTGGCCTCAAGACAAGAACTTTTGACAGGCTGCACAAGTGCGGAAGAAACTGGATCGAGGAGCTGCCGACGGCTCTTTGGTCGATCAGGACAACGCCAAATCGAGCCACCGGACAGACACCCTTTGCTCTAGTCTATGGAGCAGAGGCAGTTCTCCCCACGGAACTCATATACGGGTCACCTCGAGTGCTCGCTTATGATGAGCTCGAGAAAGAGCAGCTGCAACAAGACAACGCGATGCTCCTTGAGGAGGACCGTCTTCAGGCTGTTGTACGAGCTGCTCGTTACCAGCAAGCTTTGCGCCGCTACCATAGCCACAAAGTTAACGCCAGAAGTCTCGAGGAAGGCGACCTTGTTCTTCGGCGCGTTCAATCCGCCAAGAATTCCAACAAGTTGACACCGGGAAGGCCCTTATCGGGTGAAACGAGTCACTAGGCTCGGCGCTGTCCGCCTTGAGACCGAAGATGGCTTACCGGTGAGCAACTCCTGGAACATTGAGCATCTTCGCAAGTTTTACCCATAAGGCGCGGTTGCCGTGATCTGCTCCGGCAACCACCTTTTGTACAAGTCTTGCCACTGTTGCATGTAATCCTTTGTACAAAGCCGGGTGCAGACCCCGTGCATCAGTAAAGCTTGTGTGCCCCGCACGTCTTGTCATTCCATGCTTTTTTACTTTTTGCATGTATTACCTGACACTTTGTGCAGCACCTATCCCCGGTAAGCAATAACGAGCCCAAAGGCTCCATATCTGTATTTTCTCTTCTATCTTCTTTTTTCCCAAGGAGAAGAAGGTTCCCTCGCGCACAAGTTTGCCGGGGAGGGAGGAAGATAGTGGTATGGACCAAGCGCCGTTCAAGAAAGCCTTGCCTTGCCGGGAAGCAAACAACACAAAAGCTAAGTTGCCAAAGTTTGAGCAATCAAAATTTTAAATTTTTAAGTTATCTTCCTTGAACGACCGCACTTTGTATGGAAAACCTGTGCGCGGAGGAACCAACTCGTGGCTAGCCGCGCCCTTACCTTGTTTCGAGCACGCTCAATGACTTAAGTGTGTTGCGACTAGTGTCGCGCCCTTACTTCGTTTTCGAGTTCCCTCAACAACCTAAGTGTGCTGCGACTAGTTGCGACAAGGTTTCTTGTCGGCAACGGCACCGCTAGCAGGCTGCTGAAGTCCCGCACTCAGCGCTCGCGACAAAGGTGTCTACGCCGGCAAGTTCCCTAAAAGCGTAGGGAAGAAATATACAAAGCAAAGGGAATCAAGTAAAGGAAATAACGTTGCAATGACTACCCAAAATAAAGTTATATTACAAAGCAACTTGTCACAGCTCTAATAGACTGTTCTCATAACATGGTTAATAGCGACAAGGAAAAGAAGAAAGTGGACAAGACTAGTCCACACGGTCGCCCTCGACCCTCTTGATGCCACCCACCTTGTCCACGATGGGTGCAACAAGGGCCTTGAGCGCCTCTTGGTCGGCGTCCGGCGGCAAGCTCCTAAGGACGTTGGTGAGGTTGAGGCCTGGATTGCGGAAGGCCACCTTCACCAACACCTTCTGCAGGGCCCCCGCGCAGAGCCTGCGTGACTCGTCCGCTAGCTGCTTTGGGATCTTCTCCCGGAGTTGCTGGAGGGCCATTGCCACGCCTCTGAAGAACAAGGTTAGCTTGGCGCTGTGGTGGAGACTCTCGTTGGTGGAGTACCCGAGGTGCTCCTCCCCCAGCTCTGCCAGCTCCTTGTCGATATCCGAGGCAGCATTGACAAGACCTTCTGTCCAATGCTCCACGATTTCCCTAAAGATGTTTTGGGTGACGGCGGCGCTCTCCAGCAGCGCCTTCTCGGCCTAGATCTCCTCCTTCAGGGTCGCCTCCCGCTCCTTAGCGCCGTCCAGCGTCTGGGTAAGGGTGGCCAGCTTCAGCTCGAGGTCGGCGATGGAGTCCTTGGTGACGGCGAGCTCCTTACCCTTCTCGGAGAGGCGGACCTGCAGCTCGGAGTGGCTGTGGACGTCCTTCTCCCTCTCGAGCTTGAGTGCGGCAACCTCCTCGCCGCTCGTCTTGAGGCTGGCCTCCAGCTGCGCCACCCTCGCCTCCAACTCCTTCTTCGCGGTCTCGGCAGCCGCGGCAACATCCTTCGCTTCTTGGAGTGCTCCACCAAGTGACTGCTCGCGCGCGGCAAGCTCGTCCTCGTGGCTGTCGAGGTCGACTTTCCGCTGCGCCAGCTCGCCTTCTCGCCTGAATAGCTCCTCGGCGGCAAGCCGCTGCTGCTCCTCCACTTTTGCCTTCTCAAGGATGAAGGCCTGCTGCGCCTCGGCAAGCTGCTCCCGCTCCTCCACCAAAGACCGGAGAGCTGCTTGGTTGATGGCCCGGAGCTCCTCCGTGCGCTTCTCGATATCAGCTCCCGCCTTTGCGGCGAGAGCCTCGTGGGACTCCAGCTTGGCTTGCCAGGCGCGGTAAAGCGCCAGCAACTTCCACAGCAGCCGCTCCTCCTCGGGCTCGCTGCTGCTACTGCTGCCTGGCGCGTCCACAAGCTTCAGCCCGGCGGAGGCAAGCACCTCCCCGTCGAAGACCTCTCCCTTGACCGGCGCCATGGACATGGACGCCCAAGGGAGCTGGATGAAGACGTCGTCGCCGGCCTTTAGGTAGGCGCCTGGCTCGGGCTCGTCGGTGCTGGGGGCTGCGGCAGCGGCAGAGGGCTCTGCGGTCGGTGTAGCGCCTGGCGCTCCTGCGGCCTCAGTGTCGTCAGTACGACCGCCAGCTCCTTCGTCGGCTGCTGCGGCGGCAGCCTCGGCGGCCTCAGCGCCGGCGGGATCGTCCGCGCCAACCGTTTCTCTGGCAACGGCGGCGTCGTCAGCAACGACCTCCGTCTCCATTGGCTCAACTGCGGAAGGGTCTGACGGAGGAAAAGACGTGATAAACAGTCAAGCAAATATCCAAAAAAGAAACTCAGAACAAGAAAAGTCCAAGGGAAGAGTGAGGCAAAGGGGTTACATGTGCGGGCCGGCTCCTCAGTGAGGATCCTTGCCGGGGAGCTCTCCCTCGGCGGCGTGGTTGTAGCCCCCGCCGGCGGAGGACCGCTGGTGCTATCCCTCGCCGGAGAGCCCGCCCTTGGCGGAGTGTTCGCCCTTGGCGGAGAATCCGTCCTTCGCGGAGGACTCGCCCTTGCCGGAGAACCTCCCCTTGGCAGTGTAGTCGAAGCGTGCGGCACGTCGGGGGCGGTCTCCTGGCGCTCCTGGTGCTGCTGCTCTGCTTCTACACAAGTCAACAAACAAGATATCAGTAAGGATGGAAGACCCACGCGTGCCCGACAAGCGGGAAGTGAACCACACTTACGCTGGGAGCTGCGCTGGGGGCTGCTCCGAAGAATAGTTGCCGGGTCTGGCAAGCTTGTCTCAGGCGCGCCCCCTGCTGTCGCGGCGGCCTCATCCTCGATGACAATCACCGGGACTTTGGCCCTCTTCGCTGTCCTCTGGGCCAGAGTTCTGAAAAAGAACAGGTTCAGAGTTAGGCAAAGGAGATACAAGACAAAACAATAGAAAATTGAAGAAATACAAAGACTTACTCTTCTTCCTCCTCGTCGGAGCTAAGCATAGAAAAATCGAAGTCTGGCTCACGCGTCCCGGCGCGAGGAGGCGGAGGAGTGGGCTCCCTTGGCCGCTTGGCGGGGGCAGGGGCAGTGGTCTGAGAAGACCCCGCTCCGGCTGCAGCCGAGGCGTGGGGAGCGGCAGGGGCTGGTGCGGCGCTCCGGGAAGACCCTGCTCCAGTTGCAGTAGATGCGCGGGGTGCTCCCGCGCAGCCTTGCTCGCTGCGGCGGAGCGCGTCGCACGGCGCGCCTGCTACTGGCCCGTCTGCCGCTCCGTCACGTCCCCGACCTTGCGGAGACGCCTTCTTGGTGCGGGTGGACGCTCTGCTGGTTGCGGCGAGCTGCCGGAGGATGAGGAAGAAGAGGAGCCGATCTCCAGTAAGCCGCTCGTGTCCTCAACGGGCCCGCTCGACTCGGCGCCCTGCTCGGCGGGCTCACTTGTCTCGGCGACTTTCCCGGCAAGCTTCCCCGCTTTGAGAAACTCTTCCTGCTCGGCAAGGCTTGTCGCCTCCGCTGCCCCCGCCTCCTCCACTGTGTACCCGAACTCCCCCGCGGCCGCGGCTGCCGCCGCCTCTTCCAGTCTGGTGGCAATATATGCCATCTCTTGGTCAGTGGTGTCGCGGGTGAGGCCTTTCTTCTCGTCAGAGTTGACTGGCATTTCCTCCAAGTTGTCGAAGAACGCCTGCACAACTTCGTTGGTAGGCTCTTGCCAAGTCGGGTCAATCCCGTGGGAATCGCACAGCGGCATCACTACACGGATGGCGCTGAGCGACGAGTTGTTGCACAGCGGAACTACGCCCCTCGGCAACGTAAACCACTCGGGATGGTCGGAGTCATACTTGAACAACGCCTGGAGCATCGCGTTGAGCTCTAGGACAGTGAAGTTATAATTGAGGCCCGGGCACAGCCTCATGATATCTGCCGCGTTCTCGAAATCCCAGGCGGGCCTCTTCCTCTCCTGCAAGGGGGCGATGCGGCGGCGGAGAAAGTCTGCTCCAACTGCGCCTACAGTGAGCTTGGCGTGCCTGAGGCGAAGGATCCGAGTAGTAGTAATCTTCATTCTGCTATCCTCCGGGGCCAAATCACTCCAGTCGTTGCCGCGTACTACTGGGGCTTGGCGCCGGGCGGTGAATGGCTGCGGGTCATCCTCTACGATCCAACACCAATTGGCTCTCCACTCATCCCACTTGCCGCGGAGCTCTCCCAATAAGTAAGCTTCCTTCTTGTGGGTCCTAGAGATCCAAGAGATTCCGCCAGACAAAGGCTCTCCCCTCTCAACTCGAGGCGTGAAGTAATGGCGGAAAAGAGCTACATTGGGGAAGACTCCGACAAAGTTTTCGCACAGATGTGCGAAAACGGCCATGGTGAGAACGGCGTTGGGGGTGAAGTCAAGGAGGTGGAACCCGTAGGTGTTCATGATGTCGCAGAAGAACTCAGAATAGGGCGGGCAGAGCCCGCAGTAGAAAACAGAGCGAAGAATGCGTAGCCGTTCGGGAACATCTTGCAGGCGGCGGCTGGGAGTACCTTGGTGCGCGGATGCGCCTTCGTCTCCCTCGACCAGAAAAGGAAAAAGGAATCCCTCAGCTCCTCCGCGTCAAGCTTGGGGGGGAAGACCGCCTTCTTCTTCCGCATCGCCGCGAGCCGCAGCGCCTCGACCAACTTCTTAGTCTTTCCCTTCTCGCCTTTCGGAGCCATGGCGGGACCGGTGAAGGAGGGCAACGGCGCTGGTGGCGCTGGTGGCGACGGAGGGCGGAGCGCTGCTCTCTTTCGGCCTTCGGGAAGGAGGGGAGCGGTGGAGGTTTTTGAGGATTGAAGAAGCAACAGGCAGATGGACGAACTGCCCCTGTTTCCCCTGCTTATAAGGGGGGAGGGGGCGGACGTTCCGCATTTCCAATTAAAGAAACATGCCACGATCTCTCCCACCACGCCACAATTGACGCGTGCCGTTAGGGAAGGGCGCGATGGATACGGAGTGGGATACGGCATGCCGTAGGCCGCGCGTGCCCGTGCACTGTTTTGGGCCTGGCCCAACAGCGCTCGGCACCGTGTATGGCCCAGGCCCGGGGGCTCCTGTCGGTGTACTAAAGTAGGGGTACCTTAGTATCCCGAACTTGTGCACGGGCAGTTGCGGCGTCCCGCGGCAAGGGTAGCCAGGCGACCGCCAAGATCCTCTGTAGTTCCCTTGGAGCCATTCAAGAACAAAGTATCCAAGTCAAGGAGACAAGGCCCCGGCAAGAGGAGCTTGCCGGGAAGGCCACTCGAGGCACAAGACCACTTCTTTGGCGCAAGACCCTGGCAAGAGGAGCTTGCCGGGAAGGCCATCCAAGGCATCTCAGGAAACTTGCCGCGACGCACCACGCGTCCCGGCAAGGCCTGGTGAGCGACGAGCTCCCAGGCGCGACAAGCTTCCACTCAGTACCCGCGCTCCAGCGCATCCGCCCGCGTGTCGCTCTGGGGCCATTCCAGGCGCACGTGGCGGGAGGCTGTGCAGCCAGGGGTACACGGTGGCAAGCAGCGATGACGAGGCTACCGTCGTGGCAGACGGTGGCGCCCCTGACGGCCACTTTTTGCACTGTTTGGGCGACGGCGACGGGCATTTAATGCCCTTGTCCCCTGCCGTCAGGGTTAGGTACGGGACACTGTACAAACACTGTTCTAGCTACCACCCTTTTTACACTTTTACCCCCGTCTGTGTTGCCACCTGTCGGTGACCCCTTTGACCTATAAAAGGAGGCCCATGCGCAACGTAGAGGGGGTTCCGAACATCGATCATTCTCACGCTCGGTCTTGCTAGCGGTTAGAGTGTACTGTAGCTCTCCTCGCTCCCGAGCCAAGAACTCAATACAACCACCAAAGCAGGAGTAGGGTTTTACGCATCCGTGCGGCCCGAACCTGGGTAAACTGCTCGTGTGCTCGCCTCGATCTGCTCTTTGTGCATCCTCCGCCCCCTGCCGTACCGAAAAGGGGCTCCGGTCCCATAGGTGTTCGTGGGCGATCAGTTTCCCCGACAAGGGAGATAGTCTCACATCAACTAGGCGTATCAACGGGCTATGGCGATGCCCATCAATAGATATCAATGTAAGTGAGTAGGGATTGCCATGCAACGGATGCACAAGAGCTAAATATGAATGAAAGCTCAACAAAAGAAACTAGTGGGTGTGCATCCAACTTGCTTGCTCACGAAGACCTAGGGCATTTGAGGAAGCCCATCGTTGGAATATACAAGCCAAGTTCTATAACGAAAATTCCCACTAGTATATGAAATGACCAAGCATGAGACTCTCTACAATGAAGAACATGGCGCTACTTTGAAGCACAAGTGTGAAAAAAAATAGTAGCAATTGTCCCTTTTTCTTTTTTCTTTTTTTTTCTTTTTTTGGGCCTTTCTTTATTTCTTTGGCCTTTTTTTGCAGAGGGGCTTTATAGATTTAGCCTTTCCTCCCATGGGACAATGCTCTAATAATGATCATCACATTTTCATTACAACTCGATACTACAACAACAAAGTATGACTCTACATGAATGCCTCCGGCGGTGTACAGGTATGTGCAATGAAACAAGAGTGACATGTATAAAAATTATGCATGGTGGCTTTGCCACAAATACGATGTCAACTACATGATCATGCAATGGCAATATGACAATATGATGCGTGTCATATGAACGGAACGGTGGAAAGTTGCATGGCAATATATCTCGGAATGGCTATGGAAATGCCATGATAGGTAGGTATGGTGGCTGTTTTGAGGAACAATATGGTGGCTGTTTTGAGGAAGGATATATAGTGGGTTTATGGTACCGGCGAAAGTTGTGCGATACAAGAGAGGCTAGAAGTGGTGGAAGGGTGAGAGTGCGTATAATCCATGGACTCAACATTAGTCATAAGAACTCATATACTTATTGCATAAATCTACGAGTCATCAAAACAAAGCAATCAACGCATGCTCCTAGGGGGGAGGTTGGTAGGAGTTAACCATCGCGCGCCCCCGACCTCCACACAAAGGTTGGCACTCTACAAATACCTCATGCTCTAACTTCGTCACATAGCGGTTCACCATACGTGCATGATACGGGAATCACTAACCTTAACACAAGTATTTCTTAATTTAATAATAACTCCACTAGCATGACTCTAATATCACTATCCTCATGTCTCAAAACAATTATCAAGCATCCAACATCTCATTCTATTCAATGCACTTGGTGTGAATTTTTTTACTACATTGACATTGGATGTCTATCATGTGAAGACTAGTTTCTTTAGCCTAAACACATTACCATGCTGTTTTAATAGACTCTCAAATAGATATAAGTGAAGCATGAGAGTTCAACAGTTTCTACAAAATATTACCACCACCGTGCTCTAAAAGATATAAGTGAAGCACTAGAGCAAAAACTATTCAACTCAAAAGATATAAGTGAAGCACATAGAGTGTTCTAATAATTTCAAGGCCATATTTAACTCTCTCAAATAGGTGTTTCAAGCAAGGATGATTGTGTCAAACTAACAAGCAAAGACTCAAATTATACAAGAAGCTCCAAGCAAAACACATATCATGTTGCGAATAAAAATATAGCTCCAAGTATAGTTACCGTGGATGAAGACGAAAGAGGGGATGCCTTCCCGGGGCATCCCCAAGCTTAGGATTTTGATTATCTTGAATTTACTTGGGGTTCCTTGGGCATCCCCAAGCTTAGGCCTTTGCTACTCATTGTTCCATAGTCCATCAAAGCAATACTCAAAACTTGAAAACTTCACAGCACAAAACTTAGACAAACATTCTCGTGAGCTCCGTTAGTATAAGAAAGCAAACCACTACTCAAAGGTGCAGCAATGAATTCATTCTTTGTTTATATTGGTGTTAAACCTACTGTATTCGAACTTTTCTATGGTTCATAACCTCCAATACTACTCATAGATGCATCGGAATAAGCAAACAACACACGAAAAACAGAATCTGTCAAAAACAGAACAGTCTGTAGTAATCTGCAGGTTTCGCCTACTTCTGGAACTCCAAAAAATTCAAACTAAATTGTTAAATTTGCGGAATTTGTCTACCAATCATATTCAGAAAGAATCAACTAAAAATCACGCTCCAGTAAAATCTGAAGACTACTTTAGCGAAAGCTAATGATTCTGTTTTTCACAGCAAGATCACATAAATTTCACACAAGTCTTGCCAAAGGTTCTACTTGGCACAAACACTAAACAAAACATGAAACCACATCTAATCAGAGGCTATATTCAATATTTATTCCCTAACAGCAACAAAAACAAAAAACAAAAAACTGGGTTGACTCCCAACAAGTGCTATCGTTTTACGCCCCTAGCTAGGCACGATACAAGATAAATCTAGGTATTGCCATCTTTGGAAGGCAATCCATAAGTGGCTCTCATGATAGATTCATATGGTAATTTGATTTTCTTTCTAGTAAAGTGTTCCATGCCTTTCCTTAATGAAAATTGGAATCTAATATTTCCTTCCTTCATATCAATAATTGCACCAATCGTTCTAAGGAAAGGTCTACCAAGAATAATAGGACATGAAGGATTGCAATCTATATCAAGAACAATGAAATCTACAGGCACATATTTCATATTGGCAACAATAAGAACATCATTAATTATTCCCATAGGTTTCTTAATAGTGGAATCCGCAAGATGCAAATTTAAAGAACAATCATCAAGCTCATGGAACCCTAGCAAAACACACAAAGTTTCTGGGATAGTGGAGACACTAGCACCCAAATCACACAAAGCATAGCATTCATGATCTTTTATTTTTATTTTGATAGTAGGTTCCCATTCATCATAAAGATTTCTAGGGATAGAAACTTCTAACTCAAGTTTTTCTTCATAAGATTGCATCAAAGCATCAACTATGTGTTTGGTGAAAGCTTTATTTTGACTATAAGCATGCGGAGAATTTAGCACGGATTGCAACAAGGAAATACAATCAATCAAAGAGCAATTATCATAATTGAATCCCTTTAAATCCAAAGAAGTGGGTTCATAACTATGCAAAGTTTTAATCTCTTCACTCCGACTTTTAGAAATTTTAGCATCAAGATCTAAAAACTTCGAATCATTGTGACACCTTAAAGCAGAATCATCTCCAAACATATCTTCATCAAGATTTATACTAGAAAACAAGGATATAATAGGAGACACATCAATAACTTTCAGATCTTCATCTTTCTTTTCATGATAACTAGAAGAAGACGATTTAATATAATCTTCTCTTTTAGCACGCATCCTAGCGGTTCTTTCTTTGCATTCATCAATGGAAATTCTCATGGCTTGAGAGACTCATTGATATCGTGCTTAGGTGGGATAGATCTAAGTTTCAAAGAATCAACATCAAGAGTAATTCTATCCACACTTCTAGCCAATTCATCAACCTTAAGCAATTTCTCTTCAAGCAAAGCATTGAAATTCTTTTGCGAGATCATAAACTCCTTAACACTAGTTTCAAATTCAGAAGGCATCTATCCATAAGAGTTGTTGTCAGAATTACCATAATTATTAGAGGAATTACTAGGAAAAGGCCTAGGATTAAAATTACCTCTATAAGCATTGTTACCAAAATTATTCCTACCAACAAAATTCACATCCAAAGATTCATTGTTATTCTCAATCAAAGTGGACAAAGGCATATCATTAGGATCAGAAGAAGCACTCTTAGCAGGAAATAATTTCATAAGTTCATCCATCTTTCCACTCAAAACACTAATTTCTTCGATAGCATGCACTTTTTTACTAGTAGATCTTTCGGTGTGCCATTGAGAATAATTAACATAATATTATCTAGGAGTTTGGTAGCTTCTCCTAAGGTAGTTTCTATGAAAGTGCCTCTGGCGGCCGAATCTAAAACATTTCTAGAAGCAAAATTCAAACCAGCATAAAAATTCTAAATAATCATCCATAGATTCAAACCATTTGTGGGGCAATTACGTATCATTAATCTCATTCTCTCCCAAGCTTGTGCAACATGCTCGTGATCTAGTTTCTTCAAATTCATAATATCATTTCTAGGAGGGATGATCTTAGCAGGAGGGAAATCATTAGAGATAAAAGCATCTTTGCACTTATCCCACGAATCAATACTATTTCTAGGCAAAGAGGAAAACTAAGTTTTAGCACGATGTCTGAGTGAGAACGGAAATAACTTCAATTTAACAATATCGTTATCCATATCCCTTTTCTTTTGCATATCACACAAATCAACAAAGTTGTTTAGATGGGTAGCGGCATCTTCACTAGGAAGGCCGGAGAATTAATCTTTCATGACAAGATTCAACAAAGCAGCATTGATCTCACAAGATTCAGCATCGGTAATAGGAGCAATCAGAGTGCTAATAAAATCATTGTTGTTGGTACTGGAGAAGTCACACAATTTGGTATTGTTCTGAGCCATAGTGACAAACAAGCAATCCAACACACACAAGCAAACAAGAAGCAAGCGAACGATAAACACACGGCGGAAGAAGGGCAAATAAAACGGCAAGGGTGAAGTGGGGGAGAGGAAAACGAGTGGCAAAAAATGTAATGCAAAGGATAAGGGTTTGTGATAGGTACTTGGTATATGACTTTTGCGTAAGCCTCCCCGGCAACGGCGCCAGAAATTCTTCTTGCTACTTCTTGAGCTTGCGGTGTATTCCCTCGAAGAGGAAAGGGATATGCAGCACAATAGCGTAAGTATTTCCCTCAGTTTTTGAGAACCAAGGTATCAATCCAATAGGAGACCACGCGCAAGTCCCTCGCACCTGCACAAACAAATAAGAACTTCGCAGCCAACGCGATAAGGGGTTGTCAATCCCTTTACGATCACTTACGAAAGTGAGATCTGATAGAGATGATAGTTTATATTTTTGGTATTTTTGGTTTATAAGAACAGCAAATAAAAGCAATAAAAGTAAAGTGGATGTAGATTGATATGTTGAGAATAGACCCGGGAGCCATAGTTTTCTCTAGTGGCTTCTCTCATGACAACGATATTCTACGGCGGGTAAACAAATTACTGTCGAGCAATTGATAGAAAAACAAATAATTATGAGACTATCTAGGCATGATCATTGTGTATAGGCATCACGTCCGAGACAAGTAGACCGAAACGATTCTGCATCTACTACTATTAGTCCACACATCGACCGCTATCCAACATGCATCTAGTGTATTGAGTTCATAAGAACAGAGTAACGCCTTAAGCTAGATGACATGATGTAGAGGGATAAACTCAAGCAATATGATATAAACCCCATCTTTTTATCCTCGATGGCAACAATACAATACGTGCCTTGCTGCCCCTACTGTCACTGGGAAAGGACACCGCAAGATTGAACCCAAATCCAAGCACTTCTCCCATTGCAAGAACTATAGATCTTGTAGGCCAAACCAAACCAATAATTCGAAGAGACTTGCAAGGATATTATGAGCACACATAAAAAGTTCAGAGAAGAACCAAATATCTTTCATAGATAACCTTGATCATAAACTCACAATTCATCGGATCTCGACAAACACACCGCAAAAAGAGATTACATCGAATACATCTCCTCGAAGACCGAGGAGAACTTTGTATGGAGATCCAGAGAGAGAGAAGAAGCCATCTAGATACTAGCTATGGACCCGAAGGTTTGTGGTAAACTACTCACAACTCACGGTGAGGGCTATGATGATGATGAAGAACTCCGTGATGGACCCCCCTCCGGTGGAGCTCCGGAACAAGCTCCAAGATGGGATCTTCACGGGAACAGAAGGTACGGTGATGGAATTAGGGTTTTCTCTCTGTTCACGGAGTTTCTGGGGTACGTAGATTTATATAGGAAGAAGGAGGGCACCGGGGGACGCTCGAGGGGGCCACGAGGCAGGGGGCGTCCCTGGGAACGGGGGTGCACCCCCACCTTCGTGGGCCAGCCCTCGATCCCTTGATGTGGTTCTCAAGCTCCGCGTGCGTGATTTTCTCCAAAATATCTCTCGCGAAGGTTTCATTCCGTTTGGGCTCCGTTTGATATTCTTTTTCTGCAAAACCCTCAAACAGGCAAAAAAACAATCTGGACTGGGCCTTTGGGTTAGTAGGTTAGTCCCAAATATGATATAAAAGTGAATGATAAAGTCCATTAAACATCCAAGACTTCATAGATAATAGCATGGAACAATCAAAAATTATAGATACGTTGGAGACGTATCACACGACGACCGTTGGATGGACATCCAACGGTCATTGCTTGTGCATCAACATTTTTTTAGGAAAGCCTCAGATCTATGGAAAACATCATACAACCCATTTGCCATTATTTCTAATAATTTACAGCCCACTTGCTAATTCTTAAGGTCTTTTTGGAGCCCATATTCTTTTTGTTAGCATTACAGCCCATATTGTGGCCACGGTTAAAAAAATTATATGAAATTTTGCATATTTCGGTGCGGTCCGAACTGTTTTTAATCCTGAAATTTTAAGTCACGTTCAAACTGATTTAAAAAATAAATATATATTAATATAAAATCCAACAAATTTTCCATGCATAAAAATCAATGCAATTTAAAATCTTGAAACGAAAAAAAAGAAATTTGAAACTAATTGCCGGTTTGATGTGTTTTAAAATGTACATCCCATTTCTCATTACTGATAGGCCATTTTCTCGGCCAGCCAAATGAAAGCTCTCCTCGTCTTGAAAGATTTGCAGCCCAACAGGCCTGACAAAGCGACTTACTTGGCAAATCACAAAAAAACTAGGCTGTGGCCGTGGACCCAGCTGTCAGCCTCTCCACGTACAGTACTCTTCCGATGGAAGTTGTTCCTTGACCACATTGACTACGCCACGCTGAGAGCACCAGGGCGGTGGACGACGGCAAAGCCTAGGAAGGGGACGACGCGGAGCCGGGGAAGACGCGATAGTGGATGCCCACGTGGAGAGGAGTACGAGGGTTCACTGGTTCGGCTGCGGTGTGAGGCTGCCGTCGCCGCAGGGCCTGGCTAGAAGTGGGAGTAGTAGGGGGCGATGAGGGCTCAATGGAAGCATAGCCGGCCACTGGAGGCAGGAGCAGGCGGTCTCGCCAGCGCAGGTTTGGGCGGCTGTGTCAGGCCCAAGATGCGATTCTATGCCGATCACGTGACACTTCCGTGATTGGGGCACAACCGCATTTCGGGCGCTTAGCAAGATGGATATCATTACATCGTACCATTACATACATACATGGGGGATACAACAATACATACAAGTCACATGAATACAACAACATCAATACAAGGCATTCGACTACGGATGCAAACAAGAAAAACACAAGACATCCATCTGCTATCCCAGGCTGCCGACCCGGAACCTAACCCAGGACTGAATAAGAAGAAGACGAAGAAAGAACTCCAACACAACGATCATCGCTCTCACGTCAAGACATAGGAAACCTGCACCTGCAACTGTTGTTGTAGTATCTGTGAGCCACGAGGACTCAGCAATCCCATAACCATGGGTAACAAGACTAGCAAAGCTTAATGGTTAGGAAGAGGTAAAGTGGTGAGGATGCAGCAGCGACTAAGCAATATGTATGGTGGCTAACTTACGAGTACAAGAATAAGATGAGCATCTACGCAAGCGGTCGCAAACTAGTAGTGATCGCTAAAGATCCTGAACTACCTACGAGTCAAACATAACCCCGCCGTGTTCTCTTCTCAAAGTGAAAAGAGACAGTCACGGTTACTCACATAGTTGGGTGTTTTACTTCGGATCCTCTGTCAAGTTTTCTACAACCGGACATTAACAAATTCCAATATGCCACATAACCGCGGGCACGGCTTTCGAAAGATCACAACCCTGCAGGGGTGTCCCAACTTAGCCCATCACAAGCTCTCACGATCAGCTGAAGTAATAATAATTATTACCCCTTATCTTAGGGAAATCCGATCAGGCTCGGCATCCCGGTGCACAAGACATTTCGACAATGGTAAAACAAGTCCAGCAAGACCTCCCGGCGTGCCGACACCCTGGTAGTAGCCACGCGTATCTCGTCTCAGGCCACGACCGGATGGGACAGCCTACAGGAAAATACCAGATACCTCAGGTTTCCCCAAGGCTGCCCTGCAGTCTGCCCGTTTGGGACCAACACCATTAGCACTGGCCCCCCTGCTATGTAGAAGAATACTCGGGGACGCGACCCCCTATGGAAATTTAATTAATAAATTAAGTTGTTATAATGAGGCAAATTAAAACCAATGTTGGGCCTTGCTGGAGAAGTTTTATTCAAAGACAAAGTGTCAAGGGGTCCCCATATACCCAACCGTGTAAGGAACGCAAAATCAAGGAACATAATGCCGGTTTATCGGCGCCTAAGGTGGCATGAGTGGAACAAAACACCGAGCAAAAGGCCAAGCCTTCCACCCATGCCCAGTATATATGTGTGTTAATAATAATAATAGATATTGTGATATTCCAACAACAAGTTCCGACATGGAACGATCTTCATCTTCACCTGCAACTAACAACGCTATAAGAGGGGCTGAGCAAGCGGGTAACATAGCCAAACAATGGTTTTGCTGGGAAGGTGTCAAAGGTTAGAGGTTTCATGGCAACAAGGAGAGGCTGACAATAATGATGGGTAGCGCGACATGTAACGATAGCATCGAGACAACTAAGCAATGGCAATGATAGTAAAGGTATCCAAGGGTATGGTCATCTTGCCTGAGATCTCGCAAGGAAGAAGAACGGATCCATGAAGAAGACGAAGAAGAAGCCTTGAAGTCGAACCACGGGTGGACGAACAAATCCTCATGATCGCAACGGAACAAGCACTAACGAGAAGAAGCAAGCAATACGATAAACACACAACGCAAGAACATGACAATATGGTCAACCAAGTATGATGCAAGACAAGTCTATATATGATGCAATACATGGCAAGGTAGGAAGCACTCAAAAAGAACACAAGAACATGACAATATGCTCAACCAAGTAGGATTCAAGACAAGTCTATATATGATGCAATACATGGCAAGGCAGGAAACACACAAGAACAACACAAGCCAACAAGTTTAAATAAGGCCGGAATCAACATATATCAAATCCGATAAGCCCATATACATAATTTGAAATTAGTCCAGATCTGAACAACCCTTAAGTTAAAGTTGTTAAACAGCAGGTTAACATGCAACATGATGATCTACACGAAATTCTAGTCAAGTTTCATATAAAGTTTGTTTGATTCGGAGCTACGGCCTAAAAGATATGAGCAAAACAAGTCAAACATGTCAACGGTGCAAGATGCACCCAAACATCAAGCAAACACACTCCAAACAAGTAAACAACATGATATTAAGCTTCTACATGCAAAATTACACAAGTTTCATATAGGACACACTCAAAACAGAGCAACGGGCTAAAAGATACACATGAAACAAGATATAACAACAAGCTGAAGTTAACAGCCACATAGCAACTTTGGAGCAAGATATATATATGCTAAAGCACCCAAACATGATAACAAGAATCATGGATGTGAAATAGACATGATACTTAACAAGTAGGAACTTAGAACACACCCAAAAGCTTGCTGGAACACATTTAAACAAGCATGGCAAGTTGCAATAAAATTATCCAGACTTAGCCAAAATCTGGGAAGGCAAAAACATCATCACGATGCTGCCTTCGGAGGCACAAAACAACATGCATATCAAATCCACTAGGCATATGAAGAGCATGGACATGTAGTAGACATATCCTACAGCAAACAACTCCATTGGAGCAACTCCATAGGAGGCATGGATCAGTAGCAACAAGGTACACCAAATTGAACTTGCTGATAAAATTCTGACATGTATAATTTATAGCAACTTGAGAGCAAGAAATAAATAAGCTACATCAGGTCATATAAGCCAGTAAGGGCATGAATGGATAGACAATAACATGGACACAAGACATGATCATTGGCCACTCCAAAACAAGCATGGATTTGACTAGGGCATCAAGCAAACATAGCATCAGGTTATAACAGATTCCAAACTAAGCAGTTTTTTCACTAAGTATAAAACAGTAACAATAACATGGCATGTTTACAAGCATGTTTAAGTCAACACAAGGCATATCATGGAAAATGGATTTCACCACAGCAAAGACCATATTATTGTGCTTCTAAAACATCTAGACATGTGGCATGAGGACAAACACACCAATAGCAAAGAGCAATTGAAATCAGCATCTCATAACAAGTTTCAGCACCTAACAGCCAAATGCACTTTTGCAACAGAGATTAACATGGCAATATGAACTCAAACAAGCATGCTACAGCAACCATCATGTAGTACACTTCATAATGAACATTTTGACATATCATATGCATCATTTGGATAAACATGCATCAAGTTATCATATCTCAAACATGGCATCAAAATAACATGTAGCAGCAGTTTATAACAAGTAGCACTCTTGCAACAGAGATTAGAGCATCTAGATGAACTCAAATGAGCATGGCACAATGGAACAAAGTGTAGAGCATATCACCACGATCATTTTGACATATCATTCACCCAATTTGGATAAGCACACGATTAATTACAGCCATGCAAACATGCAACATTTTAACAAAACGCTCAGGGACTTAGAGAGGAAAACCACCTCGGGGAAAATGGACATGTCCAGTGGGGCAGTGTCACATGCGAGATGGGGCGGACATGTCCGGGCTCCTCCCGGACACGTCCGTCGGTGGCGGCTGGTGCGGGCCCACCGGCCAGCGGCTCACGGGTCGGGTTCGGCGACGAAGCGGATCGGGCCTCCGGGCACCGGATCCGGCCGGCGGTTCGAGGTCTTGCGGGGGCGGTTCGAGGTCACCGACGGCGGCCTGAAGGGAGCTGCGGGGCGAGGAGGTCTCGAGGCGGTGCAGAGAGGCATGGGGGCGGCGGCCTGAGTAGACGCCGTCGGGGAAAAGGAGCGGCGGCGCTCCTGCGGTGTAGATTGGAGGCCGGGGAGCCCGATCCGGCCGGTCGAGGCGAGGTCGCGGGGAGGCCGAGGCGGGGCGAACGGGGCGCCCGGTCGCCGGGATCGGGGCAGGCGCCGGCGACGCGAAGGGGAGCGGGGCGGCGCACATGAGGAGACGCGGCGGCGAGCACCTGGCTCGGGGAGGACGACGCGAGGCACTGCGGCTCGGGCGCGCGGGAGCTCGGGCCCAGATCGGCCCGGGGGCGGGCCGCGGCCGGGCCTCGCGGGCCAGGCGCGGTGGCTGGCGCAGGGAGGGGCTAGGTGGCGGCGCGCCAATGGCTACAGGCGGCGGGGAGGCTGAGGAGGCCCAATCAGGGGCTGCCACTTGGCGGGAGTGAGGTGGAGGGCCCTGGTTGTGGAGGAGGAGGGGGTTGGCTGCACGGAATTTGAGGCAGGGGGAGGCTAGAGGTAGGTGGAGACTAGGGGATGCCCAAAATGGACAAGGGGTGTCCATATATAGCAAGGGGAATAGGGTTTGGGGGGAATAGGGGGCTTTTGGAGCCCTCCGATCGCGATCCGACGGATCCGATCGCGAGGGGGTTTAGACAAGCCTAGGTGGGCTGTGAGGAGAGAAGAGAAAAGAGGCCCGCGTGGGTTTTCGGAGACCGAAAACGTCCGACGAAATAACCGGCGACTAGTACCGCTATATATATCCGTTGGGCTATCAAACGAGCTCCGAATGCGATGAAATTTGGCAGGCGGCCTGTCTACACTATAATAAGACCACACGCCAAGTTTCAACCCATTCAGAGAATATTTTTCGGCCACTCATAAAATAAATATTCGGAGGCGCCACGGGCGCGTGCAAGTGTGTCTGGGCTCAGAACGGATAACGGAAAGGACGATCGGACTCGGACGGATGCAAGTTTTGAATACATGAGGATGCAACACACATGATGACATGGCAAAATGCAACACGCAAGCAGATGACATGGCACTGACAACGAATAACTGGCTGACAACTGGCGCACCGGTCTCGGGGTGTCACAACACTCCCCTACTAACAAGAGATCTCGTCCCGAGATCTTAGGAACAAGACGGAAGGGAAAAAGGAAGAACAAAGTTCTGCGAGGACAAAAGAGTGAAACCAAAGAATGTTAGAGGATGAGCCACTTGAAAAGAAGAATGCAACGAAGATGAACGAAGCTGCAAGACTTCGTTAAACAAGAGGAGCAAGGAGTACGACGAGAATCAAGGGGGTTGAAAGCACGAAACAAGAGCTGAAGGAACAAGACTGAATTCGAAACCACTCCGATTAATAAGAGAAAAAAAGGAATCTGAACGAAGTAATTCAAGCAGCACTCCGGCTAAAACTGAAAGAAAATAGTACACCGGTCGAACATGAATGGAATAGGACAAGAACCTGAGGAGATGGAATAGAACATGACATAATGAACAAGACAATGCCTCCGGAATAATTGAAATGATGGAAATAACGAATGGAGAAGAAGATGACAACTTGAACACAAGTGACATGAACGAGATTTTATAAGAGTAAGGCTTGCACGGAGTTGTTGAGAACATCAACAACAAAAGAATAAGCTTGTCGTGGACTTATGAAAAACATCTCAAATCTTGAGGTGAATTACTGCCGCAACGAAAAGATGGATTAGCTGAGAATACGAAATGCAAAACTCTACTTCAAGGAATAAGGAGAATTATTTGCATCCCGAGACACAAAAGAATAATGATTGAGCTGCTCCACACGGATTATTGACGAACACTTGAAGAATGTTTTGAATCATGATGGGCCACCACGAAGAACTTCTGTAGCAAAAAGGATGATGATATAGAAGTGAAGGATTCAAGAATAAGAATAAAGCCTTGCGATGGTTTAGACGAGGGTCCGACGAGAAAGCCGAGAAACTTTGATCTCCAGAAGAAAAGATTAAGGCACTTGGAACTAGAATTTATTCATCAAGAATAAACTCCGAAAGAAGGGATTAAACAACTTGAAGAATAAGAATTATGTTATGCTTATCCTCCACCAATTAAATTGATGAGAATCAATGGATTCACATACTACTTATTCTCGTTGAAAAGATTAAAGAGGGATATACGTGAACTTGCGAAAATCTTCATGAACCACCGGTAGGATGGAATAAAAACGAATGGATTGATATGAAAACGCCGAAAAAGAACTCTTGAGCGAACCACCGTAAAGAATTAAAGCCGATTGAGGAAAAGAACGAACCACCGGGAAGAATTAATCGAGTGATGAAAAAGAACAAACCACCGAGAAGAATTACAATCGAGTGAAGAACGAGAATGACCACCGTATGGAATGAAATTGAACGATGCAAGAGCACAAGGCACCGTGAAGAATTGAAATTGATGAACACTAGAGAATGAATCGCCGGGAAAAGGATAAGTACTTGAGAAAATTTGAATGACGAGAATGAAGAGAACATGAACTGATTAAGAATACTTGAACGAAGCACCGGAAAGAATGTGAGACGAACGAAGAGGCATCAATGAAGAATATTTGGAGGACGAAGTTGAAAACTTCGAACGAAGAAATCTTCTGAAATGATGGCCTTCGGAGGAACACAATGAAAAGAATTCATGAACTACTCCAGGTGAATGAAAAGAAGAAGAAGAATTGAACCACACCTAAAAGAATTTTTAAAAGATCTTCGGAAGGCATATGACTGATGGAATCCATACTTACATCATACTTTAAAAGAAATTGGGAATACTCTAGGAATGAAAATAGTCAGGTAAGATCCTGGGAATAAACCAGTGAGTTATGAGCCCACCAAAGATAATACACCATTCGAAAGGATGTTTGAAAGAGATAAGATGCACCGGAACGATTGAAAAACTCGAATGAGGTGACAACCTCGAATTAAATTGGAAGACAGACGAATATCCAGAGATTTCTTCGAAACTCCGGAACAAATAAATGACAAGAGACAAACGAGCAAGGTGAAGCAATTGAGCCGAGGAAAAAGAATATGATGAACACCGAAAACTTGAGTTGAATCCACCGGAAAAGAACAAGAGATGAAGAATATCGAACGAGAGGAGAATTTTCCAGTTGGAACAATTGATGAAAGAAAGCAAGACTCACACGAGTAGAATGGATACTCGATTAAGGACTTCGGTCCGAGAAGCAAAATGGTGGGAGGGTGGGAAAAGGAAAGACAACTTCGGAAGGGGAAACAACATCGGTTGAAAAGAAATGATGATTGAACTTGCAAAGAAGAAGAGGGTTGAATCCACTTGACGAGAGATGCACCAGATGAAAGAACCGACATCGCAACGAACAAAAACTAACCATGAGATCCTAAAAAAAATTTGAAGGGGAAGAGGAGTAATTCAAAACACCTACGTCAAGATTCCTCACCAGAGCGATGAAGGGACTGAGGAGTAAAAAGAATCCCTACTCTCCGATATAACTAGACTCCAAAAAAGTTTTGCTAGACTCAACAATGGCCAAGCTACGATCAATCAAGGCGGATCCTATGGTCGGTCGAGGTTCTCATACCAACTTGTCAGGCCCAAGATGCGATTCTATCCCGATCACGTGACACTTACGTGATTGGGGCACAACCGCATTTTGGGCGCTTAGCAAGATGGATATCATTACATCGTACCATTACATACATACATGGGGGATACAACAATACATACAAGTCACATGAATACAACAACATCAATACAAGGCATCCGACTACGGATGCAAACAAGAAAAACACAAGACATCCATCTGCTATCCCAGGCTGCCGACCCGGAACCTAACCCAAGACTGAAGAAGAAGAAGAAGAAAGAACTCCAACACAACGATCATCGCTCTCACGTCAAGACATCGGAAACCTGCACCTGCAACTATTGTTGTAGTATCTGTGAGCCACGAGGACTCAGCAATCCCATAACCATGGGTAACAAGACTAGCAAAGCTTCATGGGTAGGAAGAGGTAAAGTGGTGAGGTTGCAGTGCTCTATTTGGGACCAACACCATCGGCACTGGCCCCCCTGTATGTAGAAGAATCCTCGGGTAGCGCTAACTCCCTAAGCAATTAATTAATTAAGTTTTTATTATGTTGCAAATAAAACCAATGTTGGGCCTTGCTGGAGGATTTTTATTCAAAGACGAACTGTGAAGGGGTCCTCATGTACCCAACCGCGTTAGGAACGCAAAATCAAGGAACATAACGCCGGTTTATCGGCTCCTAAGGTGGCATGAGTGGAACAAAATACCGAGCAAAAGGCCAAGCCTTCCACCCATTGCCAAGTATATAGGTGTGTTAATATTTATAAGATATATTGTGATATTCCAACAACAAGATCCGACATGGATGAATCTTCATCTTCACCTGCAACTAGCAACGCTATAAGAGGGGCTGAGCAAGCAGGTAACATAGCCAAACAACGGTTTGCTGGGAAGGTGTCAAAGGTTAGAGGTTTCATGGCAACAAGGAGAGGGGTTGACAAAAAGATAGGTAGCGCGACATATAACGATAGCATCCAGACAGCTAGCATGGCAATGATAGTAAAGGTATCCAAGGTGATGGTCATCTTGCCTGAGATCCCGCAAGGAGGAAGAATGAGTCCATGAAGAAGACGAAGATGAAGCACGTGTAGTCGAACGAATCCTCACGATCACAACGGTAAAGCACTAACGAGAAGAAGCAAGCAACACGGTAAACACACCACACAAGAGATGACAAGAAGCTCAACCAAATATGATGCCAGACAATTCTATATGATGCAAAACATGACAAGGGATGAAGCACACAAGAACAACACAAACCAACAAGTTTAAATGAGGCCGGAAACAACACATAACAATTCCGGAAAAATCCACATGTGCATATTTCGTATTTGCTACTGTTCTGACTATAACACAATTTTAATGTTTTTAAGCAGCAAAAGTACATGCACCATGTTAATCTATGCATTTTTCTACCCCATTTACATATAAAGTTTGTTTAATTCCGAGCTACGGTTGAATAGTTATGAAATAAATTATTTTAACATGACATTTATGCAAATTAATGCAAACAACAATTTAAACATTTTTAACATGGATGAAAGTGACATATTATGAAACTATATGAAATTCTAAGCATTTTACATGTATAGTTTGATTAATTTTGATGCATGGTTAATTACTTAACAACATTTCAAAACAATGGCATTTCTGTAATTCTGTAGAGCGGGAAAAAAACATGGTTGGGCCAAAAGCAGCATAGTGCAACGGCCCAGCAGCGAGAGAGGCTCAAGAGGCTGTGTGTGGGTTTGGGGGAAAAATAACAGAAAACCAAAACAAAGGAAAAGGAAATGTGGGCGCTGGGATTTGATCCCACGACCTCCTGCATAGAGGAGCAGAGCGCTAACCAACTGGCCTAACTGAGTATTCGTGTTATGGAGGGGCTTAGTTACATTTGAACAGGAAGAGGCTCGGTCTGAGAACCGCCACGAACGCATAGCAAGTTGCCGGCAACGATGGCAAGCAAAGCAGCGGCTACCGGTGCAGCAGAACACCGGCGGGGGTGCGGGTTTTGAAGGTGGATGCACAAGTGGCGAGGCAAGCGCAACAAAGGTTCAGGTGTGGGTGACCTCAAAGACGAGCCTATCTTCTACAGGGCGGACGGTTGTCCCTCGCCGGCGACAGGAACAAGCAGCGGTGACTGCTGCGGCTGCCAAGCGCCGGCGGGAGTACGGAAAAGGCTTGCTGTGGTGGAATGTGTGTGACATGCAGGAAGGGCGTGAGTGCGTGGAGCTCGGCGCTCCTCGACCATGGCGACGAAGCACGAACATGAGCGGGACGGTTGCTACGACGATGGAACTAATAGGCAAAGAGGCTTGGTAGAGCGACTGCTCACCAGGGGGTTAACGAGAAAGCCGGGGAGGCGATGAAGAGGGCGAGGCGAGGCGCTGATTGGAGCAACGCCCTCGGGTCCAAGAGCAGAGGAAGCAGAGGTCGTCGGGGTGGTCGATCCAGGGCTCGTGATCGTGTGCGTGGGTGAAGGAGATGGCGCAGAGGTGTGGCTTGGCGCGATGGAGGTCGAGGAGGGGTCTCACGGCAGCAAGCTGCTCCATTGGTGGCTTCCTAAAGGAACGAGAAGGAGGAGGTTCAGAGAGGATGAAAACAACAGACGGGGAGGCCTGGCAACGGGCGGCGAGGTGCGGCTCACCCGAGGGGCTTGATGCAGTACGCGTGACACGGGTACTTGGGCTCCGGTAGCGCTTGGAACGCGGAGACGGGCGGATCTAGGTCGCGGGTGAACGATCCGGGCGGCGGAGTGCCCTGGCCGGTAGCGGGGACGAACTTGAGACACTCAGGCTCCATGGCCGCTCCTACTCCCTATGAGCAAATAGAGAGAGAGATGAGAGACCGGAGGGAGAGGGACAGAAGGAGAAGTGGTGGGGGAAGGGCGTGGTGATGCTCATCTTGCTATCCACAGGTTCAGGCGCGGGCGGCAGATGGGAACGCGGCTTGGTTGTGCGAGGAGATGACGCCCAGCTGGGAGGATCACGCCGAAGAAGAGCTCGAGCTCCCCTCAGCCACGGCGTTGGTGTGGCGTGGAGATGTGGGGACCCCGACTTAAGAGTCGAGATCACCGAATGCACGTGTACAGTGATCCCAGAGATCAATGCTCACTGAACACACAAAAGCTGAATAACAAGAGTCTTACATCCATACATACCGTCTTACACAAATTATGGCCATTATGGCCAAGTCTTACATAGATAAAGCCTCAAGGGCTGAATAGCAAATAACTCGAATAGCGGAAGTCTTCGAAGATAAGTAGAACCCATGCCATCTGCCTTAACCCTACAGGCATTCTGACTGGGATAGCGTCCTAGTTCGCATGTTCGTCTCCATGGGATTCTTCTTCATATTCCTGCTCCTCCACGCCTGGCCAATTAAATAACCAGTGGCAAGCCAATGAGTACTTTGAATGTACTCGCAAGCAACCTATGATTTGGTTCACGGTAACAATGCAATTGTAAAACAATGAGCAATCTAGCTACGAGCTAGAATAAATATTCTACCATCAAGTATATGCATCAATAAATTCACGTAACCTCGAAGACAGGTTACTGATATCAACATGAATAGGATTCAGCTCAACGAGTCAAGTCACCACCTTGACTCATCACACACACATACTTTCACCGATGTAGTAAAAATCTGGACATAGTTTAAGTAGCACCACCCAACTGTCCATGACCGTGGACACGGCTATTCGAATAGTTTTACACTCTGCATAGGTTGCGCACTTTACCCACAAGATCCGGGAAGCTTTCGTGTCACCCACGATCCCGCAGTACCTCAAGTACTCGGGGGAAGCACCCGGTCATTATCTTTCCTTAGACGACACTAACATAGGGTCCACTCGTTGGTGCACAGCCCTCGAGTACAAACACTAGATCATGGGACTTGCCCTATTTTCAATGCCACGCGTACACGAAGGGACCAACGGTGTGTCCGGTGCCCTGTGAAAACAATCATGGTCGCCTATCCGAGCACGACCCCGTCCCGGGAAAGACCTCAAGTCTTCCCGTCACTAGTAATGTGGGCACCATGCTAGTATCGGTCTAAGTAATCAAAAATGCCCCGTCCCATAAGGGGTAGAGTGGTTGCACAAGTTTGGTTAGGACGGTAGTCACACATAACTCTAATCCATCATTTCACCCATGCATAAGATCTTTATTGGCACATCACTTCTTCCTCAAGTGATGACCTAAGTCAACATCACCCTCGGGCATTAGGGGCACCCGATGGGGTTTTTGAAAAGAATGCAACCACGAAGGTTTCATGGCACACATGCATCACTAAGCATCACTACTAACCATTTGCATTTCATCTAGCACATAGCAAGATCATGAGTAAAGCATGCATCATGTGGTGGTTCTTTACTAGGTCACCACCGTCACTCTTATCATCATGCATTCGGAAGTAAATGGGTTCCGAAGAACACAAGGGAATCATGGTCAAAGGGCTGCTTGCCTGGATTGGCTTGGTCTTCAACCCCTCCTTCTTCTTCAGCAACCTCGTCAAATACGGTATCTAATCGCCGCAAAATAAACAACAGGAAAATAAGACAACAATAAAAACAGAAAAATCAAAGTGCTCAGAAAAATGTCAACTTATTTTTGTTAAATACTAGAGGGAAAACTAAGATGGCAAAAATTCTTAGTTTGAGTCTTGGAGTGGCAGAATGGGGTACATGAATATTTGAATAGAAGTTTTAATGTTCAAATATGAATTTAAATTTGAACAGAACAGAAAAGGTTCATGGATATGTGTGAAAGTGACATCATTAAGTAGGTTGGATTTTTACAAGTTTTTAGGAACTGGAATTAACTCATTTGGATATATATTTAATTCTGTGAAATTATTTGAAATTCCACGGAAAAGAAAAATGAAAAAGGGCTCTGTGCCACTGGGCCAGAACGGCCACAGTGCAACGGCCCAGGGCGAAAACAGCCCACCGCACGGCGCCAGCGCGCGCCAGGGTTTTTCAAACCTGACGGGCGGGGCCCGGCGTCAGTGAGAGGAGAGAGGAACGAGGGCGAGAGGAGGCTGACAGGCGGGGCCTGCCTGTCATCCCTAACCCTCCGGCAGAGAGCCGGCGAGCTCACCGGCGACGTTTCCGGGCACGGCGGGGCGAGCTAAGGGCAGGAATGGACTCAGCAGGATGTCGCCGTTCCAGTGGTGGTGGTGCCGGTCCCCGGAGGAGCCTGGTACGCCAGCGGCGAGGACATGCGGCGGAGGAGCTTCGGGTGGATGCTGCTCCGGTCGATTCCGGCAGCTGCAGAGAGGGGAAAGAGGGGGAATCGAGGCAGGGCGATGCAGTGGTGCTAGATCGAGTGCTAGAAGGGGCTGGGGCGGCCTATACCGAGCAGGCGATGGTGAGCCGCCGCGGCGGAGCTCGAGCTCCATCTCGAGATCGAGCTGGTCTGGAGTGGAGTGAGTGGCTCTGGGAGGAGATTGAGAGAGGGAGAGTGCGACTGGTGAGGAGAGGAGGGGCTCGGGAGGCCTATTTATAGGCGGACGGCGAGGTGCCGTGGACCTGTGCGCCGGCGAGCCTCTGCTCGTCGCCATAGTGCACGGGAGGTGCTGGGGAAGAGTCTGCGGGGTTGCTGGATGAGGTCCAGGGCAGAGGAGAGGAAGAGGGGGAGCGGGGGATGCTTCTGGAGCTGCGCGCGTGTGAAGCCAATGACTAGAGCTCGCGGGCGGCCGACGCGCGTGCGAGGGCGTCCACTAGAGGGAGAAGGAGGAGGGGGACAGCGCCGGGGAACGTTGCGGACGCCGAGGCGCATTGAATGGCGCGAGTGGGAAGCACGAGGTGGTCGGGGGCAACGGATTGGGCGAGGCTACAGTGCGGGTGCGCACTGTAGCGCGCTCTGAAGCGTGCTTACTGCATGCCATGGCATGACGTTGGCTAGCTGGGTGCATCCGCCGTGTCTGGGGGGGTCCAGCATGAAGTAAATAATCCGGTTGTGGCCTTGGATGCCTTGGATGTCCAGTGAGAGAGGAGGGAAGCTGGTAGATGGTAAGAACTAGGCTGTCCAGCAAGGTAAATTGGGGTTTTCACCCTTCAATCATGGAGCTCTGGTCCTGGGGAAGTTACTGGGTGTAGAAGGTGACTAAGTGAGGCTGTGGTAGAAAGTTGAAGCAAAAGTAATTAGTAAAAGAGGCCAAAACAGTGGTTTTGGTAAAATGGCAGAAGGTGTTTGATCATGTTTTGGGCAAGCAAATGATCTCCACTAGCCATGACACTTAACAGGATTAAATGGCATATGGAATTAGGGTGTTTTACCAAATTTGGGCACATTTGAAGAAACTTGCCAATGTAACTTTGGTGAACCCTAGAAATCAACATAAATGGCTTCACCATGTTTAAGTCAAGCTAATCATCTCCCCTTGATGCACCACTTGGTGTAGTGTCATCATTTGGGGTTATGATCATGCCCACAAAGTTTGAAGCCCCAGGTAAAAAGTTGGTAATGTAAAGTTGTTCAAATTGGAATTTGAACAGAAATGGTTTTGGGTTATTCTGATCAAGCTATCCATCTCCAAAGCTTGTGCCATTTGGTCTAGATGCCTTATTAGACCATTCTAGCATGTGCACCAAGTTTGAGAGCATTTGGATAAGTTTGGCAATGTAAAGTTGCTCAAACTTCAGATATGGACAGAATGGTTTTGGAGGGTTTTGATGATGTTTCCTTGCTTCCCAAGGCATGGGGCTTGGCAAGATCATCAAATATGTCATATATGACATGATAGAATTTCCCTGGAATTTTTAGAGAATATTCCCTTTGTAAATATTTCAAAATCTTGAAATATCCAGAAAGGGTTTCTGAGGGATTAGCCCATTATTTTGAACATGACCAAGTGTTGAAACTCTTATATATGGACAATATATGTCCTATGAGTCTCCCTGAATTTTGGCAAATATTTTTGAAATAATTAAATAATTTTTCCCTATTAAAGACCATTTCTGGCCTTAAGAAAAAGCTTTTGAATAAAATAGGAAAATAACTTTTAAAATTACACTTTTGTTGTTTCTGGGAGTCCTACATCTACTAGGTTTCAAATATACTTTTTGAAATAATTTTCTCACCCTAAATCAAGCACTTGCAGTGCAAACCTCAATTCAGGGGTTTTTGGAATACTAATTTTTTTAAATACATTTTGGCCAAATTAATTTCATAAGAAAATACTATACTGCTATAAACACTTGGTATGATCATTGGGCAAAAGTTATGGGTATGGATATGAATTCTACAATAGGTAGTAGTTGACTTTAATGAGCACATGAAAAACACAGGAAGAAAAACTCAATTCCAAATAAAAGCCAAATGATGCCAAAAATTTTGCTAGTCCAAATTTTCATGCTTCGTTGATGCAAATGACATGTTACAAAATGCAGGGTGTGACAGACCTACCCCCTTACAAGAATCTCATCCCCGAGAGTCCTAAACTAGGTCTTAAAAGAGATCGGGATACTCGGATCTAAGATAGTCTTCACGTTCCCAGGTTGCTTCTGCTTCCGTGTGGTTGCTCCACTGGACCTTGAAGTACTTGATGTTGCGGCTTCGCGTCCGTCGCTCTGCCTCGTCCAGAATACGAATGGGCTTCTCGCGGTAGGTCAAATCAGGCTGGAGATCAATGGCTTGGTGATCAACATCCTTGTAGAGATCAAGCTTGTTCGGAACTTGGAGACATCTCCGGAGTTGTGACACGTGGAATACGTTGTGCACATCGGATAGCTCAGGTGGTAGTTCCAACTGGTAAGCCACTTCTCCTCATCGTGCAGTGATCTCAAAGGGTCCAATGAACCTTGGTGCGAGCTTCCCCTTGACGTGGAAACGCTTGGTTCCCTTTAGAGGAGTTACTCGTAGGTACACATGGTCCCCGACATGGAAGCTCATGTCCCGGCGGTGAGTGTCAGAATAGCTCTTCTGCCTTGACTTGGCTGCCTTCAAACGTTCTCTGACTAGTTGGACTTGCTCTTCTGCTTCGCGGAGAATATCTGGTCCAAAGACTAGCCCTTCTCCAGTCTCTGACTAGTTGAGGGGTGTGCGACATCTGCGTCCGTACAACACCTCAAATGGTGCCATCTGAAGCCTCGACTGATAACTGTTGTTATAGGAGAACTCGGCAAAAGGGAGGCAGTCTTCCCACTTGGCTCCATATGCCAAGATACAGGCTCGGAGCATGTCTTCGAGAATTTGATTTACTCGTTCGGTCTAACCTCTGGTCTGTGGGTGGAAAGTCGTGCTGAAAGACAACTTGGTTACCAAGGCTTCTTGGAACTTCTTCCAGAACCTTGAGGTGAACTGGGTTCCTCGATCTGACACAATCTCCTTGGGAACGCCGTGAAAGCTTATGATTCTGTCGATGTAGAGAGCAGCCAGCCGGTTGCCATCATAAGTGGTCTTGACAGGAATGAAATGGGCCACCTTGGTCAAATGGTCGACTATGACCCAGATGGAGTCATGTCCTCTATTCGACCTTGGTAATCCAGTGATGAAGTCCATTCCGACTTTATCCCACTTCCACTCAGGAACCTTGAGTGGTTGGAGCAATCCAGCGGGTCGCTGATATTCAGCCTTGACCCTTTGGCACACATCACACTTTGCAACATAGGTCGCAATCTCTCTTTTCATCCCGTGCCACCAGAATCTTTCCTTCAAGTCTTGATACATCTTGGTTCCTCCAAGGTGGATGGAATACAGAGTGTCCTGGGCTTCTTGCAGGATCAGATTGTTCAGCTCCATCTTGTTTGGTACGCAGATGCGGCCTTTGTACCAAACAATCCCGTGCTCGTCCTCGGAGAATCCTGGGGCCTTGCCTAGCTTCATCTTCTTCTTGATGCCTTCAATGCTTGCGTGCCCACCTTGCGCCTTCTTGACTTCATCCATCAAGGTTGGTTTGACTTCCAAATGATCCAGAAATCCAGGGGTGACCAATTCCAAACTGAATTGTTCGAGCTCCATAAACAGGGTTGGCTGCCTCTTTTGAATTATGCTATTCAAGGAGCAAGCCTTCCTGCTTAAGGCATCGGCCACCACGTTAGCCTTCCCGGGGTGATATTGAACACTGAGGCCATAGTCTTTGATGAGTTCCAACCATCTTCGTTGCCTCATGTTCAATTCCTTTTGGGTGAATATCTACTTCAGACTTTTGTGGTCTGTGTATATCTCACACCGTTTCCCTAGGAGGTAATGCCGCCATGTCATCAAGGCATGAACCACTGCTGCTAACTCAAGATCATGAGTAGCATAGTTCTCTTCATGAGGTCGTAGCTGCCTGGATAGGTAAGCTATGATCAGCCTTCTTGCATCAGAACGCTTCCCAATCCGGTTTGAGAGGCATCACAATATATCACGAACTCCTTGTGAATATATGGTGTTGCTAGAACTGGGGCGGTGGTCAATCTCTTCTTGAGCTCTTGGAAGCTCTCTTCGCATTTTGGCGTCCACTTGAACTTCTTGTCCTTCTTGAGGAGCTGAGTCATTGGTCGGGCAATGCTAGAGAATCCTTCCACGAATTTGCGGTAATAGCCCGCAAGTCCAAGGAAGCTTCTGACTTCCTTGACGGTTGTTGGAGATTGCCATTGGGTCACAGCTTCGATCTTCGCGGGATCAACTGACAATCCTTCTTCGGTCAAGACATGACCTAAGAATCCAACTTTATGCAGCCAGAACTCACACTTGCTGAATTTGGCGTATAGTTGGTGCTCCCGAAGCTTGTCTAGGACCATCCTCTAATGTTGCTCGTGTTCTTCCTCCGTCTTCAAGAAGACAAGAATGTCATCGATGAAGACAACAACAAACTTGTCCAAATATTCCATGAAGAATTTATTCATGAGATACATGAAGTATTCTGGGGCATTGGTTAACCCAAAGGACATGACCTTGCACTCGTACAGGCCATATCTGGTTACGAATGCCGTCTTCGGAATATCTTGGGGTCTGATCTTCACTTGGTAGTACCCAGATCTGAGGTCGATCTTGGAGAACACCTTGGCTCCGCTGAGCTGATCAAACAGATCTTCAATCTTGGGAAGTGGATATTTGTTCTTGATTATAACTTCATTGAGGGAACGGTAGTCAATGCATAAGCGGATGGTACCGTCCCTTTTTGCCACAAACATAACAGGTGATCCCCAAGGGGAGGCACTTGGGCGGATAAATCCCTTCCTTAGCTGCTCTTCCAGTTGCTTCTTCAACTCGGCTAATTCTTCTGTCCCCATTCTATAAGGCTTCTTATAGATGGGTCCTGCCCCGGGCACGAGCCCAATGATGAACTCAATGTCACAATCAGGGGGCATTCCCGGTAGTTCATCCGGAAAGACATCAGGATACTCGCATACCACCGGTACTTGCTCTAGCCCAACTTCAGACAGACAGTTGACTTGAACGGCTTGAGCGGAAGAGGAGTTGGGAGCGAACTTAACTTCGACTCCTTGGTCATTGGTCATAGTGACAGTCCGATTGGCACAGTCTAATAAGCCTTGGTGCTTACTGAGCCAATCCATCCCCAAGATCACATCCAAGCCTTGCGATCTTAGGATGATAAGGTCTGCTAGGAAGTCTACACCGTTAATGGTAATACTGACTCCTTTACAGCCTATCTTGGCTCTCATTTCTGCTCCGGGGGTTTGTACCACCATGGGGTTATTCAGGGGTGTAGGGGTCATGCCACTTTTCAATGCAAATCTTTGAGTGACAAATGAATGCGTGGCTCCAGAATCAAACAAGACAGTTGCAGGTGCTGAGTTGATAAGGAACGTACCCAGCACGACGTCCGGGTCTTCCTGGGCTTCTTCAGAAGTGACGTGATTCACACGCCCCTTCCCATGGTTAGGCGGGTTGCGAGGAGCTGGGTTCCTTGGTGGTATCCCGCGGCCTTGTCCTGGGTTCTGCGCATTGGGGCGCGGGGCATCAGGCTTCTTGTTGGGGCACACCCTTGAGATGCGTCCTGACTGACCACATCCAAAGCAAGTGACTTGGTTTGGATTATTGATCTTGTTGCCACCACTATTATTGGGGTTGAATGCTGGCCTTGGGTTGGCATACTGCTGAGGCTGATAGTTGGTGCGAGGTGCAGGAGCTCTTGGTTGCTGATAGGTTGGCTTGACCGGGGCTGACTGCCACGGGCGAGGCTTCTGGTTGTTGGAACTTCCCTTGCTGACCATCTTGCGCTTGCGAGTGTCTTCCAGAGCACGCCGCTTGTCTTCAAGCATGAGTGCTTTGTTCACCAGGTCAGGGAAGGTTGGGCAGTCGCACACGACAAGCGAGTACTGCAGAGTCTGATTGAGGCCTTCCATGAAGCGCTCCCTTTTTGCAGCATCAGTGCTGACATCTTCAGGGGCATACCTTGACAGAACACTAAACTTCTGCATGTACTCCTTGACAGTGCCACTTCCTTGCTTCAGAGCTCGGAATTCACACTTTTTGATAGCCATGGTTCCGGAAGGAATGTGGGCTTTGCGGAATTCTGCCTTGAAGTTGTCCCAAGTGATGTCTTGCCCAGCGTGCATGACCTTGAATCCATCCCACCAAGCTCTAGCAGTCCCCCCGAGGCAGTGGGCTGCATAAGCCACCTTCTCGCGGTCTTCGGTGCATCCGACTAGTTCCAGCAAGTCCTCAATGGTGCGGACCCAGTCGTCTGCATCCAGGGGTTTAGCAGTCTCGATGAAAGTTGGCGGTGCATGCTTCTTGAACTCTGCCAACGTGGAACATCCATTGCCATTCCCCACCGGCTGGCGGTTGTTGGTGACAGCTTGAGCAATCAACTGAAGGGCTGCGGTGTTGGCTTGGCGTTCCTCTCGGAAAGCTTGGAGAAGCTGAGCCATGTCCATGTTTGGAGGAGGTGGTGGTGGTGGAGCTTGGTTGTTGGTTTGGTCGTGGCCTGCCTCTGATTGAGCGGATGCTCCGGCTTCAGGCTGCTGGGTAGAGGTACCAGTACGAGTTACAACAGGCATCCTGTTGGAGCGGTAAAAGGTCTCATGATTTTGAAGAGGGAAAGCAATATAGATGGGTGCCTAGTAAGGGGGTGGATGTGACACTAATCAAATCATGCAAGGGTCGTAAGGCCAAAACACATTCATTAAAATCCAAATGGGTGATGCAGTCGTTTACATATTCCCGAAGGGAGAACACGACGTACATCCAAATACAACAAAAGCAAACACTAGATGGTTTCATATGAACCATACAAGGACTCGACTGTGCATAGGGGTTACACGACCTATCCTACCGTAGAGGTCACGAACTGGCATATCCGAGTTGTGAATAATGCCTAAGCGGCGGAATGCTCGGTCGCGTATTCTGGCTCTTCTGGGTCTTCCTCCTTGTCTTCATCTGTCTGGGCCCCCTTGTCACTTGTGGGTGTGGGGGAGTGGAGGAGTTGGATACGACGGTGCTTTGTCGGTGGTGCAGGGAAAAGCTTGCGATATTCCCTTGCCGTCATACGGCGTCGCCGAGGTGGTTCTTCATCCTTGGAAGATACATCTCCTGAGGGCCTTCCGCCGCGGTACGCGATAGCGGACTATCCGGGAGGTGCTCCTTCCTTCTGTGGAGGGGCTAGTGCGCTGCTCTCATCTTCACTTTCCTTCCGGTAAGGCAAGAAGCGGGTTGTCATCTTGGCTGCCATCTCCGGAAGAAGCTCGCGGAGACGGGCTAGTGCCTTGAGTGCAGCAGCCTCGACAGCGAGAGGTGGTGTTGCCATCTGGGGTCCCTCGAAGAACCAACTTGTGGGAGGATCGTTTGCCTTCACGATCACTTCCACATGGTACTCCACCTCAGTGTCGCTAACCCAATGCTCAAGGTAGGTGAGGATGGGCGCTCGGTGGAACTAACACTCGTGGAGGCTATCCTCGAGAAGCAAGGGAAACCCAGTGGTCAGGTGCTCTTCAGGTACAGCGGCCATCTACAAAGGTTGAATAGGAGAGGTTAATAAGCCGATGATATCTCAGGTTGGTAAGGTTTAGGAAAGAAGAGAGGTTCAGAAGGTTTTTGAAAAAGGGGTCTCATCTAACTAACGCCCATGCTAACTAAGGCTTCCTACAGTCAGAATGGCTCTGATACCAGCTCTGTGCGGACCCCGACTTAAGAGACGAGATCACCGAATGCATGTGTACAGTGATCCTAGAGATCAATGCTCACTAAACACACAGAAGCTGAATAACAAGAGTCTTACATCCATACATACCGTCTTACACAAATTATGGCCATTATGGCCAAGTCTTACATAGATAAAGCCTCAAGGTTGAATAGCAAATAACTCCAATAGCGGAAGTCTTCGAAGATAAGTAGAACCCATGCCATCTGCCTTCACCCTACAGACATTCTGACTGGGATAGCGTCCTAGTTCGCATGTTCGTCTCCATAGGATTCTTCTTCATATTCCTGCTCCTCCACGCCTGGCCAATTAAATAACCAGTGGCAAGCCAATGAGTACTTTGAATGTACTCGCAAGCAACCCATGATTTGGTTCACGGTAACAATGCAATTGTACAACAATGAGCAATCTAGCTACGAGCTAGAATAAATATTCTACCATCAAGTATATGCAACAATAAATTCACGTAACCTCGAAGACAGGTTACCGATATCAACATGAATAGGATTCAGCTCAACGAGTCAAGTCACCACCTTGACTCATCACACACACATACTTTCACCGATGTAGTAAAATTCTGGACATAGTTTAAGTAGCACCACCCAACTGTCCATGACCGTTGACACGGCTATTCGAATAGTTTTACACTCTGCAGAGGTTGCGCACTTTACTCACAAGATCCGGGAAGCTTTCGTGTCACCCACGATCCCGCAGTACCTCAAGTACTCGGGGGAAGCACCCGGTCATTATCTTTCCTTAGACGACACTAACATAGGATCCGCTCGTTGGTGCACAGCCCTCGAGTACAAACAATAGATCATGGGACTTGCCCTATTTTCAATGCCACGCGTACACGAAGGGACCAACGGTGTGTCCGGTGCCCTGTGAAAACAGTCATGGTCGCCTATCCGAGCACGACCCCTTCCCGGGAAAGACCTCAAGTCTTCCCGTCACTAGTAATGTGGGCACCATGCTAGTATCGGTCTAAGTAATCAATAATGCCCCGTCCCATAAGGGGTAGAGTGGTTGCACAAGTTTGGTTGGGACGGTAGTCACACATAAATCTAATCCATCATTTCACCCATGCACAAGATCTTTATTGGCACATCACTTCTTCCTCAAGTGATGACCTAACTCAACATCACCCTCGGGCATTAGGGGCACCCGATGGGGTTTTTGAAAAGAATGCAACCACGAAGGTTTCATGGCACACATGCATCACTAAGCATCACTACTAACCATTTGCATTTCATCTAGCACATAGCAAGATCATCAGTAAAGCATGCATCATGTGGTGGTTCTTAACTAGGTCACGACCGTCATTCTTATCATCATGCATTCGGAAGTAAATGGGTTCCGAAGAACACAAGGGAATCATGGTCAAAGGGCTGCTTGCCTGGATTGGCTTGGTCTTCAAAGTCTTCAAATCCTTCCCCTCCTTCTTCTTCAGCAACCTCATCAAATACGGTATCTAATCGTCGCAATAAACAATGGGAAAATAAGACCACAATAAAAACAGAAAAATCAAAGTGCTCAGAAAAATGTCAACTTATTTTTGTTAAATACTAGAGGGAAAACTAAGATGGCAAAAATTCTAATTTGAGTTTTGGAGTGGCAGAATGGGGTACATGAATATTTGGACAGAAGTTTTAATGTTCAAATATGAATTTAAATTTGAACAGAACAGAAAAGGTTCATGGATATGTGTGAAAGTGACATCATTAAATAGGTTGGATTTTTACAAGTTTTTAGGAACTGGAATTAACTCATTTGGATATATATTTAATTATGTGACATTATTTGAAATTCCATAGAAAAGAAAAATGAAAAATGGCTCTGTCCCACTGGGCCAGAACGGCCACAGTGCAATGGCCCAGTGCGAAAACAGCCCACCGCACGGCGCCAGCGCGCACCAGGGTTTTTCAAACCTGACGGGCGGGGCCCGGCATCAGTGAGAGGAGAGAGGAGCGAGGGCTAGGGGAGGATGACAGGCGGGGCCTGCCTGTCATCCCTAACCCTCCGGCAGAGAGCCGGCGAGCTCACCGGCGACGTTTCCGGGCACGGCGGGGCGAGCTAAGGGCAGGGATGGACTCAGCAGGATGTCGTCGTTCCAGTGGTGGTGGTGCGGGTCGCCGGAGGGGCCTGGTTCGCCGGCGGCGAGGACACGCGGCGGAGGAGCTTCGGGTGGATGCTGCTCCTGTCGATTCCGGCAGCTGCACAGAGGGGAAAGAGGGGGAATCGAGTCAGGGCGATGCAGTGGTGCTAGATCGAGTGCTAGAAGGGGCTGGGGCGGCCTGTACCGAGCAGGCGACGGTGAGCCGCCGCAACGGAGCTCGAGCTCAATCTCGAGCTCGGGCTGGTCTGGAGTGGAGTGAGTGTCTCTGGGAGGAGATTGAGAGAGGGAGAGTGCGACTGGTGAGGAGAGGAGGGGCTCAGGGGGCATATTTATAGGCGGACGGCGAGGTGCCGTGGACCTGTGCGCCGGCGAGCCTCTGCTTGTCGCCACAGTGCACGGGAGGTGCTGGGGAAGAGTCTGCGGGGTTGCTGGACGAGGTCCAGGGCAGAGGAAAGGAAGAGGGGGAGTGGGGGATGCTTCTGGAGCTCGCGGGCGGCCGGCGCGCGTGCGAGGGCGTCCACTGGAGGGAGAAGGAGGAGTGGGACAGCGCCGGGGAACGTTGTGGACGCCGAGACGCATTGAATGGCGCGAGGGGGAAGCACGAGGTGGTCGGGGGCGAGGCTACAGTGCGGGTGCGCACTGTAGTACGCTCTGGAGCGTGCTTACTGCATGCCATGGCATGCCGTTGGCTAGCTGGGCGTGTCCGCCGTGTCTGGGGGGGTCCAGCATGAAGTAAATAATCTGGCTGTGGCCTTGGATGCGTTGGATGTCCAGTGAGAGAGGAGGGAAGCTGGTAGATGGTAAGAACTGGGCTGTCCAGCAAGGTAAATTGGGGTTTTCACCCTTCAATCATGGAGCTCTGGTCTTGGGGAAGTTACTGGGGGTAGAAGGTGACTAGGTGAGGCTGTGGTAGAAAGTTGAAGCAAAAGTAATTAGTAAAAGAGGCCAAAACAGTGGTTTTGGTAAAATGGCAGAAGGTGTTTGATCATGTTTTGGGCAAGCAAATGATCTCCACTAGCCATGACACTTAATAGGATTAAATGGCATATGGAATTAGGGCGTTTTACCAAATTTGGGCTCATTTGAAGAAACTTGCCAATGTAACTTTGGTGAACCCTAGAAATCAACAGAAATGGCTTCACCATGTTTAAGTCAAGCTAATCATATCCCCTTGATGCACCACTTGTTGTAGTGTCATCATTTGGGGTTATGATCATGCCCACAAAGTTTGAAGCCCCAGGTAAAAAGTTGGTAATGTAAAGTTGTTCAAATTTGAATTTGAGCAGAAATGGTTTTGGGGTATTCTGATCAAGTTATCCATCTCCAAAGCTTGTGCCATTTGGTCTAGATGCCTTATTAGACCATTCTAGCATGTGCACCAAGTTTGAGAGCATTTGGATAAGTTTGGCAATGTAAAGTTGCCCAAACTTCATATATGGACAGAATGGTTTTGGAGGGTTTTGATGATGTTTCCTTGCTTCCCAAGGCATGGGGCTTGGCAAGATCATCAAATATGTCATATATGACATGATAGAATTTCCCTGGAACTTTTAGAGAATATTCCCTTTGTAAATATTTCAAAAGCTTGAAATATCCATAAAGGGTTTCTGAGGGATTAGCCCATTATTTTGAACATGACCAAGTGTTGAAACTCTTATATATGGACAATATATGTCCTATGAATCTCCCTAAATTTTGGCAAATATTTTTGAAATAATTAAATAATTTTTCCCTAGTAAAGACCATTTCTGGCCTTAAGAAAAATCTTTTGAATAAAATAGGAAAATAACTTTTAAAATTATACTTTTGTGGTTTTTGGGAGTCCTACATCTACTAGGTTTCAAATATACTTTTTGAAATAATTTTCTCACCCTAAATCAAGCACTTGCAGTCCAAACCTCAGTTCAGGGGTTTTTGGAATACTAATTTTTGAAAATGCATTTTGGCCAAATTAATTTTATAAGAAAATACTATACTGCTATAAACACTTGGTATGATCATTCGGCAGAAGTTTTGGGTATGGAGATGAATTCTACAAGAGGTAGTAGTTGACTTTAATGAGCACATGAAAAACACAGGAAGAAAAACTCAATTCCAAATAAAAGCCAAATGATGCCAAAAAAAATTGCTAGTCCAAATTTTCATGCTTCATTGATGCAAATGACATGTTACAAAATGCATGGTGTGACAGGAGAAAACTAACCGGCGGCGGAAGAGGGAGGAGAAGGGGAAAAATAGAGAGTGGAGGAACCCTAGGGTCGAGAGCAAGCCTTATAGGGCGCGAGGGAGGAGCTTCGGCCGTCAAATCGACCGGACTGTCGACGTGCCGTCCATGGATGCCTTGCCGTATAGAAGAGGAAGACGATCCACAGGAGAAAGGCACTGGTCGGATGGATCGAAGAGGTAAGTGGGTCGCGCGGGACCTGGGCTGCGCTGCTGGGTTGCTTGGCCGCTACTGCTTCTGCCTTTTTCTATTTCTTCAAACAGAAATAAAAGAGCAAAAGCACAGAAGAATTGGAGAGTGTTGTGAGAGATACGAGAATATCCCTGGAGTCCATAATTTGTGCAGACTTTGAATAAATTGCTTTGGGTATTTTTTAGGACAGAAAATAATTCAAATTTGAATGTAATTCAAACTTGAGCCATTTTTTAACCCTACCAAAACAACTCAAAATGGGATGAAACCTGGCAGGGAGGTGAAGGACATGGTGTAAAATTTATAGGAAAAGGTTGAACATTAACGGAGTAGGGAAAAAGTCGCTTGCAAAATAAAAGGATGAAAGGGAGAAGTGATGATGCATGAGCATGGTTTGAGAGAGATAGCAAGGGGTAATGCACACACATCAACTAGAGCAACACACAACATATATAAGGGGCAATGCACAAGATGATCATGGAAACAACATAATGCAATATGACAATGAGATGGGCATGGCAATGCAATATAACCGATGGTGAACATGATGCAAGAAGCAAAATATGACAATGGCATCATGGAGATCATGGAAACCAATAGTTGAAACACACAACGACAATAAAATAGAAGGAAGGAACTAGAGCATCGGTCTCGGGGCGTCACAACACTCCCCTACTAACAAAAGATCTCGTCCCGAGATCTTAGGAGCGAGATGGAGGAGGAAAAAGGAAGAACAAAGTTCTTCTTGAACAAAAGAGTGAAGCCAAAGAATATTGAGAGGTTGAGCCACTTGAAAGAAAGGATACAACGGAGCTGAACGAAGTTGCAAAGACTTCGTTAAACAAGAGGAACAAGGAATACGACGAGAATCAAGGACGTTGAAAGGAGCTAAACTAGAGCTGAAGGAACAAGAATGAATTCGAAACCACTCCGGTTAATAAGAGATAGAGAGGAATTTGAACGAAGTAATTCGGGCAGCACTCCGGCTGAAACTGAAAGTAATAGCACACCGGTTGAACATGACTGGAATGGAACAAGAACTTCAAAGACGAAATGATACTTGAAGAAAGCAACACACAATGCCTCCGGAAGAATTAAAAGAGTGCAATGAAAAGAACGGATAAGATAGGAACAACTTCGAGCGCGAATAACTTTGAAAGCATCCTTAGAAGGAAGGATTGAACGGAGTTGTTGAGAAATCAACAACAAAAGAATGAGCTTGTTGTGGACTTATGGAAATGATCTGAAAAGTTGAGTTGATATTATGCCGCAATAAAATATTGGTGAGCGAAGAACGCAAAACTCCACTTCAAAAGAATACGGAAAATTATTTGCATCTCGGGACACAAAAGGATAATGCTTGAGCTGCTCAACAAGAATTTGATGAATATTTGAAGAATGGCTTGAACCATGAAGAACCACCATGAAGAACTCCGGTAATGAAAGGATGATGAAGGACGCGAAGAATAAGCATAAATCCTTGCAATGAATAATCGGGGTTCCGACGAGATAGGCGAGAAAACTTGAACTCCGGAAAAGAAAAGATAAAAACACTTGGAACTAGAATTTATTCATCAAGAATAAACTCTGAAGGAAGGAATAAAACAGCTTGACGAGAATGAATAATAATTATGGTATGTTCATCCTTCATCTATTAAATTGATGAAAGCACTGGATTCGCAAACTACTTATTCGCGATGAAAAGGATTAAAGAGAGGTATAATGTGAAACTTGAGAAAGTCTTCATGAAACACCGGTAGGATTGGAATGGATGAATGAATTGATATGATAGCACCGGAAAAGAACTCTTGAGCGAACCACCGGGAGTAATTAAAATGGAGTGAATACAAGAGAATGAATCGCCGGGAAGAATAAAGCACTTGAGGAAATTTGAATGACAAGAACGAAGAGATTGCGAACTGATTAAAGACTACTTGGACGAAGCACCGGAAAAACATGGAGACGAACGAAGAGGCATCAATGAAGAATATTTGGAGAACAAAGTTGAAAACTGAGAACGAAGAAATCTTCTGAAATGATGGCCTTCGGAGGAACACAAAGAAAAGAATTCATGAAATACTCCGGAAGAATGAAAAGAGGAAAGGTTGAACCAATGATGAAAGGAATTTAAAAGCGATCTTGAAGAAGGCATATGAGTGATGGAATCCATACTTACGTCATACTTTGAAAAGAATATAGGAATACTCTAGGAAAATTAGAAGAGTCAGGTAAGATCCTGGGAATAAACCTGTTGGTTATGAGCCCACCGAAGAGAAGACACCGTTGAAAATGGATCGGAAAGGACATGATGCACCGGAACGATTGAAAAACTCGAATGAGGTGACAACCTCAAATTAATTGGAACATAGACGAATCCCTGAGATACCTCCGGAACTCCGGAACAAGTAAATGGCGAGAGACAAATGAGCAAGGTGAAGCAATTGAGACAAGGAAAAATAATATGATGAACACCAAAAACAAATTGAATTGGATCCACCGGAGAAGAAAAAAAAAGGATGAGTAATGACGACGAGACGAGAATTCACCGGTTGAAATAACCGAGGAAGAATGGAAAGGATTCACTCGAGTAGGATGGATACTCGATTAAGGACTCCGGCTCCGAGAAGAAAAAGGGTGGGTGGGTGGGAAAAGAAAGTCCACTTCGGAAGGGGAAACAACATCGGTTGGAAAGAACCGAGGATTGAAGCCAAGGACGAGGGGGGTCAAATCGACTTAACGAGAGTTGCACCAGATGAAAAGAGCAGACATCGCAACGATCGGAAAACTAACTGTGTGATCCTAAAAAATTGAAGGGGAAGAGGAGTTATTCAAAACACCTACGTCAAGATTCCTCACCAGAGCGACGAAGGGGCTGAGGAGTAAAAAGAATTCCTACTCTCCGATATAACTAGACTCCGAAATTAGTTTTCTTCTAGACTCAACAACGGCTAGACTACGATCAATCAAGGGGGCTCCTATGGTCGGTCGAGGCTCTGATACCAACTTGTCAGGCCCAAGATGCGATTCTATCCCGATCACGTGACACTTACGTGATTGGGGCACAACCGTATCTCAGGCGCTTAGCAAGATGGATATCATTACATTGTACCATTGCATACATACATGGGGGATACAACAATTCATACAATTCACATGAATACAACATCATCAAAACAAGGCATCCGACTACGGATGCAAACATGAAAAGCACAACGACATCCATCTGCTATCCCAGGCTGCCGACCAGGAACCTAGCCCAAGACTGTCGAAGAACAAGAAGAAAGAACTCCAACACAAAAGGACATCTCTCTCGCATCAAGACATCGAAAACCTGCACCAGCAATTGTTGTTGTAGTATCTGTGAGCCACGAGGACTCAGCAATCCCATAACCATGGGTAACAAGACTAGCAAAGCTTAATGGGTAGGAAGAGGTTAAGTGGTGAGGTTGCAGCAGCGGCTAAGCAATATGGTGGCTAACTTACGAGTACAAGAATAAGATGAGCATCTACTTAAACGGTCGCAAACTCACACGGTTGTGTGTTTTACTTTGGATCCTCTGTCAAGTTTTCTACAACTGGACATTAACAAATTCCAATCTGCCACATACCGCGGGCACGGCTTTCGAAAGATCATAACCCTGAAGGGGTGTCCCAACTTAGCCCATTACAAGCTCTCACGATTAGCAGAGATAATAATAATATTACCCCTTATCTTAGGGAAGGCCCGATCAGACTCGGAATTCCCGGTGCACAAGACATTTTGACAATGGTAAAACAAGTCCAGCAAGACCTGCCAGCGTGCCGACACCCTGATAGTAGCCGCGCGTATCTCGTCTTAGGCCACGTCCGGATGAGCTAAGCTTACAAGTGCCAGATACCCCAAGTTGCCAAGGGGCGGCCCTGCACAGTGCTCTATTTGGGACCAAGACCATTGGCACTGGCCCCCCTGTATGTAGAAGAATCCTCGGGTAGCGCTAACTCCCTATGCAATTAATTAATTAAGTTTTTATTATGTTGCAAATAAAACCAATGTTGGGCCTTGCTGGAGGAGTTTTATTCAAAGACGAACTGTCAAGGGGTCCCCATATACCCAACCGCATTAGGAACGCAAAATCAAGAAACATAACGCCGATTTATCGGCTCCTAAGGTGGCATGAGTGGAACCAAACACCGAGCAAAAGGCCAAGCCTTCCACCCATTGCCAAGTATATAGGTGTGTTAATATTTATAAGATATATTGTGATATTCCAACAACAAGATCGGACATGGATCAATCTTCATCTTCACCTGCAACTAGCAACGCTATAAGAGGGGCTGAGCAAGCGGGTAACATAGCCAAACAACGGTTTGCTGGGAAGGTGTCAAAGGTTAGAGGTTTCATGGCAACAAGGAGAGGGGCTGACAAAAAGATAGGTAGCGCGGCATATAACGATAGCATCGAGACAGCTAGCATGTCAATGATAGTAAAGGTATCCAAAGTGATGGTCATCTTGCCTGAGATCCTGCAAGGAGGAAGAATGAGTCCATGAAGATGACGAAAAAGAACCCTTGAAGATGAAGCACGTCTAGTCGAACGAATCCTCACGATCACAACGGTAAAGCACTAACGAGAAGAAGCAAGCAACACGGTAAACACACCACACAAGACATGACAAGAAGCTCAACCAAATATGATGCTAGACAAGTCTATATGATGCAAAACATGGCAAGGGATGAAGCACACAAGAACAACACGAACCAACAAGTTTAAATGAGGCCGGAAACAACACATAACAATTCCGGAAAAATCCCCATGTGCATATTTCGTATTTGCTACTGTTCTGACTATAACACAATTTAATGTTGTTAAGCAGCAAAAGTAAGTGCACCATGTTAATCTATGCATTTTTCTACCCCATTTAAATATAAAGTTTGTTTAATTCCGAGCTACGGTTGAATAGTTATGAAATAAATTATTTTAACATGACATTTATGCAAATTAATGCAAACAACAATTTAAACATTTTTAACATGGATGAAAGTGACATATTATGAAACTATATGAAATTCTAAGCATTTTACATGTATAGTTTGATTAATTTTGATGCATGGTTAATTACTTAACAACATTTCAAAACAATGGCATTTCTGTAATTCTGTAGATCAGGGAAAAAACATGGTTGGGCCAGAAGTAGCATAGTGCAACGGCCCAGCAGCGAGAGAGCCTCAAGAGGCTGTGTGTGTGGGTTTGGTGGGAAAAATAACATAAAACCAAAAAAAGGAAAAGGAAATGTGGGAGCTGGGATTTGATCCCACGGCCTCCTGCATAGAGGAGCAGAGCACTGACCAGCTGGCCTAACTGAGTATTCGTGATATGGAGGGGCTTAGTTACATTTGAATAGACAGAGGCTCGGTCTGAGAACCGCCATGAACGCACAGCAAGTTGCCGGCGATGATGGCAAGCAATGCATGCTAACGGTGCAGCAGAACACCGGCGGGGGTGCGGGTTTTGAAGGTGGATGCACAGGCGGCGAGGCAAGCGCGGCAAAGGTTCGGGTGTGGGTGACCTCAAAGACGAGCCTATCTTCTACATGGTGGACGGCTGTCCCTCGCCAGCGACAGGAACAAGCAGCGGCGACTGCTACGGCTGCCAAGCGCCGGCGGGAGTGCGGAAAGGCTTGCTGTGGTGGAATGTGTGTGACATGCAGGAAGGGTGTGAGTGCGTGGAGCTCGGCGCTCCTCAACCATGGCGACAAAGCACGGACACGAGCGGGACGGTTGCTAAGACGATGGAACTAACAGGCAAAGAGGCTTGGAGGAGCGACTGCTCACCAGGGGCTTGACGAGAAGGCCGGGGAGGCGATGAAGAGGGTGAGGCGAGGTGTTGATTGGAGCAACGCCCTCAGGTCCGAGAGCAGAGAAGCAGAGGTCGTCGGGTGGTCGATCCGGGGCTCGTGAGCGCGTGCGTGGGCGAAGGAGATGGCGCAGAGGTGTGGCTTGGTGCGATGGAGGTCGAGGAGGGGTCTCACGGCAGCAAGCTGCTCCATCGGTGGCTTCCTGAACGAACCAGAAGGAGGAGGTTCAGAGAGGACGGAAACAACAGACGGAGAGGCATGGCAACGGGCGGCAAGGTGCGGCTCACCCGAGGGGCTTGATGCAGTACGAGCGACGCGGGGACTTGGGCTCCGGTAGCATTTGGAACGCGGAGACGGGCGGATCCAGGTCGCGGGTGAAGGATCCGGGCGGCGGAGTGCCCTGGCCGGTGGCGGGGACGAACTTGAGACGCTCATGCTCCATGGCCGCTCCTACTCCCTGTGAGCAAACAGGGAGAGAGAGAGAGAGAGATGAGAGACCGGAGGGAGAGGGACAGAAGGAGAAGTGGTGGGGGAAGGGCGTGGTGGTGCTCATCTTGCTATCCATAGGTTCAAGCGCCGGCGGCAGATGGGAACACGGCTTGGTGGGCGAGAAGACGACGCCGAGCTGGGAGGATCATGCCGAAGAAGAGCTCGGGCTCCCCTCGGCCATGGCGTTGGTGTGGCGTGGAGAAAACTAACCGGCGGCGGAAGAGGGAGGAGAAGGGGAAAATAGAGAGTAGAGGAACCCTAGGGTGGAGAGCAAGCCTTATAGGGCGTGAGGGAGGAGCTCCGGCCGTCAAATCGACCGGACTGTCGACGTGGCATCCATGGATGCCCTGCCGTATAGAAGAGGAAGACGATCCATAGGAGAATGGCACTGGTGGGCTGGATCAAAGAGGTAAGTGGGCCTCGCGGGACCTGGGCTGCGCTGCTAGGTTGCTTGGCTGCTACTGCTTCTGCCTTTTTCTATTTCTTCAAACAAAAATAAAAGAGCAAAAGCACAGAAGAATTGGAGAGTGTTGTGAGAGATATGAGAATATCCCTGGAGTCCATAATTTGTGCATACTATGAATAAATTGCTTTGTGTATTTTTATGGACAGAAAAATAATTCAAGTTTGAATGTAATTCAAACTTGAGCCATTTTTGAACCCTACCAAAACAACTCAAAATGGGATGAAACCTGGCAGAGAGGTGAAGGACATGGTGTAAGATTTATAGGAAAAGGTTGAACATTAATGGAGTAGGGAAAAAGTCACTTGCAAAATAAAAGGATGAAAGGGGGAAGTGATGATGCATGAGCATGGTTTGAGAGAGATAGCAAGGGGTAATGCACACACATCAACTAGAGCAACACACAACATATATAAGGGGCAATGCACAAGATGATCATGGCAACAACATAATGCAATATGACAATGAGATGGGCATGTCAATGCAATATAACCGATGATGAACATGATGCAAGAAGCAAAATATGACAATGGCATCATGGAGATCATGGAAACCAATAGTTGAAACACACAACGACAATAAAATAGAAGGAAGGAACTAGAGCATCGGTCTCGGGGCGTCACAATTCATCCAAGAGTTAAACCAGCACATTCGTCGACAGGAGAACCAGATGTGTGCAGGGATGATAGATTTGAAGAATGCACTAACCAGGAACTTGGAACTAGAAGAGGAACTCAAGTCTAAACGTGACGGATACGAGGAGGAGATGATGATACTTGTGGAGAAGAATGATGATTTGACAAGGAAGCTAGGAGTATTCATGGGAGATCCAGCACCAGGAGGAGAAGAAGAGGAAGAAGAACCCAAGGAGATTCGTCCTGAAGACTACATCATCATCGACGACACGGATTCAGACCCCAATGATAGTGATGACGAAGACTATGAAGATGAAGCTGGAGCAGACGTCATGGAATCTTCCGCCAATCAAAATTTCTAGATGACCACCTTATGACTAGTTTTACCCCCACAAAGTAGAATTTAGAGCACTTTTGTAACGTTAGATCTGTGTAAGCCCTTGTTTGCAATTGATTTTGGTGTGATATGATTGTGTTTGTCTCATGTGCACTTGGGTAGTGATTTTCCCTTAGACCTCATTTCTATTCTGATCTCTTCCCTCTACACCCACCAGATGCCTCCGTGATGTGAGCCTGGATTCCAGTTTCCCCTTGAGCTCACTCAGTTGATCCAGCAGCAGAACACTTTGATGCAACTTCTTGTCCAAAACACTCAGAACAACCAGAACAATAACAACAACAACAAACCACCACCGCCACCACCTGTTGACCACTTAACCCATTTTCTTAGGCTACACCCACCGGTGTTCTCCAGTAGCATCGAGCCCATTGTTGCGGATGATTGGCTCTGCAAGACTGCAAGGGAATTGACCACGGCAGGATGCATAGATGCGGAGAGGGTACGTGTTGCCACACATCAGCTTGAAGGACCCGCAGCATCATGGTGGGAGAAGTTCACCGCCACTTATCGTATCGACACTGTCACATGGGATCAGTTTCAGCAGGCTTTCCGTACTGCCCATGTTTCAGCAGGAGCTATGGCCATGAAGAAGCGTGAGCTTCGCAACTTGCGCCAAGGAGGACGGACAGTTGGCCAGTATGTGGATGACTTTAGTAAGTTCGCATGTTATGCCCCAGATGACGTTGCTACGGATGCAGCTAAGCAGGAGAAGTTTCTAGAAGGGCTGAATGCTGGGCTGAGCATGCAGTTGATGGTAGCAAGCTTCAACAACTACCAGGAATTGGTAGATCGCGCTCTTATGATTGAAGGGAAGCAGCAGCAGATTGAAAACCGCAAGAGGAAGTATGGACAAGGGAAGTACAATTCTGGAGCTCAGCAGAAGCCACGTTTACCCCTAAACCGGGAGGACAATTTCAACATACCCATGGAGGAAGTAGCTCGCACAATCATAATGGCCCCAAGAACGGTAATGGGAATGGAGGAAGCAATGGCCAGAACCGTACCAACCCATCAACACCTGCCAAGCGAGACCTGAGCCAAGTCACTTGCTATAAGTGCCGGAAGACGGGACATTACACAAATGAATGTCCTGAAGCCCAGAATGGAAATGGCAATATAAGCTCTGGGAAGAATCCGAACCCTTTGAATAGGGGATAGGTGAACCACGTTAGCGTGGAGGAGGTTGAAGCTCAGCCAGATGCAGTAATTGGTAAATTTTTGGTTAAGTCATTTATTGCACTCGTTCTTTTTTATACTGGTGCGTCGCATTCATACATCTCAAGGGGATTTCTAGATAAGTATAAACTGCCAACCCAAGCCCTTAGGTCACCCATGTTAGTAACCTCTCCTGGAGCAGAGTATATGGCTAGTCTATGGTGTGATCAGTTACCATTAAGGATTGGTAACTATGTATTTCCCTCAGACCTAATAGTATTGGAATCTCAAGGATTGGATGTGATATTAGGCATGAATTGGTTATCGAAGTATGGAGGGAACATTGAATGCGCCAGTAAGTCAATTTTGCTTACAACGCCAGAAGGAAGAAGGATCAAGTATGTATCCCGGCATGTGCCGAAGAGGAATCGAGTAAATTCCTTAACAGGAGTTGTGCAGGAGGAAGTACCAGTGGTGAAGCATCTCCCTGATGTATTTCCAGAGGAGTTGCCAGGCATGCCACCGAATAGAGATATTGAGTTCTTGATCAAGATTTTGCCAGGCCCAGTGCCAATATCTAAGAGACCATACAGGATGCCCGCAAAAGATTTGAAGGAGATTAAGAAGCAGATTAAAAAGTTACTGGATAAAGGTTATATTCGCCCAAGTTCTTCGCCTTGGGGATCGCCAGTACTTCTAGTGGAGAAGAAGGATGGATCATTAAGAATGGTTGTTGATTATCGAGGATTGAACGAAGTAACAATCAAGAACAAGTACCCACTGCCGATGATCAATGATCTGTTTGATCGATTGCAAGGAGCTAAGGTATTTTCCAAGATCGACCTGCGATCAGGATACCATCAGTTGAAGATTCGAGAGCAGGATATACCTAAGACAGCTTTTACCACCAGGTATGGGCTGTACGAGTATACCGTTATGTCATTCGGTCTGACTAACGCACCTGCATATTTCATGAACATGATGAACAAAGTATTTATGGAGTTCTTGGATAAGTTCGTCGTGGTGTTCATAGATGATATTTTGATCTACTCAAAGGATGAAGAGGAGCATAAGGAGAATTTGTGTTTGGTACCTAAGAAGCTCGGAGAACATCAGTTATATGCCAAGTTCAGCAAATGTGAGTTTTGGTTGAAGGAAGTTGGATTCCTCGGACACGTTATATCCGGAGAAGGTAGAGCAGTAGATCCCACCAAGGTTGACACTGTGACAAATTGGGAAGCACCAACAACAGTTGGAGAGATCCGAAGTTTTCTTGGACTTGCAGGATACTACCGAAGATTCATTGAGAATTTCTCAAAAATTGCAAAGCCTATGACGAAGTTGTTGAAGAAGGATACCAAGTTCAAATGGACTGAGGAATGTGAGGCTAGTTTCCAGGAGTTGAAGAAACGTTTGGTTACATCACCAGTGTTGATTCTGCCAGATCAGCACAAGGATTATGAGGTGTATTGCGACACTTCACGTCGAGGACTTGGAGCAGTGCTTATGCAGGAGGGAAGAGTTGTTTCGTATGCTTCACGACAACTGAAACCTCATGAGTTGAATTATGCCACGCATGATTTGGAGTTAGCAGCCGTATTGCATGCATTAAAAACTTGGAGACATTTTCTCATTGGAAACCATTGTGAAGTGTACACTGATCACAAGAGTTTGAAGTATATATTCACGCAGAAGGAGCTAAATCTCAGGCAAAGGAGATGGTTGGAACTCATCAAGGATTAGGATATGAGATTGCATTATCATCCCGGAAAGGCTAACGTAGTAGCCGATGCGCTGAGCCGTAAGAGCCATGTCAACACACTAATGACGGAAGATTTACCAAAGGAGTTAGCCGCGGACCTTTGTGAGCTATGTTTGGAGATAGTTCTGAGAGGCTATGTAGCAGCCATGAGATTCAGTCTACTTTGATGGACAAGATCAAAGAAACTCAGAAGACTGATAAGGAGGTTGCCTCTATAAAGGAGAAGATGAGCAAAGGAAAAGTTAAAGGATTTCGTGAGGATGAGCACGATACCCTATGGTTTGAAGACCGCATTTCTGTGCCTAACGACTCGGAGATCAGGAAGTTGATTCTGCAGGAGGCCCATGATTCACCATATTCGATTCACCCAGGAAATACCAAGATGTATTTAGATTTGAAGGATACTTTCTGGTGGACCAGAATGAAGAAGGATATTGCGGAGTAGGTAGCAGTTTGTGATGTATGTCAGAGAGTAAAGGCAGAGCATCAAAAGCCGGCAGGATTGTTACAGCCATTGCCAATACCCGAATGGAAGTGGGATAAACTAGGCATGGATTTTATTACGGGATTACCCAGAACTCGTTCAGGCTATGACTCGATTTGGGTTGTAGTCGATCGTTTGACGAAGGTAGCTCATTTCATCCCAGTGAAGAGTACTTGCACCAGTGCTAAGTTGGCAAAGATATATATGACCAGGATCGTATGTCTGCATGGAGTTCCGAGGAGCATCGTATCAGATAGAGGGACCCAGTTTACCTCGAAGTTCTAGAATCAGTTGCATGAAACTTTGGCTACCAGGCTAGAGTTCAGTACAGCTTTTCATCCGCAGACAGATGGACAGACCGAGAGAGTCAATTAGATTTTGGAGGATATGCTAAGAGCTTGTGCGCTAGATTATGGATCTAGTTGGGACGACAATTTGCCTTATGCAGAGTTCTCTTACAACAACATTTATCAATCCCGTTTGAAGATGGCCCCTTTCGAAGCCCTGTACGGAAGGAGGTGCGGGACACCATTGTCTTGGGATGAATTTGGAGACCGCCAATTGTTTGGACCAGATTTGATTAAGGAGTCTAAATAGAACGTAAAATTGATTCGCAATAGGCTCAAGGTAGCCCAGTCCAGGCAGAAGAGCTACGCAGATTCTAAACGCAAGGAGACAGTTTACGAAGTCGGAGACCGAGTTTATCTTCGAGTATCTCCACTTCGAGGAGTTAAGCGCTTTGGAGTTAAGGGAAAGTTAGCGCCACATTTTGTAGGACAATACAAAGTTTTGGAGCGTATGGGAGAAGTAGCCTACAAGTGGGAACTGCCCGAAGGATTGTCAGGAGTTCACGATGTATTCCACATTTCCCAGTTGAAGAAGTGCCATGCTGAGATGGCTGACATACCGCTGAGGGATACAGTGCCGCTGGAAGCAATTCAGTTGGACAATGATTTGACCTATGAGGAAAAACCAGTCAAGATTCTTGAGTATGCCAGCCGAGTCACCCGCAGCAAGGTTATCAAGTTTTGCAAAGTTCAGTGGAGCCACCACACCGAGGATGAAGCCACCTGGGAGCGAGAGGAAGATCTGCAGAAGGACCACCCTCACCTATTTTCTAGCCAACCCGAATCTCGAGGGCGAGATTCATCTTAAGGGGGGTAGGTTTGTAACATCCCAAATTTTTAATTTGGAATGTTATACACTAGATCATCAATGCATATCATATTTTTCTTATTTTGGTTGATCCTAGAAATTCTACGCAACTCAAGCACCCTCGGAGAGAGTTGGGGATTTCGTTATTTTCATATTTGAGTTTTTCTCAAATTTTGAAAATATGATCCTTGATTTTTATTTTCTTCAAGTATTTCTATAATGAAAATATGAGAGAGGGAGTAAAATGACTCTCCCAAAATAAAGAAATATTGAGGATTTAATAACAAAATCAAATAAGTTCTATTCTGGAGTTTTTGCTATTTTATTTGAATTTAGGAAAAATTGCACGTTTTCAAAACTGCATTTTAAGGCCAAGAAAATGTTCATCTTGTTCTAAATATTTTATTTGGATGGTGAAAATTTGTTTTGGCATTTTTAGAATTTTATTTTATTTTCTAGATTTTTTCTTAGTTTCGGCGGTTAAAAAAAAAAGAGAGTTCCCGCGCCCGACTAGGCCGAAGGCCCAGCCGAGCCAGGCCAGGCCCGCGCCGCCACCGCCTCCCCGCGGGAGTCCGACCCGCCGCCGCCGTT
>LR738712.1:617188679-617272428 GCA_902687465.1 Secale cereale | reverse complement strand
AATAAATACCGCCCGCCGCCTCACCCCGCCACCTCGCCCCGCCCCGCCTCCCGCAGCAGCAGCAGCCGCCGCCGTGTGCCGCCGCTGCCCCCGCAGTAGCCAGCCGCCGACGCCACCCACCGCCGGATCCCCGAGCCGCCGGAGTCCGACGAGGTAGCCGCACCGAGCCGCCGGTTTTCTGAAGAAAACCGATCCGGTTTTTTTAGAAAACCCTATATTTTTTTATTAGAACGTTTTTTTTTTGGTTTAGCTGTTTAGCGAGCGTTCGCCCGTTCGTTCGTTTTAACGAAAGAATTCGCCGTTTAGTTTCAGTTAACGAACGTTCGTTCGTTAATCCGTTCGTCCGTTTTTCTTTTCTCAGATTTTCCGCGGTTATTTTCTGATCGCGATTTCTGATTCGATTTTCGTTCTAGTATAACATTTTGCTCGTTTATCGGAATCAGGCGATTGAAGCGCCTGTAGTTTCGTCTCGAAACCCTCTTTCCTTTAACCTAGTCAACCAAGTTTTTGCTTCTGTAAAATTTGGACTTAGGTCCAGATTAGTAAATGAAGTTTGGTTCTTTCGTCGTTTGACTTTCGTTGCTTCGTTTGATTTGTTTCTTTTTGCCAATCGGAGTTCTTAAGTTGAACTTTCTGGTTAGATCTCTCATTTGAGTTTACCCGTGCATTAGATGAGTACTTATTGTATGCTTGTTTGTTTGCGATAGAGTACCCGGAGTGCACCGCTTGCTACTTTGAATCTCTAGGTTTCGCGGATCATCAGCAAGGTAAGTAAAACTTTGATCATACTTTCCAATACCCAGTTTTCATTGCATTAGAACAATCCTCAAACACTGGCATGAATAGGAACTGTTTAACATGTGGGTTCTGGGAAGTAGATGAGGTAGTACCTATTACCTGTTGTATTATCAAACCCTTGGGAGTTACTTCTATGTTTGCTTATTATGCCATGCTATGCTAGTAGACGTGGATTGGTGGAGTGTATCCATGACAGATGTGAGATTGTTAAATTAATGGTTTATTTAAGGTGGCAACTTTAATACACATCTGGGTGGATTGAGGCACCTGGATATTCCAGCGATTGCATGTTTTTCTTTATGGACCGCCACCCAAGCTCAAAGGGATCATGAGATTACTCATACTTGAAACTTCCGTGTGCAGCCACAAGCTACTATGGGCTCTAGCATAGTTGACTAAGTCGTGCGAACTCTTACAGTGGTGGACTAGCAGATGTAGGGGATGTAGGTTGGTACGGTCTACCCGATCGTAAGGTGCTAGCGCTTCATAAAGACTATGTCTCAGTCATCCGTTTCTCAAACATCATGTAGTGCGACAATCCCAACGGAGGAGATCGAGTCTTGTGGGGAAAAGCGCACAAACCTCTGCAGAGTGTATAAACTAATCATGATTAGCCGTGTCCCCGGTTATGGACGTTTTGATTATCTAGTACTTGGATTATCATGTGAATCTCATCACTCTAAAACTAATTTGTTGGGTTAATGATTACTTTAATTGGGATTGAGTTGGAGGTACCTTCTCAATGATGTTTCAACTACCAGGATAGTTAAATGAAAATCTATTCCTTTGCAGTAGGAAAAAATTGGCTTTATGCAAAAACTGTAACCATAGAGCTTTCCACCAGCCATATATGCATGTAGTATAGCTCTACTTTTTCATTACTCTCTGTGTTACTTTGCCAGCATATTACATGTGCTGGCCCATTTTCGGGCTGCAACTTTCAAGTTGCAGACTTTTCAGACGACGAGTAAGGTGTTTTTAGGTCGTGGTTCTATACTCAGTGATGCCGTTGGAGTTGATGGACTAGTTATCTTCCAAGCCTTCCGCTATTATCGTTATTAGATGGCCTTAAGCCATTTTTATTGTAATAAGTTCTCTTTAGAGACTTTTGATGTAATATGTGTGTGATTGCTACTCTGTTATAAATCCTTCAAGTATTGTGTGTGTCAGCATTACTGATCCAGGGATGACACTAAAGCATAGAGATTAGACTGTTTGAGGTCTGGTCGCTACAGGTTGGGGAAGAAGACCGACGGCGACAACTCGATGAGCTCCGGCATGACCTGGAGCTTGTAGACGATGCAGAAGAGGACGGCGATGATCCTCGACTTCTTCCCGAGCGTCGGGGAGGCTGGTGCCCGCGAGCACAGCGACGGCACGGTGACAGTGGCGGTGCGCTTGAGCGAGGAGCGAGAGAGCGAGGGGAAAGGGAAGAGGGGGGTCCTAGGGTTCCGTCCGAAGGGAGAGAGGGGCGGGGCCGGGCCTTAACCACCATGAGGACACGGCGGATAGCCGACGCGTGTGGTCGCCACGCCATGGACGTGTTGCGCGCGTCCAGTGCGACGGGGGTGAACAGGAGTAGGGGAAAAGCATGGGAGTGGACTGGGCCTCGTTGGGTGGGCTAAGGCCCAGGGAGCAGGGGCTTTCTTTCTGTTTCTTTTTTTTGTTTGTTACACTAGTGTGTTTTTCTCTTTTCTTTTATTTATTCTTTTCTGTTTTCATTTATAGTTTCTTTTATTTTAGTTTTATCAAATTCCAAGTTAGCACTTAAATTAGCATCATCAATATGGACCACTGCCAAACCAAGTTTGTAGCCAATATATATTAGTTTAATATTTTCATAATTTCAAAAGCTATTAACTTATTATTTTAGCCACTGCTTTTAATTATTATAATGCATTTGAACTATTTATAAAAGTGTGGTTTCTCCACCAATATTACATATGATTTGTTTGTCACTTTTAGAAAATTTTATTTTTGACGTTTGAAAACTTTTATTGTTTGCTTCATTTTGAATTTGAATTCAAACCGATTTCGAACTAACACGAGATTATCAACAGTAATTGCGGTGACGTGTCATCATTAGTAGAGGGTTACTATGGCTTAACTATTCGGGCGTCACAATTCTCCTCCACTACGAGAAATCTCGCCCCGAGATTTTAAGAGGTGATGTAAGGGGGGGTGCTGGTAGCGAAATCCTAACGAGTCTTCTCGGTCTTGACTGCCCTTTCGGAGAGGTTGATCCCTTTCGTTGATGTATTCATTTCCCTGCTTCAAGTCATTGTGATCAAGTCGTCATCCTTTCTTCAGGATCTCCATCGTCCTACGAACGCGACCAGGGGTAAAACTCTAGAAGAAAGCATCTCCACAAAGTTGGGCATCTGACAGTGAACTCAATGGGAAATACACGAGGTACCCCACGAGTTGTATTTCAGTGAATTCGTTGAGTGCAATATACGATGGTACCAAAGTTTCAAATGGGTAGACAATCATTCGATGCCTAGCCAGAAGCTGGTGTGGGGGCATTGAACTGAAGGAAATATGCCCTAGAGGCAATAATAAATATGTCATTTGTATTTCCTTATATCATGATAAATGTCTTTTATTCATGCTAGAATTGTATTAACCGGAAACTTAGTACATGTGTGAATACATAGACAAAACAGAGTGTCCCTAGTATGCCTCTACTAGACTAGCTCATTGATCAAAGATGGTTATGTTTCCTAGCCATAGACATGAGTTGTCATTTGATCAATGGGATCACATCATTAGGAGAATGATGTGATGGACAAGACCCATCCGTTAGCATAGCACTATGATCGTTTAGTTTTTCTGCTATTGCTTTCTTCATGACTTATACATGTTCCTATGACTATGAGATTATGCAACTCCCGAATACCGTAGGAACACCTAGTGTGCTATCAAACATCACAACGTAACTGGGTGATCATAAAGATGCTCTACAGGTGTCTCCGAAAGTATTCATGGTGTTGGCATAGATCAAGATTAGGATTTGTCACTCCGAGTGTCGGAGAGGTATCTCTGGGCCCTCTCGGTAACACACATCACAATAAGCCTTGCAAGCAAAAGACTAATGAGTTAGTCACGAGATTATGTGTTACGGAACGAGTAAAGAGACTTGCCGGTAACGAGATTGAACTAGGTATAGAGATACCGACAATCGAATCTCGGGCAAGTAACATACCGTTGACAAAAGGAACAACGTATGTTGTTATGCGGTTCTGACCGATAAAAGATCTTCGTAGAATATGTAGGAGCCAATATGAACATCCAGGTTCCGCTATTGGTTATTGACCGGAGATGAGTCTCGGTCATGTCTACATAGTTCTCGAACCCGTAGGGTCCGCACGCTTAACGTTTGATGACGATCGGTATTATGAGTTTATGAGTATTGATGTACCGAAGGTAGTTCGGAGTCCCGGATGAGATCAAGGACATTACGAGGAGTCTCGGAATGTCCGAGACATAAATATTGATATATTGGACGACTATATTCGGACATCGGAAGTGTTCCGGAAAAGTTTCGGATTTAACGGGATTGCCGGAGGGGGTTACCGAAACCCCCTACGAGGGGGGATGGTCCATAGTGGGCCTTAAGGGAAAGAGAGAGGCAGCCCATAGGGCTGACCGGCGCCCCACCTAGGGTTCCTAGTTGGACTAGGATTGGGGGGGCGCCACCTCTCCTTTTTCCTTTCCCTCTCTTCCTTCTTTTGGTGATTCCTACTAGGAATAGGATTGCAATCCTATTCCTAGTAGGATTGCAACCCTAGCCGCACCAAACAAGGGCCGGCCGGCCTCCCCCCTTGATCCTTTATATACGGGGGCAGGGGGGCACCCAAAGACACACAAGTTGAATTGTTTTAGCCGTGTGCGGTGCCCCCCTCCACAGAAACACACCTCGGTCATACCGTCGCGGAGCTTAGGCGAAGCCCTGCGCCGGTGAATACATCATATCCGTCACCACGCCGTCGTGCTGACGAAACTCTCCCGTGAAGCTCAACTGGATCAAGAGCTCGTGGGACGTCATCAAGCTGAACGTGTGCTGAACGCGGAGGTGCCGTACGTTCGGTGCTTGATCGGTTGGATCGCGAAGAAGTTCGACAACATCAACCGCGTCACTTGACGCTTCCGCTCCCGGTCTACGAGGGTACGTAGACACACTCTCCCCTCTCGTTGCTATGCATCTAGTAGATAGATCTTGCGTGATCGTAGGAAAATTTTAAAATACTACGTTCCCCAACAGTGGCATCATGAGCCAGGTCTATGCGTAGATGATATGCACGAGTAGAACACAATGAGTTGTGGGCGATACTAGTCATAATGCTTACCAGCATGTCATACTTTGCTTCGGCGGTATTGTGAGATGAAGCGGCCCGGACCGACATTACGCGTACGCTTACGCGAGACTGGTTTCACCGTTACGAGCACTCGTTGCTTAAAGGTGACTGGCGGGTGTCTGTCTCTCTCACTTTAGCTGAATCAAGTGTGGCTACGCCCGGTCCTTGTGAAGGTTAAAACAGCACATACTTGACGAAACATCGTTGTGGTTTTGTATGCGTAGGTAAGAACGGTTCTTGCTAAGCCCATAGCAGCCACGTAAAACTTGCAACAACAAAGTAGAGGACGTCTAACTTGTTTTTGCAGGGCATGTTGTGATGTGATATGGTCAAGACATGATGAGTTATACGGTTTTGTATGAGATGATCATGTTTTGTAAAGTTGTCGGCAACTGGCAGGAGCCATATGGTTGTCGCTTTATTGTATGAAATGCAATCGCCATGTAATTGCTTTACTTTATCACTAAGCGGTAGCGATAGTCGTAGAAGCAATAGGTTGCGAGACGACAACGATGCTACGATGGAGATCAAGGTGTCGCGCCGGTGACGAAGGTGATCATGACGGTGCTTTGGAGATGGAGATCAAAAGCACAAGATGATGATGGCCATATCATGTCACATATTTTGATTGCATGTGATGTTTATCTTGTTATGCTTCTTATTTTGCTTAGTTCGACGGTAGCATTATAAGATGATCCCTTACTAAATTTCAAGGTATAAGTGTTCTCCCTGAGTATGCACCGTTGCGAAAGTTTGTCGTGCCGAGACACCACGTGATGATCGGGTGTGATAAGCTCTACGTTCAAATACAACGGGTGTAAGCCAGTTTTGCACACGCAGAATACTCGGGTTAAACTTGACGAGCCTAGCATATGCAGATATGGCCTCGGAACACTGGAGACCAAAAGGTCGAGCATGAATCATATAGTAGATATGATCAACATAAGATGTTCACCATTGAAACTACTCCATCTCACGTGATGATCGGACATGGTTTAGTTGATTTGGATCACGTGATCATTTAGATGACCGGAGGGATGTCTATCTAAGTGGGAGTTCTTAAGTAATATGATTAAATTGAACTTTAATTTATCATGAACTTAGTCCTGGTAGTATTAGCATATCTATGTTGTAGATCAAAAGCTCGCAATGTTGCTCCCCGTTTATTTTTTGATATGTTCCTAGAGAAAACTAAGTTGAAAGATGTTAGTAGCAATGATGCGGAATTGTTCCGTGATCTGAGGATTATCCTCATTGCTGCACAGAAGAATTATGTCCTTGATGCACCGCTAGGTGACAGACCTATTGCAGGAGCAGATGTAGACGTTATGAACGTTTTGACAAAAGCTCGATATGATGACTACTTGATAGTTTAGTGCACCATACTTTACGGCTTATAACCGGGACTTCAAAAATGTTTTGAAACGCCACGGAGCATATGAGATGTTCCAAGAGTTGAAATTAGTATTTCATACTCATGCCCGTGTCGAGAGGTATAAGACCTCTGACAGTACTTTGCCTACAAGATGGAGGAGAATAGCTCAACCAGTGAGCATGTGCTCAGATTGTCTGGGTAGTACAATTGCTTGAATCAAGTGGGAGTTAATCTTCCATATAAGATAGTAATTGACAAAGTTCTCTAGACACTATCACCAAGTTAGTAGAACTTCGTGATGAACTATAATATGCAAGGGATGACGAAAGTAATTCCCAAGCTCTTCGCGATGCTGAAATCGGCGAAGGTAGAAATCAAGAAAGAGCATCAAGTGTTGATGGTTAACAAGACCACTTGTTTCAAGTAAAGGGCAAAGGGATAGAAGGGGAATGTCGGTGTACTAAGGTAGGGGTACCTCAGTACCCCAACTTGTGCACGGGCAGTTGCAGCTTCCCGCGGCAGGGTCGACCACGTGCTCGCCGGAGACCTTCCTGCTCCATACAAAACCATTCAAAAACAAAGTATACAAGACAGAAGATCGAGACCCCGGCAAGTGGAGCTTGCCGGGAAGGCCGTTCCAGGCTCAAGGTTACCTCACTCACGCAAGGCCCTGGCAAGAGGAGCTTGCCAGGAAGACTAGAAGATTCCATTACAGAAGACATGCCCCGGCGCAACATGCGCCCCGGCAGGGCCCGGGGAGCGACAAGCTTCAGAGCCCGACAAGCTCCCGGGCCCGGCAAGGTCAAGACCCCGGCAAGGTGCTTGCCGGGAGAGTTGTGCTGTGTGCCCGCGCTCCAGCTCATCGAACCACGCGTCGCACTGGGGCCAGTCCAGGGACGCGTGGCGGATGGCTGTGCAGCCTGGGGGACACGGTGGCACTCCACGGTGGTGAAGCCATCGTCGTGGCAAACGGAGACGCAAGGGCGGGCGCTTTTGGGGTCGACGGCGACGGGCATTAAATGCTCTTGTCCCCCACTGTCAAAGTAGGTAGCGACCACTGTTCACGCACTGTAGCTCCACTATTCCCGCACTGTTACAACTACCACCTCTTTTACGTTTTTACCCTTTCTCCTACGTTGACACCTGTCGATGACCCCTTGCACTATAAAAGGAGGCCCATGCACAACGTAGAAGGGGTTCGGAACCTAGATCGCTCATACGCCCGGTGTAGCTAGTTCTTCAAGCTCCCGAGCTCTCCAACTCAATACAAACCAAGCAGGAGTAGGGTTTTACGCGTCCATCGCGGCCCGAACCTGGGTAAACTGCCCGCGTGTTCACTACGATCTGCTCTTCGTGCTCCCTCCGCCCTCTTACCGCACAAACAAGGGGCTCCGGTCCCATAGGTGTTCGTGGTGGGCAGTTTCCCCCGACATCTTTGGCGCGCCAGGTAGGGGGCGTCGAGGTTGTGCGAATCTGATCCGGCGTTCACGCGGGCGCATTCTTCATCAACCTCTCCAGTTTCATCAGCAACTTCATCAGCAACAGCACCATGGCCCCGAAGAAGAAGGCTTCGGAGGTCGGAGGCCCGTCTGCGTCTCATCCGCCGCCACCGGAACCAACGGTGGGCGGGGGAGACGTCGTCGGAAGGGTGGTCGCCGGCGAGGACACTCGCGGCGCCACCAAATCCAAGGACAGGACGGACGACCGAGCCTCGGTCTCCGTGGACGCGCCGCGTCCATCTCAGCACACGACAACCCAGCAGCGCCATACCACAGGAGGTGGTATCCGCTTGCTGGGACAAGGGAAAACCGGAGGCTCGCGGGACGCTCCGGACCGCCGTCCGGGCACCAGCAAAGCGCGGTCGCCGGGGCGGGACCCTGCTCCTTCTAACGCCGTTAGAAGTCCGAGCATATCCCGCTCCTCGCACCGCTCGCCCCCGCTCCCCTCCACTCCAGCAGAAGCGCTCGCAAGGGCGCAACTGCTCCTCGACTTCCCTCCAGCGGCAGACAAGGCCGAAGACTGGAGGGCTACCATCCAGAGCCTGATCGCCTTCGCCAACAACGACTCTCCACAGCAGCCGGCGACCTCGCGGCCGCGGCAAGCTGAGAAGACGAAGGCCGACGGCGACAAGACCGCCGGGGGTGCGACCACCGTGCACTCCCCGCCGCGGAAGCAGAAGACGCCGCCCCGCCGGAACAACGCCGACGACGGCTCCACGGCGTCGTCGGATCCGCGGGCCCGTCGGGACCAGCACCAGGTCCTCGACGACCGGCGACAAGAAGACGCTCGGACAACCATCGAGCGCCGCCGAGAAGCCCGGCGACAATCAGACCAGAGAGCTGGGAACGCTGTCGACGCACGCGCGCCCGGTGAACCAGGCGACTTGCCGTACGCGGCAGGCTGCCCTGCGTTCACCCGCGAGCTGCGGCGCGTCCAGTGGCCCAGCATGAAGAATTTCAAGCCCGACGTACCGGAGAAGTACGACGGCAAGACGCACCCCTCGGAATGCCTCAGCATCTACACCATCGCGGTGCAGGCTGCCGGGGGGCGCGACGAGAAGATTTTAGCGAATTACTTCCCGCTCGTGCTTAAGCCGAACGTTCGTTCCTGGCTTATGCACTTGCCGGAAGGTTCCATTTCTTCTTGGGCAGACCTTTGCCACCAGTTTGTTGGCGCCTTCACCGGCGGCCACAAACCCCACGGCCAGGAGAGCGATCTCCACATTCTGGCCCAGAAGGAAGGAGAATCCCTGCGCAAGTATATCCAATGCTTCAGCCGTGTACAGCACAACATCCCCGACGTCCACCCTGCCGCGGTTATCAGCGCGTTCCACCAGAACGTGCGTAACCGCCGCATGCGTGAGGAAATGGCGATGACCAAGATTCGGGATGTCAGCGAGCTCTACGCTCTAGCTGATAAGTGCGCACGCGCAGAAGAGGGGAGGAGACTCCCCGGGGAGGATGCTGGCGCGGGAGGAAGCGACAGCGACGACGCCGCCCCGGCAAAGAAGAGCCGGCGGCGGAATAACAGAAGGAAGAGCAAGAAGGAAGTGCTTGCCGTCGAGAAGTCCGGCAAAGAGGCTCCCGCCAAGCAAACGCAGGCTGGCGGCTCCAGCAAGGAGCCTGCCCCTGTAGCGGCGGCCGACAAGCAGGACGGCTCCGACAAGCAATACTGCAAGATCCACCGCACCAAAGGCCACGACCTCTCCAACTGCAAACGCGTCGAGTACCTCGTCGAGCAGCAGAAAGCTGAGTACGAGAGGCGCGACAAGGAGAAGGCCCAAGGTGGCGGAGGAGAACCAAGCAAGAAGCGGCCGTTCAATGGCCGAGGAGGACGCCGCGGCAAGGCCAAGCAGCGGCAAGGTGATCGACCTCCCCGGGGCCACGACAAGGATGAAGAGGATGACGACGAAGACATGGAGGATGAAGATAACAGCGAGCAGGAGTTCCAGAAGGCCACGGAGGTCCTGTGCGTCGACGGTGGCGCCTCTCTGCACACCTCCCACCGCCAGCTCAAGCAGTGGGTGCGCGAGGTGAATGCAGCAGAGCCGCCCGTGGAGTCGCGCAGGCTCCTCAAATGGTCCAGCACGCCCATCATTTTTGATCTTGAGGATCACCCTGACCGCACCACTGCGGTCGGGTGCTTGCCGATGCTGGTCTCTCCCACCATCCGCAACCTCAAGGTCACCAAAATGTTGGTTGACGGCGGGGCCGGGCTGAACTTGATCTCCTCTGTTGTGATCAAGAAACTCCAAATCCCAGATGGCGAGCTCGAAGAGACCGGTTCTTTCCAAGGAATCAACCTGGGGAGGAGCAAGCCCAAGGGGAAGATAACTCTGCCAGTGACCTTTGGCGGGGAGCTCAACTTCAAAACTGAGCACATCACATTCGACGTCGCTGATATTCCATTGCCATACAATGGAATACTCGGCCGCCCTGCCCTCGCCAAGTTCATTGCGGCTTCCCACTATGCCTACAACGTACTCAAGATGCCGGGGCCGATAAGCGTCATCACTGTCCATGGCGACAAGAAAGATGCGCTTGTCTGCGCCGACAAGATCTACCGGGATGCGGCAGCTGCGGCAGAGAAGGATACACTTGCCGTTGAAGCTCCCGGGGGGAAGAAGACGAAAACCAAGTCCGGCAAGTGCTCTGGGGCCCACTCCGGCAACCGCACCTCTTCGGAGTGCTGCGCTGCCGTCGAGGACGTTCCATCGAGCTCCACCGACAAGTGTAAGAAGGGGATGGCCGCTCCTCCGGCAACCAAGAAGGTGTCCGCCAAGGAGGACGGCACTGGTGGTACCTTCACCATCAGTGCCACACTTGACAGCAAATAGGAAAGCGCGCTCGTTGCCTTCCTGCGGGCGAATGTCGATGTGTTTGCCTGGCAACCATCTGACATCCCCGGTGTTCCCAGGAAGGTAATTGAGCACAAGCTTGCTGTTTGTCCTCATGCGCGGCCCGTCAAGCAGAAGGTGAGGAAGCAAGCCGTGGAGCGCCAAGAATTCATCAACGAAGAGATCAAGAAGCTAGAGGCAGCATGCCTGGTTAGAGGTGTGATCCATCCGACGTGGTTGGCAAACCCAGTCGTCGTGCGCAAGGCCAACGGGAAGTGGAGACTGTGTATAGACTTCACCGATGTGAATAAAGCATGTCCCAAGGATCCATTCCCTTTGCCGCGCATTGACCAGATCGTTGACTCCACTGCCGGATGTGAGCTACTCTCTTTTCTTGATGCATATTCAGGCTACCACCAGATCTTTATGGCCAAAGAGGATGAAGAGAAGACTGCATTTATCACTCCATGTGGCACTTATTGCTTCATACGCATGCCATTTGGACTGAAGAATGCAGGATCAACATTTGCAAGGGTAGTGCACACTGCTTTCGAGCCACAGATCCACAGAAATGTAGAGGCTTACATGGATGACATCGTGGTGAAGAGTAAGAGCAAGGAAACCCTGGTCCAAGATTTGGAAGAAACATTTCAGAACCTGCGCAGGATACAGCTCAAGTTGAACCCCGAGAAGTGCGTCTTTGGAGTCCCCTCCGGCAAGCTTCTCGGGTTCTTTGTGTCACAGAGGGGGATTGAAGCCAATCCCGACAAGATTAAAGCCATCGAGTAAATCGAGGCCCCGAAGCGCGTCAAGGATGTCAGAAGGCTTGCAGGTTGTGTGGCAGCCCTCAGTAGGTTCATTTTGAAGTCTGCAGAACGCGCCCTACCTTTCTTCAAAATCTTGAAGAAGGCAGGCCCCATGAAGTGGACTCCGGAAGCAGAGGCAGCGCTGCAGGATTTGAAATGGTACCTATCCTCCACTCCAATACTTGTCGCACCTAGACCACAGGAAAAGTTGTTGCTATACCTAGCGGCAACCAACCAGGTGGTTAGTGCTGCGTTAGTAGCGGAGAGGGAGGCCGACGAGGAGTCTACACCACCGGCAAGCGAATCCAGCGACAAGCAGGGGGCTGCTCCGGTAAGCTCTGGCCCCGACAAGGACGACTCTGCGCAGAAACAGGAAGAAGTGCGGAAGAAGATGGTGCAGCGCCCAGTGTATTTTGTAAGTTCCCTTCTCCAGGGGGCTAGATCAAGGTACTCTGGTGTGCAAAAGTTGCTTTTCGGCCTCCTCATGGCCTCGAGAAAGCTGCGCCATTACTTCCAGGCACATGAGATAACAGTGGTCACTCGCTTTCCGCTGAAGAGGATATTGCACAATCCAGAAGCGACAGGCAGGATCGTTGAGTGGGCACTGGAGCTGTCGAGCTTTGGACTCAAGTTTGAAAGTACTTCAACCATACAGAGCCAAGCTTTGGCAGAATTCATAGCTGAGTGGACCCCAACGCCCGATGAGGAAGTCCAAGAAACAAGTGCACCCGTACAAGAAGCGACAAGTGAATGGGTAATGTATTTTGACGGTGCCTTCTCGCTGCAAGGCGCCGGTGCTGGCGTGGTACTCATCGCGCCCACCGGAGAGCACCTCAAATATGTTATCCAGATGCACTTTCCCAGGGAGCAAGCGACAAACAACACTGCTGAATATGAAGGCTTGCTTGCCGGCCTCAGGATTGCGGCCGAACTTGGGATCAGGAAGCTGATTGTGCGGGGAGATTCTCAGTTGGTGGTCCGGCAAGTTAACAAGGGTTATCAGAGCCCTTTGATGGAAGCTTATGTAGATGAAGTAAGGAAGCTTGAGGAGCACTTTGAAGGTCTGCAAATGGAGCACGTCCCAAGAGCTCAGAATGAAATAGCAGATGGCCTTTCAAAGTGTGCTTCGATGAAGTTACCTGTGGAACCGGGGACCTTCTTGCTCAAGCTGACCCAACCATCCGTTACACCATCTATTGGGCAGTCCAAGAAGAGAAAGTTGGTCTCCGGCGACTACTTGCCGGCGGATCTTCCTGAAACCGCCGCCAAGGTCCCCAAGATCAACAACCAGAACGCTGAGGAACAGTCTGCTCCTGCAGATCCGAGGGTCTGTGCAGTTGAAGCAAGTGCTCCCGACAAGCCTCGCCCCGGCGAGCTTGCCGGGGGACCATCAGCTCCGGAGGAACCAGGGGTTCTTGCCGTAGAAGCTGAGGTCCCCGCAGCGGCCCTCATACCTTTAGTCCTTGCCGTTGAGCCTCAAGCTCCGGCCTGGGCGCAGCAAATCGTCCGTTTTCTGCAAACTGGAGAACTTCCCGATGACCCAGAAGAAATAGAGAAGATAACCAGGCAGTCAAGTATGTACCAGTTCGTGGATAACGAGCTGTACAGAAGAAGGCTCAATGGTGTCAGACTGAAGTGCATCTCCAGGGAAGATGGACAGAAGCTGTTGGCAGAAATACATGGAGGCATATGCGGCCACCACATTGGCGCAAGGGCACTTGCCGGGAAAGCTTTCCGGCAAGGGTTCTTCTGGCAAGAAGCCCTCCAAGATGCAACTGCACTAGTAACCAAGTGTGAAGCGTGCCAGTTCCATGCAAAACAAATTCATCAGCCAGCTCAAGCTCTCCAAACGATTCCTTTGTCCTGGCCCTTCTCGGTCTGGGGGCTCGATATCCTCGGCCCTTTCCCCCGAGCTGTCGGGGGCTTTGAGTACTTGTACGTTGCAATCGACAAGTTCACAAAGTGGCCAGAAGTGGAACCAGTGAGAAAGGTGACAGCACAGTCAGCAGTCAGGTTCTTCAGGTCAATTGTTTGCCGTTTCGGAATCCCCAACAGGATCATCACCGACAACGGTACACAATTTACTAGTCACACCTTCATGCAGTACGTCCAAGACCTTGGCGCCAAGGTCTATTTCGCTTCTGTTGCTCACCCGAGGAGCAACGGTCAAGCGGAGAGGGCTAATGCTGAAGTGCTGCGCGGACTCAAGACAAGGACCTTTGACAGGCTGCGCAAGTGCGGAAGAAATTGGATAGAGGAGCTACCGGCGGCTCTTTGGTCAATCAGAACGACACCAAGTCGAGCCACCGGACAGACACCCTTTGCTCTAGTCTATGGAGCAGAGGCAGTTCTCCCCACGGAACTCGTATACGGATCTCCTCGAGTGCTCGCTTATGATGAGCTCGAGCAAGAGCAACTGCGGCAAGATGATGCATTGCTCCTCGAGGAGGAACGTCTCCAGGCTGCTGTACGAGCTGCTCGATACCAGCAAGCCTTGCGTCGCTACCATAGCCGCAAGGTCAAGGCCAGGAGTCTCGAGGAAGGCGACCTTGTTCTTTGGCGTGTTCAGTCCGCCAAGAATTCCAACAAGTTGATGCCGAAGTGGGAAGGCCCTTATCGGGTGAGACAAGTCACAAGGCCCGGCGCTGTCCGCCTTGAGACCGAAGAAGGCTTACCGGTGAGCAACTCCTGGAACATAGAGCATCTTCGCAAGTTTCACCCATAAGGCGCGGTTGCCGCGATCCGCTCCGGCAACCACCTTTTGTACAAGCTTTGCCGCTGTTGCATGTAACCCTTTGTACAAAGCCGGGCGCAGACCCCGTGCATCAGTAAAGCTTTTGTGTTTTGCACTATTTGCCTTTTGCGTGCTTTTCCCCGCTATTTGCATGTGTTATTTGGCATCTTGTGCAACATACATATCCGGTAAGCATTAGCACGCTGAAAGGCCATATACTTGTTTCCCTCTTCTTTTTCCTTGCCTCTTAAGCAGAAGGAATGTTCCTCGCGCACAAGTTTGCCGGGGGGGAAGGAGACGGAAGAAGAACCAAGTGCTGTTCAAGAAAGAGAAGCCTTACCGAGAAGCAAGCAATATATGAAAGCTAAGTTATTAGAATTTGAGCAGTTCAAATTTTTAAAATTTTAGTTGCCTTCCTTGAACAATCACACTTTGTATGGAAAACCTGTGCGCGGAGGAACCTACCCGTAGCTAGCCGCACCCTTATCTTGTTTTCGAGTACACTCAACGATTCAAGTGAGCTGCGACAAGTGTCGCGCCCTTGGTTCGTTTTCGAGTTCACTCAACAAGCTGAGTGCGTCGCGACTAGCCGCGGCAAGGTTGCTTGCCGGTGAGACCTTGGCCGGCAGGCTGCTCAGAGTCCAGCACTCAGCGCTCGCGGCAAAGGCCCCTTGACGGCAAGCTCCCCGGGAGCGTAGGGTGAAAAGCATACAAAGTAGATGACCAAGACAAGGAAGATAACATTGCACTGATTGATCAAAATAAGATAAATATCTTACAAAGGATAACTTGTCGCAATAGTTAATGAGTTCATAACACCCTATGTAGCAACAAAAAGAGATAAAGATAAAGGAGGCCTAATCTACGCGGTCGCCCTCGATCCTGGAGATCTTGTTCACTTTAGCAATGATGTGGGCGACCTGCTCCTTCAACGCCTCCATGTTCGCGTCGGCCGGCAGGCTGCGAAGAACGTTGGTGAGGTTTATGCCGGGATTGCGGTATACAATCTTCGTCAGCACACGCTCCAAGGTTCCCGTGCAGAGCCGGCGCGACTCCTCGGCCAGCTACGCGGGAATCTTCTTCCGAAGATCTGCAAGGGCCGGCGTGATCCCCCTGAAGAAGAGGCTGAGCTTGGCGCTGTGAGGGAGGTTTGGGTCCGGGGAGTAGATGAGATGCTCCAACTTCAGCGCCAGCAGCTCCTGTTCGATGTTGGACGCAGAAGATACCAAGTCCTCGGTCCATACCTCGACGGTACGGCGGAAGTTCTCGGCCGCTTTGTTGGCGCTGTCCACCAAGCCTCGCTCCTTGCGGAGCTCCTCCTTCAGCTTGGTTTCCCGGTCCCGGACGGCGTCGAGCGAGTCCTTCAGCGTGGAAACCTTCAGCTCCAGATCCTCGATGGAGTCCTTGGCGGCCTTCAGCTCGTCGCCCTTCTCAGAGAGACGCACCTGGAGTTCTGAGTTGGTGTGGGCATCCTTCTCGCGCTCTGTGTTGAGCGCGGCGACCCTCTCCACGCTCGCCTTCAGCGACTCCTCCAGCTGCGCGACCTTGGCGGCTAGCTCCTCCTTGGCGGTCTCGCGGCAGCCGCGGCGGCTTTCGCCTCCTTCAGCTCCCCGCCAAGGGCCTGCTCCCGAGCGGCAAGGTCTTCCTCGTGGGAGTCGAGGTTGACCTTCCGCTGGACGAGCTCTCCTTCTCGCCGGGACAGCTCCACCCCGGCGAGCCGCTGCTGTTCTTCGGCCTCGGCCTTCTCCAGCAGCCATTCTTGATATTCCCCGGCGAGCCTCTCGCGCTCCTCCGCCACCTCGCGGAGGGCAGCCTGGTTGGCGGCGCGGAGCTCCGCCGCGCGCTTCTCCATCTCGGCGGCGGCCTTGGCGGCAAGGGTCTCCCGGGAAGCCAGTTTCGCCTGCCTGGCCCGGTAAAGGGCCAGGAGCTGATGAAACAGCTTCTCCTCCTCGGGCCCTTCACTTCCCCCGGGCGCCTCGACGATCTTCAGGCCCGCGGAGGCGAGGACCTCTCCATCAAAGACCTCGCCCTCCGCGGGAGCTCGCGATTAAGAGCCCCACGGCACCTGGATGAAGACGCCGTTGGGAGCTTCAAGGTAGTAGCCGGCCTGCTCCTTTCCGGCGGAGGGGTCGGCGGCCGGCGCAGCACTTGATGCTCCTGCCGCCTCCGGGCCGGCAGTGCGGTCGCCGTCCACCTCCCCGGCCGCTGCGTCCGCAGCCGGAGCGGTCTCTTGCGCAGCCGGCTCGGCGGCTCCCGCCGTGTCCTCAGCGACAGGGGCGTCGCCGCCGCCGCCCTGCGCGCCCTCCTCCTCGACGTCGATGACCTCCGTCTCCATCTGCTCGGGGGGAGGAGGATCTAGAAGAAGAAGAAAAAGCAAAAGAGTTCAAGCAAATATCCAAAAAGAGACGAATCCAAGAAGACAAGTGTCGGAACTTACCTTGGCGGACGTCATCAGCGGCGGGCTCCCTCGCCGGGGAGCTCTGCCTTGGCGGAGTGGCCGCCCTCGCCGGGCTGCTCGCCCTTGGCGGGTTACTCGCCCTTGGCGGAGTACCCGCCCTTGGCGGAGCGCTCTCCCTCGCCGGGGAGTTTGGCCTTGGCAGGGACGGCGGGGCCTGCGGCTCCTCGGGAGCGACCTCCGGACGCTCCTGCGGCTGTGGCTCCACCTCTGCACAAGAAAAGACAAAAACATCAAGATATTAGAACAAGACAAGATTTCCAGGCGCGCCCGACGAGCGGAAGTACAGAACCCAGACTTACGCTGGGGGCTGCGCTGGGGGCTGCTCCTCGGAGCAGCGCTCGGATCCGGCAGGCTTGGCTCCGGCGCGTCCCCGGTCGCCGCGACGGGCGAATCGTCCGCGACTTCGACCACGGGCACCTTGGCCTTCTTCGCCGCTCGCTGGGCCAAGGACCTGAAATCAAAACAAGAAGCAAGATCAACATCAACAAAAATCAAGACAATGTTAAAGAAGATGCAAAGCCTCGAATACTTACTCCTGTTCCTCCTCGTCGTCGTCGTCGCTCAGGGCGGAGAAGTCAAACTCCACCTGAGGCGCGTCCGCGCGGGGAGCAGGAGGCGAAGACTCCCTCGGGCGCTTGGCGGTCCCCGGGGCTGGGGGCTGCGAAGACCCAGCCCCTGTGGTAGCTGGGGCCCGGGGAGCGGGCGGAGCCGCCGCTCCGCCCTGTGAAGACTCCCTTCCGCTCGGCGCTGGCTTGCGGGGCGCCTCTGCTGTGGCCTGCTTGCGGGGCGCCTCTGCCGTGGCCTGCGCGCGGGCCGCCTCCGCCGTGGCTGGTGCGCCGGGCGCCCCCGTCGCAGCTTGACTCCCTCGGGGAGCTCGCGCTGCCCGGCGAGTTGGCTGTTGCCGGGGCGCCTGTGCCCTTGTCCCTATCATCGCCTTGCGGAGACGTTTCATCGGAGACCGCCTAGGGCTTGCCCGGGGCGGGGAGGTCTCCGACGACGAGGAGATGTCGTCGGCGTAGAGCTCCAGAGACCCGTCGGAGTCCTCGGCGGCCTCGGCGTCGTCCTCCTCCTCCTCCTCCCCAGCAGGCTTGCTGGGCCCGGCGCCCTGCGCTGCGGCCTCTTTCCCTCCGGCGCCTCCGCTCCCTCCGGCGCCTCCGCTCCCTGCGGCGCCCCTGTTCCCTCCGGCGGCGTTGCCTCTCGCCGCGGCCTCCGTCTGGATTCCCAGGATCCCGGAGTGCCTCAAGGATGGGACCCCGGCGAGCTCGTCGGGAGGCAGCTTCAGTAGCCTGCGGATCTCCGCCTCCTCTGCTTGGCAGGACACTTCCGCAGCCTCTGCCTCCTCGGGCGTGTAGCCGAATTCTCCTGCCGCTGCGGCTGCAGCGGCCTCTTCAACCCGAGAAGCTATGTACGCTATCTCTTGGTCGGTGGTGTCCCGTGTGAGCTCCCGGGTCTCGTTCTTGTTCTTCGCCACCTCCACCAGGTTGTCGAAGAGGTTCAAGACGACGTCTGGCTTGGGCGGAATCCACGTGCGGTCGACGCCGTGCAAGTCACACGCGGGCATCATGGCGCGAAGGTTGTCCCGGGCCGTGCTGTTGCAGAGGGGCACCACTCCCCGGGGACCCCTGAACCACTCTGGGTGGGCCGGATCATGCTTAAATAGTTCCCGGACCATCCCCTTCAACTCCAGCGACGTGAAGTTAAAGTTGAGCCCGGGGCGCAGCCTCATGATATCCACCGAGTTGCCGTACTCCCAGGCCGGCCTTTTCCTATCTTGGAGAGGGGCGATGCGGCGGCGGAGGAAGTCTGTGCCCACTTCTGCGACAGACAACCTTGCTACCCGGAGAGGAAGAATCCTGATGAGGGCGATGTCGAGCTTGTTGTCGTCCGAATCCAGCTCGCTCCAGTCCCTGCCGCGCACGATGGGCGTTGTGCGCGGCGCGGTGAAAGATTGCGGCTAGTCCTCAACAATCCAACACCAGTCCGCACGCCACTCCTCCCACTTGCCGCGGAGCTCTCCCGGCAAGTAGGACTCCTTCTTGTTCAGACGAAAAACCCAAGATATTCCTCCGGAGAGGGGGGCGCCGGCCTCTGCTCTAGGGGTGAAGAAGTGCCTAAACAATGCTACGTTTGGGTATATCCCAATATAGTTTTCGCACATGTGTGCGAAAACCGCCATCGTGAGGATGGCGTTGGGAGTGAAGTCAAGAAGATGGAGGCCGTAGGTGTGCATTATGTCACAGAAGAATTCGGAAAAAGGAGGGCAAAGACCGCAGTGGAAGAAGGCTGCGAAGAAATAGTACCCGCCGGGGTAGTTGTCCTTGGCGGCGGCCGGATAGGCTCGGGTGCGGGGGTGCGCCTTGGTCTTCTTGGACCAGAACAAGTAATACTTGTTCCAGAGCTCCCGCGTGCTGAGCCTCGGCGGGAAGACGAGGTTCCGCTTCCGGTACAAGGTAAGCCTCGCCGCTTGCTCCGATTTCTCCTTCTTGGTCTTCTCCGCCTTCGCCTTCTCGGTCTTCGGGGCCATGGCGGAGGCGGCGGAGGAAGGGGGACGAAGAGCCCGGTGGCGCCGGAGATGCGAAAGACGGCGGAGGAGCTGTGGAGGCGGAGCGCAAAGGGGATCTCTGGAGATGGAAGAAGAGGCAATGAAGGCGTAGGAGGGGAACCGCTCCTGCTTCCTCTGCTTTTATGGGGAAGTGGGGGGGCGTTTCGCTATTTCCATTAAAAGAACGTGGCCACGTCCCATCCCACGATGCCGCAATCGACGCGTGCCGTTACGGGGGGACGCGGCGGATGCGGAAGTGGGTTCGGCGCGCTGTGGGCCGCGTGTGTCCGTGCACTGTTTTGGGCCTGGCCCAACAGCGCTTGGCACCGTGTGTGGCCCAGGCCCGGGGGCTCCTGTCGGTGTACTAAGGTAGGGGTACCTCAGTACCCCAACTTGTGCACGGGCAGTTGCAGCTTCCCACGGCAGGGTCGACCACGTGCTCGCCGGAGACCTTCCTGCTCCATACAAAACCATTCAAAAACAAAGTATACAAGACAGAAGATCGAGACCCCGGCAAGTGGAGCTTACCGGGAAGGCCGTTCCAGGCTCAAGGTTACCTCACTCACGCAAGGCCCTGGCAAGAGGAGCTTGCCAGGAAGACTAGAAGATTCCATTACAGAAGACATGCCCCGGCGCAACATGCGCCCCGGCAGGGCCCAGGGAGCGACAAGCTTCAGAGCCCGACAAGCTCCCGGGCCCGGCAAGGTCAAGACCCCGGCAAGGTGCTTGCCGGGAGAGTTGTGCTGTGTGCCCGCGCTCCAGCTCATCGAACCACGCGTCGCACTGGGGCCAGTCCAGGGACGCGTGGCGGATGGCTGTGCAGCCTGGGGGACACGGTGGCACTCCACGGTGGTGAAGCCATCGCCGTGGCAAACGGAGACGCAAGGGCGGGCGCTTTTGGGGTCGACGGCGACGGGCATTAAATGCTCTTGTCCCCCACTGTCAAAGTAGGTAGCGACCACTGTTCACGCACTGTAGCTCCACTATTCCCGCACTGTTACAACTACCACCTCTTTTACGTTTTTACCCTTTCTCCTACGTTGACACCTGTCGGTGACCCCTTGCACTATAAAAGGAGGCCCATGCACAACGTAGAAGGGGTTCGGAACCTAGATCGCTCATACGCCCGGTGTAGCTAGTTCTTCAAGCTCCCGAGCTCTCCAACTCAATACAAACCAAGCAGGAGTAGGGTTTTACGCGTCAATCACGGCCCGAACCTGGGTAAACTGCCCGCGTGTTCACTACGATCTGCTCTTCGTGCTCCCTCCGCCCTCTTACCGCACAAACAAGGGGCTCCGGTCCCATAGGTGTTCGTGGTGGGCAGTTTCCCCCGACAGGGAACTTCAAGAAGAATGACAAGCAAGTTGTCACTCCCGTGAAGAAACCTAAAGCTAAACTCAAGCCTGAAACTAAGTGCTTCTACTGCAAAGGAAATGGTCACTAGAAGTGGAACTGCCCTAGATATTTGGCGGATAAGAAGGATGGCAAAGTGAACAAAGGTATATTTGATATACAGATTATTAATGTGTATTTTACTAAGTGTTCATAGCAACCCCTCGGTATTTGATATTGGTTCAGTTGCTAAAGAGTAGTAACTCGAAATGGGAGTTGCATAATGAACAGAAACAAGTTAAAGGATGAAGTGACGATGTGTATTGGAAGCAGTTCCAAGATTGATATGATCATCATCGCACACTCCCTGTACTTTCGGGATTAGTGTTGAACCTAAATAAGTGTTATTTGGTGTTTGTGTTGAGCATGAATATGATTTGATCATGTTTATTGCAATACGGTTATTCATGTAAGTTAGAGAATAATTGTTGTTCTGTTTACATGAATAAAACCTTCTATGGTCATACACCCAATGAAAATAGTGTGTTGGATCTCGATCGTGTGATACACATATTCATAATATTGAAGCCAAAAGATGCAAGGTTAATAATGATAGTGCAACTTATTTGTGGCACTGCCGTTTAGGTCATATTGGTGTAACACGCATGAAGAAACTCCATAATGATGGACTTTTGGAATCACTTGATTATGAATCACTTGGTGCTTGCGAACCATGCCTCATGGGCAAGATGACTAAAACTCCGTTCTCCGGAACTATGGAGCGAGCAACAGATTTGTTGGAAATCATACATACTGATGTATGTGGGCCAATGAGTGTTGAAGCTCGCGGCGGGTATCGTTATTTTCTGACCTTCACTGATGATTTGAGCAGATATGTGTATATCTACTTAATGAAGCACAAGTCTGAAACATTTGAAAAGTTCAAAGAATTTCAGAGTGAAGTGGAGAATCATCGTAACAGAAAGTAAGAGTTTCTACGATATGATCGTAGAGGTAAAATATTTGATTTAGCGAGTTTGGCCTTCAGTAAAAACAATGTGAAATAGTTTCACAACTCACGCCACATGGAACACCATAGTATAATGGTGTGTCCGAACTTCGTAACCGTACTTTATTAGATATGGTGCGATCGATGATGTCTCTTACCGATCTACCACTATCGCTTTTGGGGTTATGCATTAGAGACAGCTAAATTCACGTTAAATAGGGCACCATCTAAATCCGTAGAGATGACACCGTATGAACTGTGGTTTGACGAGAAACCTAAGCTGTCATTTCTTTAAGTTTGGGACTACGATGCTTATGTGAAAAAGTTTCAACATGATAAGCTCGAACCCAAATCGGAGAAGTAAACCTTCATAGGATACCCAAAAGAAACTATTGGGTACACCTTCTATCACAGATCCGAAGGCAAGATCTTTGTTGCTAAGAGTGGATCCTTTCTAGAGAAAGAGTTTCTCTCGAAAGAAGTGAGTGGGAGGAAAGTAGAACTTGATGAGGTAATTGTACCTTCACCTGAATTGGAAAGTAGTACATCACAGAAAATTGTTCCAGTAATTCCTACACCAATCAGTGAGGAAGCTAATGATGATGATCATGAAACTTCAGATCAAGTTTCTGCTGAACGTCGTAGATCAACCAGAGTACGTTCCGCACCAGAGTGGTACGGCAACCCAGTTCTGGAAATCATGTTACTAGACCATGATGAACCTACGAGCTATGAGGAAGCGATGATGAGCCCAGATTCCGCAAAATGGCTTGAGGCCATGAAATCTGAGATGGGATCCATGTTTGAGAACAAAGTGTGGACTTTGGTTGACTTGCCCGATGATCGGCAGGCCATCGAAAATAAATGGATCTTCAAGAGGAAGACCGACGCTAACGGTAATGTTACTGTTTACAAAGCTCGACTTGTTGCGAAAGGTTTTCGACAAGTTCAAGGAGTTGACTATGATGAGACTTTCTCACCCGTAGCGATGCTTAAGTCTGTCCGAATCATGTTAGCAATTGCCGCATTTTATGAAATCTGGCAAATGGATAACAAAACTGCATTCTTTAATAGATTTATTAAAGAAAATTGTATATGATGCAACCCGAAGGTTTTGTCAATCCTAAAGGTGCTAACAAAATGTGCAAGCTCCAGCGATCCATCCATGGACTGGTGCAAGCATCTCGGAGTTGGAATATACGCTTTGATAAGTTGATCAAAGCATATAGATTCATACAGACTTACGGTGAAGCATGTATTTACAAGAAGTGAGTGGGAGCACTACAACCTTTCTGATAAGTATATGTGAATGACATATTGTCGATCGGAAATGATGTAGAATTTTCTGGAAAGCATAAAGGAGTGTTTGAAAGGAGTTTTTCAAAGAAAGACCTTGGTGAAGCTGCTTACATATTGGGCATCAAGATCTATAGAGATAGATCAAGACGCTTGTAAGACTTTCGATGAGTACATACCTTGATAAGATTTTGAAGTAGTTCAAAATAGATCAGTCAAAGAAGGAGTTCTTGCCTGACTTGTAAGGTGTGAAGTTGAGTAAGACTCAAAGCCAGACCACGGCAGAAAAATATAGAGAGAATGAAAGTCATTCCCTATGCCTCAGCCATAGGTTCTATAAAGTATGCCATGTTGTGTACCAAACATGTTGTGTACCTTGCCATGAGTTTGTCAAGGGGGTACAATAGTGATCCAGGAGTAGATCACTGTACATCGATCAAAATTATCCTTAGTAACTGGATGACTAAGCAAATGTTTCTCGATTATGGAGGTGATAAAGAGTTCGTCGTAAAGGGTTACGCCGATGCAAGCTTTGACACTAAAATCCAGATGACTCTAAGTATCAATCTGGATGCGTATTGAAAGTGGGAGCAATTAGCTAGAGTAGCTCTATGCAGAGCATTGTAGACATAGAAATTTGCGAAATACATACGGATATGAATGTGACAGACCCGTTGACTAAACTTCTCTCACAAGCAAAACATGATCACACCTTATTACTCTTGGGTATTAATCACATAGCGATGTGAACTAGATTATTGACTCTAGTAAACCCTTTGGGTGTTGGTCTCATGGCGATGTGAGCTAGATTATTGACTCTAGTGCAAGTGGGAGACTGAAGGAAATATGCCCTAGAGGCAATAATAAAGATGTTATTTGTATTTCCTTATGTCATGATAAATGTCTTTTATTCATGCTAGAATTGTATTAACCGGAAACTTAGTACATGTGTGAATACATAGACAAAACAGAGTGTCCCTAGTATGCCTCTACTAGACTAGCTCATTGATCAAAGATGGTTATGTTTCCTAGCCATAGACATGAGTTGTCATTTGATCAACGGGATCACATCATTAGGAGAATGATGTGATGGACAAGACCCATCCGTTAGCATAGCACTATGATCGTTTAGTTTTTCTACTATTGCTTTCTTCATGACTTATACATGTTCCTATGACTATGAGATTATGCAACTCCCGAATACCGTAGGAACACCTTGTGTGCTATCAAACATCACAGCGTAACTGGGTGATCATAAAGATGCTCTACAGGTGTCTCCGAAAGTGTTCGTGGTGTTGTCATAGATCAAGACTAGGATTTGTAACTCCGAGTGTCGGAGAGGTATCTCTGGACCCTCTCGGTAATGCACATCATAATAAGCCTGGCAAGCAAATGACTAATGAGTTAGTCACGAGATGATGTATTACGGAACGAGTAAAGAGACTTGCCGGTAACGAGATTGAACTAGGTATAGAGATACCGACGATCGAATCTCGGGCAAGTAACATACCGTTGACAAAAGGAACAACGTATGTTGTTATGCGGTTCTGACCGATAAAAGATCTTCGTAGAATATGTAGGAGCCAATATGAACATCCAGGTTCCGCTATTGGTTATTGACCGGAGATGAGTCTCGGTCATGTCTACATAGTTCTCGAACCCGTAGGGTCCGCACGCTTAACGTTTGATGACGATCGGTATTATGAGTTTATGAGTATTGATGTATCGAAGGTAGTTCGGAGTCCCGGATGAGATCACGGACATGACGAGGAGTCTCGGAATGTCCGAGACATAAAGATTGATATATTGGACGACTATAGTCGGACACCGGAAGTGTTCCGGAAAAGTTTCGGATTTACCGGGATTGCCGGAGGGGGTTACCGGAACCCCCTACGAGGGGGGATGGTCCATAGTGGGCCTTAAGGGAAAGAGAGAGGTAGCCCATAGGGCTGGCCGGCGCCCCACCTAGGGTTCCTAGTCGGACTAGGATTGGGGGGGGCGCCACCTCTCCTTTTTCCTTTCCCTCTCTTCCTTCTTTTGGTGATTCCTACTAGGAATAGGATTGCAATCCTATTCCTAGTAGGATTGCAACCCTAGCCGCACCAAACAAGGGCGGGCCGGCCTCCCCCCTTGATCCTTTATATACGGGGGCAGGGGGGCACCCAAAGACACACAAGTTGAATTGTTTTAGCCGTGTGCGGTGCCCCCCTCCACAGAAACACACCTCGGTCATACCGTCGCGGAGCTTAGGCGAAGCCCTGCGCCGGTGAATACATCATATCCATCACCACGCCGTCGTGCTGACGAAACTCTCCCGTGAAGCTCAACTGGATCAAGAGCTCGTGGGACGTCATCAAGCTGAACGTGTGCTGAACGCGGAGGTGCCGTACGTTCGGTGCTTGATCGGTTGGATCGCGAAGAAGTTCGACAACATCAACCGCGTCACTTGACGCTTCCGCTCCCGGTCTACGAGGGTACGTAGACACACTCTCCCCTCTCATTGCTATGCATCTAGTAGATAGATCTTGCGTGATCGTAGGAAAATTTTAAAATACTACGTTCCCCAACATGAACAACGAGAATAACATGGTGTTTGGTTCTAGGAAGAATAATGTTATAGAATTTAGCTCGTGAATCACATACGTAGCCAGGTGCAAAGGATACATTAGAGTCCAGGTTGTAAAGAAGAGTCATGTTTCGATCCTGGGACCTGTGGGTTATGGGCCCACCATGTGGGTTGAAAATAGGAAGGGTGGTGACATCTTGCACAGCCGCGACAGGGAGGCATGTCAGTGGATAGCTTGTCAACTATGTTGGCAACAATGTCGGTACCAAGGACGGGGAACGAAGAGAACCATTTTCCTGCTCGTTGAAACGAGGCGGATCGCTAGGCAAAGTTTTCTTCCATCGGTGGTTACCGGAATGTTACCAACCATAGTAACAGGGTCTTACGACAGAGTTGTACAACAAGGTGTTTACAAAAGCAGAGAATTATTACTGCTTAGATCATATAGATCAAGAAGGTTAAACAGAACAACGGAAAGGAAAACTGTGAATACACACGATTATTAGGAGTATATCCTTCCCATGGACAAGCAGAACATGACACACAGGGTAGGAGAGAAAGTACCCAACCATTCAGATAAAGAGGCAACGATTAATCAAGATGTTACCCATACAATGGTGTTTGGATAACTGACCAAGAAACACTTAGCATCGCGCCTCCAATGTTCTTGTTGATGAGCGGGGTATCATTGTCATGCTTCGAGGTATCAATGATATGGTGTTTCGATCAAGGCCTAGACTTTGGATACACAAATGATCCATCAAGAGCAACTTATAAAACAAGTCTTACAATTTCCTCCTGGAAGAATGGTTATCCTTGCAAAAGAAATTATAATGATAGGTTCTCCAGCCACGGGTGCTAGGCATGACATCATATTACCTGGTCGTCAAAGGACCAACATTATAACTCCTGGAAAGTTGTCCCAACCGTCATATCTGACCGAGATTCAGATCCGATTAGTGTCATGATACCTCAGACTCAGGATGTTCGAGATGAAAAGGTGCAACACAATTCCACGAAATGACAATGCAAGAATCTCGAGAAATGAACTATGGGAGCAGGTTCCCGATAAAATAGTTCCTCATTAAACCAAGCAGAGGATGAGAAGGTGGCTGAAGAGCTTGATACGTCCATTTTGCATCATGCTTATATGTTGATATTTATTGCATTATGGGCTGTTATTACTTGTTATGTCACAATACTTATGCCTTTTCTCTCTTATTTTACAAGGTTTACATGAAGAGGGAGAATGCCGGCAGCTGGAATTCAGGGCTGGAAAAGGAGCAAACTCAGGAAACCTATTCTGCACAACTCCAAAAGCCCCGAAACTCCACAGAACTCCGTTTCATAAAATATAAAAAATATCTGGCGAAAGAAGTTCACGAGGGGGGCCACCGGCTGTCCACGAGGGTGGGGGCGCCCCCCCCCCTAGGGCGCGCCCCCTGACTCGTGGGCCCCCCGAAGACCCCCGATGCCCATCTTCTCCTATATGAGGTGTTTTGACCTGGAAAATAATCAAAAGGAGGCTTTCGGGACAAGACGTCGTCGTCTCGAGGCGGAACCGGGGCGGAAACCAATCTAGGGCTCCGGCAGAGCTGTTCTGCCGGGGATACTTCCCTCCGGGAGGGGGAAATTGTCACCGCCGTCATCACCAACAACTCTCCCATCTTGGGGAGAGCTATCTTCATCAACATCTTCACCAGCACCATCTCCTCTCAAACACTAGTTCATCTCTTGTATCCAATCTTTGTACCCAAACCTCAGATTGGTACCTGTGGGTTGCTAGTAGTGTTGATTACTCCTTGTAGTTGATGCTAGTTGGTTTATGTGGTGGAAGAACATATGTTTAGATCCATTATGCATATTAATACCCCTCTGATCGTGAACAATATTATGTCTTGTGAGTAGTTACTTTTGTTCCTGAGGACATGGGAGAAGTCTTGATATTAGTAGTCATGTGAATTTGGTCTTCGTTCGATATTTTGATGAGATGTATGTTGTCTCTCCTCTAGTGGTGTCATGTGAACGTCGACTACATGGCACTTCACCATTATTTGGGCCTAGAGGAAGGCATTGGGAAGTAATAAGTAGATGATGGGTTGCTCGAGTGACAGAAGCTTAAACCCTAGTTTATGCGTTGCTTCGTAAGGGGCTGATTTGGATCCATATGTTTCAGGCTATGGTTAGGTTTACCTTAATACTTCTTTTGTAGTTGAGGATGCTTGCATTAGAGGTTAATCATAAGTGGGAGGCTTGTCCAAGTAAGGACAGCACCCAAGCACCGGTCCACCCACGTACCAAATTATCAAAGTACCGAACGCGAATCAGATGATCGTGATGAAAACTAGCCTGACGATAATTCCCATGTGTCCTCGGGAGCACTTTCCTTTATATAAGAGTTTGTCCAGGCTTGTCCTTTGCTACAAAAAGGATCGGGCCACCTTTCTGCACCTTATTTACTTTTACCTTTTGTTACTTGCTACCAATTACCTTATCACAAATCTATCTGTTACCTATAATTTCAGTGCTTGCAGAAAATACCTTACTAAAAACTGAGTATCATTTCCTTCTGCTCCTTGTTAGGTTCGACACTCTTACTATCGAAAGGACTACGATAGATCCCCTACACTTGTGGGACATCAAGACTCTTTTCTGGCGCCGTTGCCGGGGAGTGAAGCGCCTTCGGTAAGTGGAATTTGGTAAGGAAAAATTAATATAGTGTGCTGAAATTTATTGTCACTTGTTACTATGGCTCAAAATCCTTTGAGGGGCTTGTTCGGGGTATCTTCACCCCGAACAGGAGAGCAAAGAGTTGCTACTCCACCTACTGCACTTACTGAAAATGTTTGCTTTGAGATTCCTTCGGGTATGATAGAGAAACTGCTTGAAAATCCTTTTATAGGAGACAGAACACTGCATCCCGATTTACATCTAATCTATGTGGATGAAGTTTGTGGATTGTTTAAGCTTGCAGGTATGCCCAAGGATGTTATCAAGAAGAAGGTCTTCCCTTTATCTTTCAAGCGAGATGCATTGACATGGTTTAGGCTATGTGATGATATGGGATCATGGAACTATAATCGTCTGAAGTTGGAATTTCATCAGAAGTTCTACCCTATGCATCAGGTTCATCGTGATCGTAATTATATTTATTATTTCTGTCCTCGTGAAGGAGAAAGCATCGCTCAAGCTTGGGGGAGGCTTAAGTCAATGTTATATTCATGCCCCAATCATGAACTCTCAAGAAAAATGATCATTCAAAAATTTTATGCTCGGCTTTCTCTCAATAATCGCACCATGCTCGATAACTATTGTTCTCGCTCTTTTATGATGAAGACTGTGGAATTCAAATGGGATTTATTGGAAAGAATTAAAGGAAACAAAGAAGATTGGGATCTCGACGAAGGTAAGGAGTCAGGTATGACCCCTAAGTTTGATTGTGTCAAAGCTTTTATGGATACCAATGTTTTACGTGAGTTTAGCACTAAATATGGACTTGACTCTGAGATAGTAGCTTCTTTCTGTGAATCTTTTGCTACTCATGTTGATCTCCCCAAGGAGAAGTGATTTAAATATCATCCCCCTATTGAAGTAAAGGTAGTTGAACCTGTTAAAGTTGAAGAAAAGATTATCACTTATAATGTTGATCCTGTTATTCCTACTGCTTATATTGAGAAACCACATTTCCATGTTAGGATAAAGGATCATGCTCAAGCTTCAACTGTAGTTCATAAAAGTAATACTAGAACACCTACACCCTCTGGGAAGATTAAAGTTGAACCTAGTTGTAACATCCCAAATTTTCAATTTGGAATGTTATACATAGATCATATTTGCATTGCATGCTTTTTGCATTTTTGTTCGTGGCGTTTCTCGAAATTCTAAGCAACTCAAGGACCTACGGAGAGAGTTGGGAATTTTACCGTTCTCGTATTTGAGTTCGCTCGAATACCGGTACGAGGACAGTGTGATTTTAATTATTTTTCTCTCCTAAAAATATTTCTAAATACAAAATATGAGTGGAGATAATATGACTTCTCCAAAATGACAGAAATATTGGAGGAAAAATGTTTAAATCACTTTTGGTATTTTTCTGGATTTATTTGCGGATTTATTTGTATAGGAAAAATGCGTGTTTTTCAAAATTGCATTTAGGTCCAGGAAAGATGTTCACTTTGTCCTTAATATTATTAGTGGACGGTGAAAATTTATTTCGGGAATTTTGGAGTCCGTTTAGTATTTCTTTCGTTACTTTTTCTGCGCCGGGACTCTATTTTAAAAAAAAAAGTGAACCGACTTAGACTCGTATAGGGTCGGGAGACTGGGCTTTATAAGCGTCAGCCCCGCCGGCCCAAATCGCCAAGCCGCCAGCCCGCAGCCCCGCCCCGCGAAACCCTAGCCGCCGCCGCCTAGCGCCGTCGCCGCCCGCTGCTGCCCCGCCGCCCCGCCACCGCGTGCCGCCACCGCCGCCGCCCGCCGCACCACCCCGCCGCCCCGCCCGACGCCGGACCGCCGCCGCCGTCTCGCCGGAGTTCGCGAGGTAGATGCCGTTTTTTTGTAAGAACCGCTCGGTTTTTTTTTAAACCGTAGATCTGTTTTATTAGATTAGATCGGATCGGTTTTCGTCGGTTTAGTTATTTAGCGGACGTTCGTCCGTATGTTCATTTTAACAAACGGTTTTCGTCAGTTAGCCACAGACAGCGAACGTTCGTTCGTTAGCATGTTCGTCCATTTTTCTTTTTCGGGGTATTTATCCGCGATTATTCCGATCGTGATTTCTGCCCTGATCTTGTTTTCGTTTTTCTTTTCGCTCGAGAGTCGGAATCAGGTGATTCAAAATCCCATATCTTCGTCTCAACGCCCTCTTTACGTTTAATCAACTTGAACAAAGTTTTGGCTACTGTAAAATTTGACTTTAGGCCAACTAGTAAACCGGAGCTCGTTTCTTTTGCAGTTTGAGTTTCGTTGCTTCTTTCGAGTTGATTCTTTTTGCAAACCGGAGTTCTTAAGTTGAACTTTCTGGTTAGATCTCTTATTTGAGCTTTACCCGTGCATTAGTTAAGTACTTATTGTATGCTTGTTTGTTTGCGATAGAGTACCCGGAGTGCGCCGCTTGCTACTTTGAGTCTCTAGGTTTTGTGGATCATCAGCAAGGCAAGTAACACTTTGATCATGCTTTCCAATTACCCAGTTTTTGTTGCATTAGTCCAACCCTCACACATTGCATGAGTAGGATCAATTAACTTGTGGGATTGGGAAGTAGACTGAGGTAGTACCTATTACCTGCATTACATTCAAACCTTTGGGAGTTACTTCTACGTTTGCTGCTAGGACATGCTATGCTCGTAGACGTGGATTGGGTGAGTGAAATCCATGACAGATGTGAGTTTGTTAATTAATGGTTCAACTTAAGGTGGCAACATTAATACACATCTGGGTGGATTGAGGCATCTGGGTATTCCAGTGATTGCCTGTTTTTCTTTTGGACCACCACCCAGGCTCAAAGGGATCATGAGATTATTCATACTAGAAACTTCCGTGTGCAGCCACAATGCTATTTTGGGCTCTAGCATAGTATGAGTAAGTCGTGCGAACTCTTACAGTGGTGGACTAGCAGATGTAGGGGATGTAGATTGGTACGGTCCGCCTGATCGTAAGGTGCTAGCGCTTCTGAAAGACTATGTCTCAGTCATCCGTTTCTCAAACACCATGCAGTGCGAGAAACCAAACGGAGGCGATCGAGTCTTGTGGGAAAAGTGCACAAACCTCTGCAGAGTGTATAAATTGATCATGATTAGCCGTGTCCCCGGTTACGGACGTCTTGAGTATCTAGTACTTGGATTTTCATGTGCATCTCATCATGTTACTCTAATTTAATATTGTTGGGTTAATGATGAACTTTAATTGGGGTTGAGAGGATGTCTATCTTCTCAACGATGTTTCAACTACCATGATAGTTAAATAAAAATCTATTCCTTTGAAGTAGGGAAAAATTGGCTTTACGCAAAAACTTAACCATAGAGCTTTCCACCAGCCAAATATGCATATAGTATAGCTTTACTTTCATTTGCATTCTCTTATGTTACCTTGCCAGCATATTCCATGTGCTGGCCCGTTTTCGGGCTGCAACGTTTCATGTTGCAGACTTTTCAGACGACGAGTAAGGTGCCTTTTAGGTCGTGGTTCTATACTCAATGATGCCGCTGGAGTTGATGGACTCACTTATCTTCCAATCCTTCCGCTGTTATCGCGTTAGATGGCCTTCAGCCATATTATTTGTAATAAATTCATCGTTGGACTATCGATGTAATAAGTGTGTGATTGCTACTCTGTTATAAATCCTTCAAGTACTGTGCGTGTCAGCATTACTGATCCAGGGATAACACTGATGCACAGAGATCAGACTGTTTGAGGTCTGGTCGCTACAAGATGGTATCAGAGCACACGCTGATTGTAGGACACGACCACTAAGACAAGCCCTAGAGCACAATTCACTCTTCTCATTTCTGACTCCTCATCTTTTCTACTCTTTAGGATGGTGGAAGCAAAGAACAAGTTCATGCAACCGGATGATGATACACCATTTGGACGACACCTGAAGAAAGTCACCAGATATCTACACATTGGACTACCAAGTTTCACTGGAACCTACAATGCCACTCTACCTGAGGAGGAGCGTTGGTTGATTCAAGCCCAAGTTCCAGGAAGGACGTTTGTGTTGTTGCAAAAATGGAACCCCCCGACGCCGGTGATCACCGGAGACACGTCGGTTTGGCGAGACAAGGTGGACACAAGATTTACCGGAGCACAAACAGCTCCGTTTTCTGTTTTTTTTCTCCACACAACTCAGCACAGAGGTTACAATGGCGGCTGCACTGGCTTTATACAGGAGCCTGACCCAGAGCACGAGCCCACGACGCCCTACTCCTCTGCTGCCCCGCGATCCTTGCGCTCCACTCGCGCCCACGACGCGCACCGCGCGCGCGCCGCTCACAGCGAGTTCTTGACCCGATCGCCCCGCAGCTACTCCGCACGACTCGCCAACGCACGCACCACACACCCGTGCGTGCACAGACACCCCCGTGCACCACGTCCACACACACACACGCACACACTCGCCACGGTCGCTCGCTCGCTGGCTCGAACCTGCCGCGCTCCCGCACATCCCGCGCTCGTACCTGACGCGCCCGACGCGCTCGACGCAGCCCAGCTCACCTTGATGCCATGGCTTTATTCCAACACACCCCCTAAGCCATGGCCTAGAGGAGTCCTTCATGCTCGATCTCGGCGACGCCCAGCTCCGCCTGCTCCGCCGCCGGTTCCTTGCGCCGCTGCGGACACTCTCGTCGGAAGTGTCCGTGCTACCCGCAGTTGTGGCAGCGGCCGCGCCGCTTCCCGTCGCCGCCGTTGCCCGACGCCACGCTCCGCCCTCGTTGTCGTCGTGGCGAGCTCCTCCCCGCTGCCGCTCCCGCGCCCGCCACTGCGCCATGGTCAGCAGCAGCTGCTCGCCCCCACGCTCGCCGCCGTCTTGTCCACGGCGCCGAACCCGCTCGTCGAAGGCCTTCAGGCGACCGAGCGCGTCCTCGAACGGCATGGTGGAGACGTCACAAAACAGCTCGATTCCTGCCACCGCCGCGTACAAGCGATCCGGCACGAAGTCGAGGAGCTTCTTCACCATCGCGGCCTCGTCCAGCGTCGACCCGAGTCCCGCGAAGCGCGCCGCCATGCCGGCGAAACCATCCAGCGTGTCGCCCTCCGCCATGCGCAGCCTCTCAAACTCCCCTCGGAGAGTGCCCAGCCGCGCCGCCTGGACTCGATCCGCCCCGACGAACCTCGCCTTGAGGCTCGCCCACACCTCCGCCGCCGTTTTCTTGGACGAAACCTCCAGCAGGAGATCCTCAGAGAGCGCGCGGAACAGGTACGCCCGCGCCTACTTGTCCTTCTTGGCGGTCACGGCCGCCGCCGCGTCCTCCGCCGGCTCCACCGCCTCCCACAGCCCGGCAGCGTCCAGGTCGGCCTCCACCTTGATCGGCCAAGTGGTGTAATTGTCACCAGTGAGCAACGGGACAGGCTGCGACACCGTGCCACCCGATCCGCCGCCATACGGGACGAGCGCCATCGCCGGCGAGCTTCTCCGAACCGAGGCTCTGATTCCAAATTTTGTTGCAAAAATGGAACCTCCCGACGCCGGTGATCACCAGAGCCACGTCGGTTTGGCGAGACAAGGTGGACACAAGATTTGCCGGAGCACAAACAGCTCTGTTTTCTGTTTTTTTTTTCTCCACACAACTCAGCACAGAGGTTACAATGGCGGCCGCACTGGCTTTATACAGGAGCCTGACCCAGAGCATGAGCCCACGACGCCCTACTCCTCTGCTGCCCCGCGATCCTTGCGCTCCACTCGCGCCCACGACGCGCACCGCGCGCGCGCCGCTCACAGCGAGTTCTTGACCCGATCGCCCCGCAGCTACTCCGCACGACTCGCCAACGCACGCACCACACACCCGTGCGTGCACGGACACCCCCGTGCACCACGTCCACACACACACGCACACACTCGCCACGGTCGCTCGCTCGCTGGCTCGAACCTGCCGTGCTCCCGCACATCCCGCGCTCGTACCTGACGCGCCCGACGCGCCCGACGCTGCCCAGCTCGCCTCGACGCCATGGCTTTATTCCAACAGTTTGCACCCGTCACCTCACTCATAGCATTTTCTTTCAATGCACCTACATGGAACCTAGGCCGGAGCATGGCAGCCCACATTGCTATGGGAAGGATTGGAGAAGTCTACAAGCAGGAGTTAAAGGACACTATCTACCAGATTTGTGGACGCCGAGATGAGAATTGGGATATGATCAGCACCCTGAAGGATAGGTCCATTGTAGCATTCATCCAGGAGTTGAATCATCACATTCGTCGCCAGGAGCACCAGATGTGTGCAGGGATGATAGATTTGAAGAAGGCCCTAAATAGGAATTTGGAGCTAAAGGAAGAACTCAAGTCTACACACGACGGATATGAGGAGGAGATGAAAATACTTGTGGAGAAGAATGATGATCTGACACGGAAGTTAGGGATACTCATGGGAGAAAAAGACGAGGAAGAAGAACCCAAGGAGATTCCACCGGAAGACTATATCATCATAGATGACACAGATTCGGAAGCTGAGGATAACAAGGACGAAGACTATGAAGATGAAGCTGGAGCAGATATTATGGAATCCTCTCCCGATCAATATTTTCAGATCACCACCCTGTGACTAGTAGTTTACCTCCATATATTAGTTTTAAAGCACTTTGTAACGATCGTTAGATTTGTAAGATTTTGCTTGAAATTGATTGGTGTGATATGATTGTGTGTTTGCCTCATGTGCATATGAGTAGTGATTTTCCCTTAGACCTCTTTTCTATTCTAATCTCTTCCCTCTACACCCATCAGATGCCTCCAAGACGTGACTTTGAGTTTCCCCCTGAGCTCACCCAGTTGATCCAGCAGCAGAACACCCTGATGCAACTTCTTGTCCAGAACACTCAGAACAACCACAACAACAACAACCCTCCACCACCACCACCCGTGGACAACCTGACACATTTCTTAAGGTTGCAACCACCCATGTTTGCTAGCAGCATCGAACCAATAGTGGCTGATGACTGGCTACGCAAGATTTGAAGGGATTTGACCACCGCCAATTGCTCGGATGCTGAGAAGGTGCGATTTGCCGCACACCAGTTGTCTGGACCAGCCGCGGCATGGTGGGAGAATTACACAGCCACTTATCCTATAGCCAATGTGACTTGGGATCAGTTTCAGTAAGCTTTTCGTACCGCCCATGTCTCAACCGGAGTAATGAGTATGAAGAAGCAGGAGTTCCGCACTCTGCGCCAAGGAAATCGTACTGTGGCTCAGTACGTAGATGAGTTTAGTACCCTATCTCGTTATGCCCCAGATGATGTGGCCACAGATGCCAAAAAGCAGGAGAGATTCATGGAAGGGCTGAATGATGAGATGAGTGTACAGTTGATGGTGGCAACTTTCAATAATTACCAGGAGTTGGTTGACCGCGCCCTAATGATTGAAAGGAAGCATCAACAAATTGAGAGTCGCAAGAGGAAGTATGGGCAAGGAAAGTATAACTCTAGAGCTCAGCAGACGCCCCGTTTCACCCCTAAAGCGGCAGGACAGTTTCAGCATACCCATGGAGGAGGTAGCTCGCACAATCACAACGGCACCAAGAATGGCAATGGAAATGGGAATGGAGCCAATGGAAACCAGAACCGCCCTACACCGTCCACACCCACCAAGAGGGATTTCAGCCATGTCACTTGTTACAAGTGCTGGAAGAATGGACATTATGCCAATGAATGCCCAGAAGTTAAGAATGGGAACGGCAACGGAAGCGCCGGGAAGAAGCCCAACCCGTTCAACAAAGGACAAGTGAACCACGTGACTCTGGAGGAGGTAGAGGAGCAACCAGATGCAGTTATAGGTAAGTTCTTAGTTAAGTCCTTTACTGCACTCGTTCTTTTCGATACGGGTGCATCGCATTCATACATTTCAAGGGGATTTGTGGATAAGTATAAGCTGCCAACCCAAGCCCTTAGATCGCCCATGTTAGTAACCTCACCAGGAGCGGAATATATGGCTAAGTCATGGTGTGATCAGTTGCCCCTAAGGATTGGTAATTACATTTTCCCTTCGGACCTAATAGTATTGGAATCTCAAGGACTGGATGTGATATTAGGCATGGATTGGTTATCAAAGTATGAAGGGAATATTGAATGTGCCGGTAAGACTATTTTGCATACTACGCCAGAAGGAAGAAGGATCAAGTATGTATCCCGGCAAGAGTCAAAGAGGAACAGGTTAAATTCCTTGTCAGGAGTTGTTCAGGAGGAAGTGCCAGTAGTGAAGGATTATCCGGATGTGTTTCCAGAAGAACTGCCAGGAATGCCATCGGATAGAGATATAGAGTTTTTGATTGAACTTTTGCCAGGCATCGGGCCAATTTCTAAGAGACCATATAGGATGCCCGCAAAGGATTTGGAGGAAATTAAGAAACAGATTAAGGAGTTACTGGATAAAGGATTCATACGCCCAAGTTCTTCGCCTTGGGGTTCACCAGTACTTCTAGTGGAGAAGAAGGATGGATCGTTAAGAATGGTTGTTGATTACCGAGGATTGAATGAAGTAACGATCAAGAACAAGTACCCATTGTCAATGATCAATGATATGTTCGATAGATTGCAAGGAGCTAAGGTATTTTCCAAGATCGATCTGCGATCAGGGTACCATCAATTGAAGATCCGAGAGCAGGATATACCTAAGACGGCCTTTACCACTAGGTATGGGTTGTACGAGTATACCGTTATGTCGTTTGGTCTGACGAACGCACCGGCATACTTTATGAACCTGATGAACAAAGTGTTTATGGAGTATTTGGATAAGTTCGTCGTAGTGTTCATAGATGATATTTTGATCTTCTCGAGGGATGAAGAGGAGCATGCAGAGCATTTGCGATTGGTATTGGAGAAGCTTAGAGAACATCAGTTATATGCCAAGTTTAGCAAATGCGAGTTTTGGTTGAAGGAAATCGGATTGCTCGGATATGTTATATCTGGAGAAGGAATAGCAGTAGATCCCGCTAAGGTGGACACCGTGACCAATTGGGAAGCACCGACAACAGTTGGAGAGATCCGGAGTTTTCTTGGACTTGCAGGATACTACCGGAGATTCATCGAGAATTTCTCGAGGATTGCAAAGCCAATGACGGAGTTGTTAAAGAAGGACACCAAGTTCAGTTGGACGGAAGAGTGTGAGGCCATTTTCCAGGAATTAAAGAAACGTTTGGTCTCATCCCCTGTGTTGATTCTGCCAGATCAACATAAGGATTATGAGGTGTACTGCGATGCTTCACGTCGAGGACTTGGAGTTGTTCTTATGCAGGAAGAGTTGTTTCGTATGCTTCACGACAGCTAAAACCTCATGAGCTGAACTATGCCACCCACAATTTGGAGTTAGCAGCCGTAGTGCATGCATTGAAGACATGGAGACATTTTCTCATTGGAAACCATTGTGAAGTATATACGGATCACAAGAGTTTGAAGTATATATTCACTCAGAAGGAGCTAAATCTTAGGCAGAGGAGATGGCTGGAACTCATTAAGGATTATGACATGAGATTGCATTATCATCCCGGAAAGGCTAACGTAGTGGCCGATGCGCTAAGTCGTAAGAGCCATGTCAATACCCTAATGATGGAGGAATTTCCAAAGGAGTTAGCCGAGGACCTACGAGAACTACGTATGGAGATAGTTCCGAGAGGCTATGTAACAACACTAGAAATCCAGTCTACCCTGATGGACAAAATCAGAGAAGCTCAGAAAGCTGACAAGGAGGTTGCCTCTATAAAGGAGAGGATGAGCGAAGGAAGAGCTAAAGGTTTTCGTGAGGATGAACATGACACCTTATGGTTTGAGGACCGCGTGTATGTGCCCAATGACCCGGAGATCAGGAATTTGATTTTACAGGAGGCCCATGATTCACCATACTCGATTCACCCAGGAAATACTAAGATGTATTTGGATTTGAAGGATATTTTTTGGTGGACCGGTATGAAGAAGGATATTGCGGAGTATGTAGCAGTTTGTGATGTATGTCAGAGAGTGAAGGCAGAACATCAGAAGCCAGCAGGATTGTTACAACCTATGCCAATACCCGAATGGAAGTGGGAGAAGCTTGGCATGGATTTTATCACCGGATTGCCCAGGACCAAAGCAGGATATGATTCAATCTGGGTAGTAGTAGACCGATTGACGAAGGTAGCCCACTTTATCCCTGTGAAAACCACATATACCAGTGCAAAGTTGGCAAAGATATACATGACCAGAATTGTATGTCTGCATGGAGTTCCGAGGAGCATCGTATCAGATAGAGGAACCCAGTTTACCTCAAAGTTCTAGAATCAGTTACATGAAACTTTGGGTACCAGGCTAGAATTTAGCACAGCGTTTCACCCGCAGACAGATGGACAGACTAAAAGAGTCAATCAGATTTTGGAAGATATGCTGAGAGCCTGTGCATTAGATAATGGATCTAGTTGGGATGACAACTTGCCCTATGCGGAGTTCTCATACAACAACAGTTACCAAGCCAGTTTGAGGATGGCACCGTTCGAGGCATTGTATGGAAGGAGATGCCGAACACCATTAATGTGGGATGAAGTTGGAGACCGACAGTTGTTTGGACCAGACTTAATCAAAGAGTCTGAGGAGAAGGTGAAGTTGATTCGAGATAGACTGAAGGTAGCTCAGTCCAGGCAGAAGAGTTATGCAGACTCGAAGTGTAAGGAGATAGCCTATGAGATCGGAGATAGAGCGTACTTGAGAGTATCGCCTCTGCGAGGAGTTAAACGTTTCGGAGTTAAAGGGAAGTTAGCCCCGAGATTTGTGGGACCTTACCGTGTTTTGGAACGCATGGGAGAGGTTGCCTATAAGTTGGAGTGGCCCGAAGGATTGTCAGGAGTGCCCGACGTGTTTCACGTTTCGCAGCTTAAGAAGTGCCATGCGGAGATGGCCGATATACCGCTTAGAGACACAGTACCCCTGGAAGCAATTCAGTTGGACAGTGATCTGACCTATGAGGAAAAGCCTGTTAAGATTCTCGAATTTTCGAGCAGAGTCACTCGCAGTAAGGTTATCAAGTTTTGCAAAGTTCACTGGAGTCACCACACCGAGGAAGAAGCCACCTGGGAACGAGAAGATGATCTACGCAAGGACCACCCACACCTGTTCTCTAGCCAAGTCGAATCTCGAGGGCGAGATTCATTCTAAGGGGGGTAGGTTTGTAACATCCCAAATTTTCAATTTGGAATGTTATACATAGATCATATTTGCATTGCATGCTTTTTGCATTTTTGTTCGTGGCGTTCCTTGAAATTCTAAGCAACTCAAGGACCTACGGAGAGAGTTGGGAATTTTACCGTTCTCGTATTTGACTTCGCTCGAATACCGGTACGAGGACAGTGTGATTCTAATTATTTTTCTCTCCTAAAAATATTTCTAAATACAAAATATGAGTGGAGATAATATGACTTCTCCAAAATAACAGAAATATTGGAGGAAAAATGTTAAAATCACTTTTGGTATTTTTCTGGATTTATTTGTATAGGAAAAATGCGCGTTTTTCAAAATTGCATTTAGGTCCGGAAAAATGTTCACTTTGTCCTAAATATTATTAGAGGACGGTGAAAATTTATTTCGGGAATTTTGGAGTCCTTTTAGTATTTCTTTCGTTAGTTTTTCTGCACAGGGACTCTATTTAAAAAAAAGTGAACCGACTTAGACTCGTATAGGGTCGGGAGACTGGGCTTTATAAGCGCCAGCCCCGCCGGCCCAAATCGCCAAGCCGCCAGCCCGCAGCCCCGCCCCGCGAAACCCTAGCCGCCGCCGCCTAGCGCCGCCGCTGCCGCCGCCGCCGCCGTCGCCCGCGGCACCACCCCGCCGCCCCGCCCGACGCCGGACCGCCGCCGCCGTCTCGCCGGAGTTCGCGAGGTAGATGCCATTTTTTTTAGTAAGAACCGCTCGGTTTTTTTTAAAACCGTAGATCTGTTTTATTAGATTAGATCGGATCGGTTTTCGTCGGTTTAGTTATTTAGCGGACGTTCGTCCGTACGTTTGTTTAACGAACAGTTTCCGTCAGTTAGCCGCAAATAACGAACGTTCGTTCGTTAGCCTGTTCGTCCATTTTTCTTTTTCGGGGTATTTATCCGCGATTATTCCGATCGCGATTTCTGCCCTGATCTTGTTTTTCGTTTTTCTTTTCGCTCGAGAGTCCGAATCAGGTGATTCAAAATCCCAGATCTTTGTCTCGACGCCCTCTTTATGTTTAATCAACTTGAACAAAGTTTTAGCTACTGTAAAATTTGACTTTAGGCCAACTAGTAAACCGGAGCTTGTTTCTTTTGCAGTTTGAGTTTCGTTGCTTCTTTCGAGTTGATTCTTTTTGCAAACCGGAGTTCGTAAGTTGAACTTTCTGGTTAGATCTCTTATTTGAGCTTTACCCGTGCATTAGTTAAATACTTATTGTATGCTTGTTTGTTTGCGATAGAGTACCCGGAGTGCGCCGCTTGCTACTTTGAGTCTCTAGGTTTTGCGGATCATCAGCAAGGCAAGTAACACTTTGATCATGCTTTCCAATTACCCAGTTTTCGTTGCATTAGTCCAACCCTCACACATTGCATGAGTAGGATCAATTAACTTGTGGGATTGGGAAGTAGACTGAGGTAGTACCTATTACCTGCATTACATTCAAACCTTTGGGAGTTACTTCTACGTTTGCTGTTAGGACATGTTATGCTCGTAGACGTGGATTGGGTGAGTGAAATCCATGACAGATGTGAGTTTGTTAATTAATGGTTCAACTTAAGGTGGCAACATTAATACACATCTGGGAGGATTGAGGCATCTGGGTATTCCAGTGATTGCCTGTTTTTCTTTTGGACCACCACCCAGGCTCAAAGGGATCATGAGATTATTCATATTAGAAACTTCCGTGTGCAGCCACAATGCTATTATGGGCTCTAGCATAGTATGAGTAAGTCGTGCGAACTCTTACAGTGGTGGACTAGCAGATGTAGGGGATGTAGGTTGGTACGGTCCGCCCGATCGTAAGGTGCTAGCGCTTCTGAAAGACTATGTCTCGGTCATCCGTTTCTCAAACACCATGCAGTGTGAGAAACCAAACGGAGGCGATCGAGTCTTGTGGGAAAAGTGCACAAACCTCTGCAGAGTGTATAAACTGATCATGATTAGCCGTGTCCCCAGTTACGGACGTCTTGAGTATCTAGTACTTGGATTTTCATGTGCATCTCATCATGTTACTCTAATTTAATATTGTTGGGTTAATGATGAACTTTAATTGGGGTGGAGAGGATGTCTATCTTCTCAACGATGTTTCAACTACCATGATAGTTAAATAAAAATCTATTCCTTTGAAGTAGGGAAAAATTGGCTTTACGCAAAAACTTAACCATAGAGCTTTCCACCAGCCAAATATGCATATAGTATAGCTTTACTTTCATTTGTATTCTCTTATGTTACCTTGCCAGCATATTCCATGTGCTGACCCGTTTTTGGGCTGCAACGTTTCATGTTGCATACTTTTCAGACGACGAGTAAGGTGCCTTTTAGGTCGTGGTTATATACTCAGTGATGCCGCTGGAGTTGATGGACTCACTTATCTTCCAAGCCTTCCGCTGTTATCGCATTAGATGGCCTTCAGCCATATTATTTGTAATAAAATCATCGTTGGACTATCGATGTAATAAGTGTGTGATTGCTACTCTGTTATAAATCCTTCAAGTACTGTGCGTGTCAGCATTACTGATCCATGGATGACACTGATGCACAGAGATCAGACTGTTTCAGGTCTGGTCGCTACACTAGTGTTGTTATGGTTAAAGATCTCTTGGTAGAAGATTTAGATGGACATATTATTTACCTCCAAGAAGAGTCTACTAGAATAGCCAAACCCAATGCTAGGAATAGACATAGACCTGTTGTAGGCTTGCCTGTTATCTCTGTTAAGATAGGAGATCACTTCTATCATGGTTTATGTGACGTAGGTGCTAGTGCGAGTATCATCCCTCTTGATTTATATCGAGAAATTATGCATGATATTGCACATGTTGAGTTAGAAGGGATTGATGTTACTATTAAGCTAGCTAATAGCGGCACTATTTCACCAGTTGGGATTGTTAGAGATCTTGAAGTCTTGTGTGGGAAGGTTAAATACCCTGCTGATTTTCTTGTTCTTAGTTCCCCACAAGATGAATTTTGTCCCATTATATTTGGTAGACCCTTCTTGAATACTGTTAATGCCAAGATAGACTACGTGAAAGATATTGTTACTGTGGGGTTAGGGGGTATGTCTCATGATTTTAACTTTGCTAAATTTCGTAGACAACCCCTTGAAAAGGAACCAACCAGTAAGGATGAAATTATTGGTCTTGCTTCTATTGCCGTGCCACCTAATGATCCTTTAGAACAATACTTGCTAGACCATGAAAATGATATGCATATGAATGAGAGAAGGGAAATAGATGAAATATTCTTTAAACAGGGACCCATATTGAAAAACAACTTGCCTGTTGAAATCCTAGGGGATCCTCCTCCACCCAAGGGTGATCCCGTGTTCGAACTTAAACCCTTACCTAATAATCTTAAGTATGTTTATCTTGATGAAAAGAAGATATATCCTGTTATTATTAGTGCTAACCTTTCAGAGCGGGGAGAAGAAAAATTATTGAAAACTCTGAAGAAGCACCGTGCTGCTATTGGATATACTCTGGATGATCTCAAGGGCATTAGTCCCACTATATGCCAACACAAGATAAATTTGGAAGAAAATGCTAAACCAATTATTGATCATCAGCGACGGTTAAATCCTAAGATGAAAGAAGTGGTAAGGAAGGAAATACTAAAGCTTCTAGAGGCAGGTATTATCTATACAGTTGCTGATAGCCAGTGGGTAAGTCCTGTCCATTGTGTACCTAAGAAGGGAGGTATGATTGTCGTTCCTAATGATAAAGATGAATTGATTTTGCAAAGAATAGTTACAGGTTATTGGTTGGTAATTGATTTTTGTAAGTTAAATAAAGCTACTAAGAAAGATCATTACCCCTTGCTATTTATTAATCAAATGCTAGAAAGGTTATCCAAACATACTCATTTCTGCTTTCTAGATGGTTATTCTGGTTTCTCTCAAATACCTGTGTCAAAAGGGGATCAAGAAAAGACCACTTTTACTTGTCCTTTCAGTACCTTTGCTTATAGACGTATGCCTTTTTGTTTATGTAATGCACCTGCTACCTTTCAAAGATGCATGATGGCTATATTCTCTGATTTTTGTGAAAAGATTGTTGAGGTTTTCATGGATGATTTCTCCGTTTACGGAACTTCTTTTGATGATTGCTTAAGCAACCTTGATCGAGCTTTGCAGAGATGCGAAGACACTAATCTTGTTTTGAATTGGGAGAAGTGCCACTTTATGGTTAATGAAGGCATTGTATTGGGACATATATTTTCCGAAAGAGGTATTGAAGTCGACAAAGCTAAGGTTGATGATATTGAAAAGATGACATGCCCTAAGGACATCAAAGGTATATGAAGTTTCCTTGGTCAGGCCGGGTTTTATAGGAGGTTCATAAAGGACTTCTCCAAAATCTCCATGTCTCTGACTAATCTCTTACAAAAAGATATTCCTTTAGTCTTTGATGATGATTGTCTAGAAGCATTTGAAATACTTAAGAAAGCATTGATCTCTGCACCTATTGTCCAGCCTCCTGACTGGAATTTAACTTTTGAGATTATGTGTGATGCTAGTGATTATGTTGTAGGTGCTGTTCTAGGGCAAAGAGTTGATAAGAAATTAAATGTTTTCCAATATGCTAGTAAAACTATAGATAGTGCCCAGAGAAATTATGCTACTACTGAGAAAGAATTTTTAGCAGTGGTATTTGCTTGTGATAAGTTTAGACCCTATATTGTTGATTCTAAAGTAACTATTCACACTGATCATGCTGCTATCAAATACCTTATGGAAAAGAAAGATGCTAAACCTAGACTTATTAGATGGGTTCTCTTGCTGCAAGAATTTGATTTGCATATTATTGATAGAAAGGGAGCTGAGAACCCCGTTGCAGACAACTTGTCTAGGTTAGAGAATGTGCTTGATGACCCACAACCTATTGATGATAGCTTTCCTAATGAACAATTAGCTGTCATAAATACTTCTCGTACTGCTCCATGGTATGCTGATTATGCTAATTATATTGTTGCTAAGTTTATACCTCCTAGCTTCACATACCAGCAAAAGAAAAAGTTCTTCTATGATTTGAGACATTACTTCTAAGATGACCCACATCTTTATAAAGAAGGAATAGATGGTATTATTGGACATTGTGTACCTGAGCATGAACAGGAACAGATCCTACGCAAGTGCCACTCCGATGCTTATGGAGGACACCATGCGGGAGATAGAACTGCACACAAGGTATTGCAATCCGGTTTTTATTGGCCTACTCTCTTCAAGGATGCCCGTAAGTTTGTCTTATCTTGTGACGAATGTCAAAGAATTGGTAATATCCGTAGACGTCAAGAAATGCCTATGAATTATTCAGTTGTTATTGAACCATTTGATGTTTGGGGCTTTGATTATATGGGACTGTTTCCTGCCTCTAATGGGTACACACATATTTTAGTTGTTGTTGATTACGTTACTAAGTGGGTAGAAGCTAGTCCAACTAGTAGCGCTGATCATAACACCTCCATTAAGATGCTTAAAGAAGATATTTTCCCGAGGTTTGGAGTACCTAGATATCTAATGACTGATGGTGGTTCACACTTTATTCATGGTGCTTTCCGTAAGATGCTTGCAAAGTATGATGTCAACCATAGAATTGCATCCCCTTATCACCCACAGACTAGTGGTCAAGTAGAACTAAGTAATAGAGAGTTGAAATTAATTTTGCAAAAGACAGTTAATAGGTCTAGAAAGAATTGGTCCAAGAAACTTGATGATGCATTATGGGCCTATAGAACTGCATACAAAAATATTATGGGTATGTCTCCATATAAGATGGTTTGGAAAAGCTTGTCACTTACCTCTTGAGCTAGAACATAAGGCATATTCGGCTATTAGAGAGCTCAATTACGATTTCAAACTTGCCGGTGAAAAGAGGTTATTAGACATTTGCTGCCTTGATGAATGGAGAACCCAGGCTTATGAGAATGCCAATCTGTTTAAAGAAAAAATTAAAAGATGGCATGACGAAAGGATACAAAAGCGTGAGTTTAACGTACCCTATTATGTCTTGCTATTCAACTCTTGTTTAAGATTTTTTGCAGGAAAACTTCTCTCCAAGTGGGAAGGACCTTACGTTATCGAGGAGTTCTATCGTTCCGGTGCCATAAAAATCAACAACTTCAAAGGCACAAATCCGAAGGTGGTGAACGGTCAAAGAATCAAACATTATATCTCAGGTAATCCTATAAATGTTGAAACCAATGTTATTGAAATCGTAACCCCGGAGGAATACATAAGGGACACTTTCCAAAACGATCCAGACTCGGAAAAGGAAGAGGTATGTGGTACGGTAAGTAAACCGACTCCAAAACAGTTCTAAAAGCAATTTTTATCCGTTTTGGAATATTTAGAAAAATAGAAAAATAAGTAGCAGTCTGGAACAGACACGAGGCGTCCACGAGGGTGGAGGGCGTGCCCCCCCCCCCTCTCAGGGCACGCCCCCTGCCTCGTGGGCACCCCGTGTGCCTCCCGGACTCCGTTTTATTGTGGCTTACTCCTTTTGGTCAGTAAAAATTCATTATATATACTCCCGAAGGTTTTGACCTATGTATCACGCAAAAATCCTCTGTTCTTGTTTCGAGCTGTTGATACGTCTCCAACGTATCTATAATTTTTTATTGTTCCATGCTATTATTTATGAAGTCTTGGATGTTTAATGGCCTTTATTATCCACTTTTATACCATTTTTGGGACTAACCTACTAACCCAAAGGCCCAGTCCAGATTGTTGTTTTTTGCCTATTTCAGGGTTTTGCAGAAAAAGAATATCAAACGGAGTCCAAACGGAATGAGACCTTCGCGAGAGATATTTTTGGAGAAAATCACGCACAGGAAACTTCAGGACCAAGTCAGGGGACAGAGGGGCTGCCCTCGAGGGTGGGGGCGCGCCCCCCTTCCCAGGGCGCGCCCCCTGCCTCGAGGCTGCCTCGTCTGGCCCCCGGTGCCCTCCTTCTTCCTATATATATCCACGTACCCTAGAAACTCCATACGCAAAGAGAAAACCCTAATTCCACCGCCGTACCTTCTGTTCCCGTGGATATCCCATCTTGGAGCCTATTCCGGAGCTCCACCGGAGGGGGATCCATCACGGAGGCCTTCATCATCATCATCATCGCCCTCACCATGAGTTGTGAGTAGTTTACCACAGACCTTCGGGTCCATAGCTAGTATCTAGATGGCTTCTTCTCTCTCTCTGGATCTCAATACAAAGTTCTCCTCGGTCTTCGAGGGGATCTATTCGATGTAATCTCTTTTTGCGGTGTGTTTGCCGAGATCCAATGAATTGTGAGTTTATGATCAAGGTTATCTATGAAAGATATTTGGTTCTTCTCTGAATGTTTTATGTGTGCTCATAATATCCTTGCAAGTCTCTTCGAATTATTGGTTTGGTTTGGCCTACTAGATCTATAGTTCTTGCAATGGGAGAAGTGCTTGGCTTTGGGTTCAATCTTGCGGTGTCCTTTCCTAGTGATAGTAGGGGCAGCAAGGCATGTATTGTATTGTTTCCATCGAGGATAAAAAGATGGGGTTTATATCATACTGCTTGAGTTTATCCCTCTACATCATGTCATCTTGCTTAAGGCGTTACTCTGTTCGTATGAACTCAATACACTAGATGCATGCTGGATAGCGGTCGATGTGTGGAGTAATAGTAGTAGATGCAGGCAGGAGTCAGTCTACTTGTCTCGGACGTGATGCCTATATACAATGATCATGCCTAGATAGTCTCATAATTATTCGCTTTTCTATAAATTGCTTGAAAGTAATTTGTTTACCCGCCGTAGAATATCGCTATCATGAGAGAAGCCACTAGAGAACACTATGGCCCCCTGGTCTATTCTCAACATATCAATCTACATCTACTTTACTTTGACCGCTTTTATTTGTTGTTTTATTAAACTAAAAATATCAAAAATATAAACTATCATCTCTATTAGATCTCACTCTCCTAAGTGACCGTAAAGGGATTGACAACCCCTTATCGCGTTGGCTACGAAGTTCTTATTTGTCTGTGCAGGTGCGAGGGACTCACGCGTGGTCTCCTACTGGATTGATACCTTGGTTCTCAAAAACTGAGGGAAATACTTACGCTACTGTGTTGCATCTCCCTTTCCTCTTCCAGGGAATACAACGCAAGCTCAATAGGTAGCAAGAAGAATTTCTAGCGCCGTTGCCGGGGAAGCTTACGCAAAAGTCATATACCAAGTACCTATCACAAACCCTTATCCTTCGCATTACATTTTTTGCCTCTCGATTTCCTCTCCCCCACTTCACCCTTGCCGTTTTATTTGCCCTTATTTCGTCGTGTGTTTATCGTTCTCTTGCTTCTTGTTTGTTTGTGTGTGTCTGATTGCTTGCTTGTCACTATGGCTCAGAACAATACCAAATTGTGTGACTTCTCCAATACCAGAAACAATGACTTTATTAGCACTCCGATTGCTCCTATTACCGATGCTGAATCTTGTGAGATCAATGCTGCTTTTTTGAATCTTGTCATGAAAGATCAATTCTCCGGCCTTCCTAGTGAAGATGCCGCTACCCATCTAAACAACTTTGTTGATTTGTGTGATATGCAAAAGAAAAGGGATACGGATAACGATATTGTAAAATTGAAGTTATTTCCGTTTTCACTTACAGATTGTGCTAAAACTTGGTTTTCCTCTTTGCCTAGAAATAGTATTGATTCGTGGAATAAGTGCAAAGATGCTTTTGTCTCTAAGTATTTCCCTCGTGCTAAAATCATCTCTCTTAGAAACGATATTATGAATTTTAAGCAACTAGATCATGAGCATGTTGCACAAGCTTGGGAGAGAATGAAATTGGTGATACGTAATTTCCCTACACATGGTTTGAATCTATGGATGATTATTCAGAAATTTTATGCTGGCTTGAATTTTGCTTCTAGAAATCTTTTAGATTCGGCCGCCAGAGGCACTTTCATGGAAATTACCTTAGGTGAAGCTACCAAACTCCTAGATAATATTATGGTTAATTATTCTCAATGGCACACCGAAAGATCTACTAGTAAAAAAGTGCATGCTATCGAAGAAATTAGTGTTTTGAGTGGAAAGATGGATGAACTTATGAATTGTTTGCTGCTAAGAGTGCTTCTTCTGATCCTAATGATATGCCTTTATCCACTTTGATTGAGAATAACAATGAATCTTTGGATTTGAATTTTGTTGGTAGGAATAATTTTGGTAGCAATGCTTATAGAGGTAATTTTAATCCTGGGCCTTTCCCTAGTAATTCCTCTAATAATTATGGTAATTTCTACAACAACTCTTATGGAAAGATGTCTTTTTAATTTGAAACTAGTGTTAAAGAGTTTATGATCTCGCAAAGAATTTCAATGCTTTGCTTGAAGAGAAATTGCTTAAGGTTGATGAATTGGCTAGAAGTGTGGATAGAATTACTCTTGATGTTGATTCTTTGAAACTTAGATCTATCCCACCTAAGCATGATATCAATGAGTCTCTCAAAGCCATGAGAATTTCCATTGACGAATGCAAAGAAAGAACTGCTGGAATGCATGCTAAAAGAGAAGATTATATTAAATCGTGTTCTTCTAGTTATCATGAAAATGAAAATGAAGATGAAAGTTATTGATGTGTCTCCTATTAGATCCTTGTTTTCTAGTATTAATCTTGATGAAAATAGGATTGGAGATGATTCTGCTTTAAGGTGTCCCAATGATTTAGAGTTCTTAGATCTTGATGCTAAAATTGCTAAAATTGGAGTGAAGAGATTAAAACTTTGCATAGTGATGAACCCACTACTTTGGATTTCAAGGGATTCAATTATGATAATTGTTCTTTGATTGATTGTATTTCCTTGTTGCAATCCGTGCTAAATTCTCCGCATGCTTATAGTCAAAATAAAGCTTTCACTAAGCATATAGTTGATGCTTTGATGCAATCTTATGAAGAAAAACTTGAGTTGGAAGTTTCTATACCTAGAAAGCTTTATGATGAGTGGGAACCTGCTATCAAAATAAAAATAAAAGATCATGAATGCTATGCTTTGTGTGATTTGGGTGCTAGTGTCTCCACTATCCCAAAAACTTTGTGTGATTTGCTAGGGTTCCATGAGCTTGATGATTGTTATTTAAATTTGCATCTTGCGGATTCCACTATTAAGAAACCTATGGGAAGAATTAATGATATTCTTATTGTTGCCAATATAAATTATGTGCCCATAGATTTCATTGTTCTTGATATAGATTGCAATCCTTCATGTCCTATTATTCTTGGTAGACCTTTCCTTAGAACGATTGGTGCAATTGTTGATATGAAGGAAGGAAACATTAGATTCCAATTTCTGTTAAGGAAAGGCATGGAACACTTTCCTAGAAAGAAAATCAAATTACCATATGAATCTATCATGAGAGCCACTTATGGATTGCCTTCCAAGGATGGCAATACCTAGATCTATCTTGTATCGTGCCTAGCTAGGGGCGTAAAACGATAGCGCTTGTTGGGAGGCAACCCAATTTTATGTTTTTTGTTTTTGTTGCTGTTAGGGAATAAATATTGCATCTAGCCTCTGATTAGATGTGGTTTCATGTTTTGTTTAATGTTTGTGCCAAGTAGAACCTTTGGGAAGACTTGTGTGAAGTTTATATGATCTTGCTGTGAAAAACAGAATCGTTACCGCTCGTTAAAGTAGTCATGGGGTTTTAATAGAGCGTGCTTTTTAGTTGATTATTTTTGCAGATAATTGGTATACAAATTCCGCAAATTCAAAAATTTAGTTTGAATTTTTGGAGTTCCAGAAGTAGGAGAAACCTGCAAATTACTACAGACTGTTCTGTCTTTGACAGATTCTGTTTTTCGTGTGTTGTTTGCTTATTCCGATGCATCTATGAGTAGTATTGGAGGATATGAACCGTAGAGAAGTTGGGGTACAGTAGGTTTAACACCAATATAAACAAAGAATGAATTCATTGTTGTACCTTTGAGTGGTGGTTTGCTTTCTTATACTAACGGAGCTCACGAGAATTTTTGTCTAAGTTTTGTGTTGTGAAGTTTTGAAGTTTTGAGTATTGCTTTGATGGACTATGGAACAAGAAGTAGCAACGGCCTAAGCTTTTGGATGCCCATGGCACCCCAAGTAAATTCAAGATAATCAAAAGCCTAAACTTGGGGATGCCCCGGGGAGGCATCCCCTCTTTCGTCTTCATCCATCGGTAACTATACTTGGAACTATATTTTTATCGCAACATGATATGTGTTTTGCTTGGAGCGTCTTGTAAAATTTGAGTCTTTGCTTGTTAGTTTTCCACAATCATCCTTACTGGACACACCTATTTGAGAGAGTTAAATATGGCCTATAAATTGTTAGAACACTCTATGTGCTTCACTTATATCTTTTGAGTTGAATAGTTTTTGCTCTAGTGCTTCACTTATATCTTTTAGAGCACGGTGGTGATAATATTTTGAAGAAATTGTTGAACTATCATGCTTCACTTAGATATATTTGAGAGTCTATTATAACAGCATGGTAAAGTGTTTAGGCTAAAGAAACTAGTCTTCACATGATAGACATCCAATGTCAATGTAGTAAAAAAAATCACTCCAGGTGCATTGAATAGAAAGAGGATGCTTGATAATTGTTTTGAGACATGAGGATAGTGATATTAGAGTCATGCTAGTGGAGTTATTATGAAATTGAGAAATACTTGTGTTAAGGTTAGTGATTCCCGTATCATGCACGTATGGTGAACCGCTATGTGATGAAGTTAGAGCATGAGGTATTTGTAAAGTGCCAACCTTTGTGTGGAGGTCGGGGGCGCGCTATGGTTAACTCCTACCAACCTCCCCCCTAGGAGCATGCGTTGATTGCTTTGTTTTGATGACTCGTAGATATTTGCAATAAGTATATGAGTTCTTATGACTAATGTTGAATCCATGGATTATACTCACTCTCACCCTTCCACCATTGCTAGCCTCTCTTGTACCGCGCAACTTTCGCCGGTACCATAAACCCACTATATATCCTTCCTCAAAACAGCCACCGTATTGTTCCTCAAAACAGCCACCGTATTGTTCCTATCATGGCATTTCCATAGCCATTCCGAGATATATTACCGTGCAACTTTCCACCGTTCCGTTCATATGACACGCATCATATTGTCATATTGCCATGCATGATCATCTAGTTGACATCGTATTTGTGGCAAGGCAACCATGCATAATTTCTATACATGTCACTCTTGTTTCATTGCACATACCGGTACACCGCCGGAGGCATTCATATAGAGTCATACTTTGTTGTTGTAGTATAGAGTTGTAATATCATGTTGTAATGAAAGTGGGATGATCAGCATTATTAGAGCATTGTCCCATGGGAGGAAAGGCTGAATCTATAAAGCCCCTCCGCAAAAAAAGGCCCAAAAAAAAGAAAAAATGAAAAAAATGAAGAAAAAAAGAAAAGAAAGAAAAAGGGACAATTGCTACTATCTTTTTCCACACTTGTGCTTCAAAGTAGCACCATGTTCTTCATTGTAGAGAGTCTCATGCTTAGTCACTTTCATATACTAGTGGGAATTTTCATTATAGAACTTGGCTTGTATATTCCAACGATGGGCTTCCTCAAATGCCCTAGGTCTTCGTGAGCAAGCAAGTTGGATGCACACCCACTAGTTTCTTTTGTTGAGCTTTCATTCATATTTAGCTCTAGTGCATCCGTTGCATGGCAATCCCTACTCACTCACATTGATATCTATTGATGGGCATCTCCATAGCCCGTTGATACGCCTAGTCGATGTGAGACTATCTCCCTCCTTTTTGTCTTCTCCACAACCACCTCTATTCCACCCATAGTGTTATATCCATGGCTCACGCCCATGTATTGCGTGAAATTGAAAGGTTTGAAAAGATAGAGTATGAAAACAAAGGCTTGGATGAAATCGGGGTTGTGCATGATATGAATATTTTGTGTGATGAAGAGGGACCATAGCCAGACTATATGATTTTGTAGGGATAACTTTCTTTAGCCATAGTATTTTGAGAAGACATGATTGCGTTGTCAGTATTGCTTGAAGTATTGTTATTTCTTATGTCAATATAGACTTTTATCTTGAATCTTTCATATCTGAACATTCATGCCACAATTCAGAGAATTACATTGAAAAACTATATTGGTTAGCATTCCACATCAAAAATTCTTTTTTTATCATTTACCTACTCGAGGACGAGCAAGAACTAAGCTTGGGGATGCTTGATACGTCTCCAACATATCTATAATTTTTGATTGTTCCATGCTATTATTTATGAAGTCTTGGATGTTTAATGGGCTTTATTATCCACTTTTATATCATTTTTGGGACTAACCTACTAACCCAAAGGCCCAGTCCAGATTGCTATTTTTTGCCTATTTCAGGGTTTTGCAGAAAAAGAATATCAAACAGAATGAAACCTTCGCGAGAGATATTTTTGGAGAAAATCACGCACAGGAAACTTCAGGACTAAGTCAGGGGACAGAGGGATTGCCCTCGAGGGTGGGGGCGCGCCCCCCTTCCCAGGGTGCACCCCCTACCTCGAGGCTGCCTCGTGTGGCCCTCGGTGCCCTCCTTCTTCCTATATATATCCACGTACCCCAGAAATTCCATATGTAGAGAGAAAACCCTAATTCCACCATTGTACCTTCTGTTCCCGTGGAGATCCCATCTTGGAGCCTGTTCCGGAGCTCCACCGGAGGGGGATCCATCACGGAGGCCTTCATCATCATCATCATCGCCCTCACCATGAGTTGTGAGTAGTTTACCATAGACCTTTGGGTCCATAGCTAGTATCTAGATGGCTTCTTCTCTCTCTCTCTCTCTGGATCTCAATACAAAATTCTCCTCGGTCTTCGAGGAGATCTATTCGATGTAATCTCTTTTTGCGGTGTGTTTGTCGAGATCCCATGAATTGTGAGTTTATGATCAAGGTTATCTATGAAAGGTATTTGGTTCTTCTTTGAACTTTTTATGTGTGCTCATAATATCCTTGCAAGTCTCTTCGAATTATTGGTTTGGTTTGGCCTACTAGATCTATAGTTCTTGCAATGAGAGAAGTGCTTGGCTTTGGGTTCAATCTTGCGGTGTCCTTTCCCAGTGACAGTAGGGGCAGCAAGGCACGTATTGTATTGTTGCCATCGAGGATAAAATGACGGGGTTTATATCATATTGCTTGAGTTTATCCCTCTACATCATGTCATCTTGCTTAAGGCGTTACTCTGTTCGTATGAACTCAATACACTAGATGCATGCTGGATAGCGGTCGGTGTGTGGAGTAATAGTAGTAGATGCAGGAAGGAGTCGGTCTACTTGTCTCGGATGTGATGCCTATATACAATGATCATGCCTAGATAGTCTCATAATTATTTGCTTTTCTATCAATCGCTCGACAGTAATTTGTTTACCTGCGGTAGAATATCGCTATCATGAGAGAAGCCACTAGAGAACACTATGGCCGCCGGGTCTATTCTCAACATATCAATCTACATCTACTTTACTTTTACCTCTTTTATTTGCTATTTTATTAAACTAAAAATACCAAAAATATAAACTATCATCTCTATCAGATCTCACTCTCGTAAGTGACCGTAAAAGGATTGACAAGCCCTTATCGCGTTGGCTGCAAAGTTCTTATTTGTTTGTGCAGGTGCGAGGGACTCGCGCGTGGTCTCCTACTGGATTGATACCTTGGTTAAAACTGAGGGAAATACTTACGCTACTGTGCTGCATCTCCCTTTCTTCTTCAAGGGAATACAACGCCAGCTCAAGAGGTAGCAGCTGTTTCCGTCGCAGATAAAGCAGCATGTCCTCCAAGGATTCGGAGGGAGAAAGTTATGTGGCCGATTCCCTTCCAGACCCTAAGGTCTATGGGGATTGGGAGCATTATGGTTGGACCACGGAAGAAGAAGAAGACCATGATTCAAAGAGGAAGGATTGGACTAGCTCAGATGAAGACGAAGTCCCACTACCTCAAACTGGAGACATGCACGTGGAGTTCAAAAAGTCATGCCTCCCAGACATAGTAAAGAAACCTAAGATCGAATTTATTCCTTTTAACCTCTTGCAGGAAAACAAGCAGGCACTATGCAAGAGGATATTAAATCTTGAGCAAGAGATCAATGATCTAAAGGAGCAAAATTCTGTCCTTAAGCGCAAGCTAAGGAAGAAGCCATCTGCACCACCCCCGAAGAAGGAGACATAATCATATTGGTATGGGAACTCCCCTTGGAAACTACCTAGCTTGGGGGAGTGACCCTTGTATCGTATCACCGTCACTCCTATCTTTACGGTTTTACTTAGTTCGATCCTTTTGGTAGTATCTTGATCTAGTAGAATAAAGTTAGCATGATCTAGTTGTGAGCTTCTGCCTTATGATCTTTACCCTTTGTAATCGAGTCCATGAGCTATATAATAAAGATTAGTGTGGAGTCAAGGGCTTGATTTCCTCACCTTGGTCATGATAAAAAGAAAGAAAACATAAAGAGTATCCAAGAGATCATAGTGTTCTTGTGGGAAGTAATGCCTTCACATATAAGAGTATGATAAATAAAAGTTGTTGGGAGTTGACAAACATAGTTTTGGTCATCGTTGCAATTAATAGGAAGTAACAAAAGAAGAGAGGCTTCACATACAAATATACTATCTTGGACATCTTTTATGATTGTGAGCACTCGTTAAAGTTTGACATGCAAAAGGGTTGATGTTGGACAAGGAAGACAACATAATGGGTTATGTCTTCTGAAGGAAATATGCCCTAGAGGCAATAATAAAGATGTTATTTGTATTTCCTTATATCATGATAAATGTCTTTTATTCATGCTAGAATTGTATTAACCGGAAACTTAATACATGTGTGAATACATAGACAAAACAGTATGTCCCTAGTATGCCTCTACTAGACTAGCTCATTGATCAAAGATGGTTATGTTTCCTGGCCATAGACATGAGTTGTCATTTGATCAACGGGATCACATCATTAGGAGAATGATGTGATGGACAAGACCCATCCGTTAGCATAGCACTATGATCGTTTAGTTTTTCTGCTATTGCTTTCTTCATGACTTATACATGTTCCTATGACTATGAGATTATGCAACTCCCGAATACCGTAGGAACACCTTGTGTGCTATCAAACGTCACAACGTAACTGGGTGATCATAAAGATGCTCTACAGGTGTCTCCGAAAGTATTCGTGGTGTTGGCATAGATCAAGATTAGGATTTATCACTCCGAGTGTCGGAGAGGTATCTCTGGGCCCTCTCGGTAACACACATCACAATAAGCCTTGCAAGCAAAAGACTAATGAGTTAGTCACGAGATGATGTGTTACGGAACGAGTAAAGAGACTTGACGGTAACGAGATTGAACTAGGTATAGAGATACCGACGATCGAATCTCGGGCAAGTAACATACCGTTTGACAAAAGGAACAACGTATGTTGTTATGCGGTTCTGACCGATAAAAGATCTTCGTAGAATATGTAGGAGCCAATATGAACATCCAGGTTCCGCTATTGGTTATTGACCAGAGATGAGTCTCGGTCATGTCTACATAGTTCTCGAACCCGTAGGGTCCGCACGCTTAACGTTTGATGACGATCGGTATTATGAGTTTATGAGTATTGATGTACCGAAGGTAGTTCGGAGTCCCGGATGAGATCACGGACATGACAAGGAGTCTCGGAATGTCCGAGACATAAAGATTGATATATTGGACGGCTATATTCGGACACCGGAAGTATACCGGAAAAGTTTCGGATTTATCGGGAATGCCGGAGGGGGTTACCGGAACCCCCTACGAGAGGGGATGGTCCATAGTGGGCCTAAAGGGTGAGAGAGAGGCAGCCCATAGGGCTGGCCGGCGCCCCCACCTAGGAATCGTAGTTGGACTAGGATTGGGGGGGCGCCACCTCTCCTATTCCTTTCCCCCTTCTTCCTTTCGGTGAATCCTACTAGGAATAGGGTTGCAATCCTATTCCTAGTAGGAATCCCTTCCCTAGCCGCACCAGGAGAGTTGGCCGGCCCCTCCTCCCTTGCTCCTTTATATACGGGGGCAGGGGGGCACCCAAAGACACACAAGTTGAATTGTTTTAGCCGTGTGCGGTGCCCCCCTCCACAGAATCACACCTCGGTCATACCGTCGCGGAGCTTAGGCGAAGCCCTACGCCGGTGAACACATCATATCCGTCACCACGCCGACGTGCTGACGAAACTCTCCCGTGAAGCTCAACTGGATCAAGAGCTCGTGGGACGTCATCAAGCTGAACGTGTGCTGAACGCGGAGGTGTCGTACGTTCGGTGCTTGATCGGTTGGATCGCGAAGAAGTTCGACAACATCAACCGCGTCACTTGACGCTTCCGCTCCCGGTCTACGAGGGTACGTAGACACACTCTTCCCTCTCGTTGCTATGCATCTGGTAGATAGATCTTGCGTGATCGTAGGAAAATTTTAAAATACTACGTTCCCCAACAGTGGCATCATGAGCCAGGTCTATGCGTAGATGATATGCACGAGTAGAACACAATGAGATTGTGGACGATACTAGTCATACTGCTTACCAGCATGTCATACTTTGCTTCGGCGGTATTGTGAGATGAAGCGGCCCGGACCGACATTACGCGTACGCTTACGCGAGACTGGTTTCACCGTTACGAGCACTCGTTGCTTAAAGGTGACTGGCGGGTGTCTGTCTCTCTGACTTTAGCTGAATCATGTGTGGCTACGCCCGGTCCTTGTGAAGGTTAAAACAGCACATACTTGACGAAACATCGTTGTGGTTTTGTATGCGTAGGTAAGAACGGTTCTTGCTAAAGCCCGTAGCAGCCACGTAAAACTTGCAACAAACAAAGTAGAGGACGTCTAACTTGGTTTTGCAGGGCATGTTGTGATGTGATATGGTCAAGACATGATGAGTTATACGGTTTTGTATGAGATGATCATGTTTTGTAAAGTTATCGGCAACTGGCAGGAGCCATATGGTTGTCGCTTTATTGTATGAAATGCAATCGCCATGTAATTGCTTTACTTTATCACTAAGCGGTAGCGATAGTTGTAGAAGCAATAGTTGGCGAGACGACAACGATGCTACGATGGAGATCAAGGTGTCGCGCCGGTGACGAAGGTGATCATGACGGTGCTTTGGAGATATAGATCAAAAGCACAAGATGATGATGGCCATATCATGTCACATATTTTGATTGCATGTGATGTTTATCTTATTATGCTTCTTATTTTGCTTAGAACGACGGTAGCATTATAAGATGATCCCTTGCTAAATTTCAAGGTATAAGTGTTCTCCCTGAGTATGCACCGTTGCGAAAGTTCGTCGTGCCGAGACACCACGTGATGATCGGGTGTGATAAGCTCTACGTTCAAATACAACGGGTGTAAGCCAGTTTTGCACACGCAGAATACTCGGGTTAAACTTGACGAGCCTAGCATATACAGATATGGCCTCGGAACACTGGAGACCGAAAGGTCGAGCGTGAATCATATAGTAGATATGATCAACATAAGATGTTCACCATTGAAACTACTCCATCTCACGTGATGATCGGACATGGTTTAGTTGATTTGGATCACGTGATCATTTAGATGACCGGAGGGATGTCTATCTAAGTGGGAGTTCTTAAGTAATATGATTAATTGAACTTTAATTTATCATGAACTTAGTCCTGGTAGTATTAGCATATCTATGTTGTAGATCAATAGCTCGCGATGATTGCTCCCCGTTTATTTTTTCATATGTTCCTAGAGAAAACCAAGTTGAAAGATGTTAGTAGCAATGATGCGGAATTGTTCCGTGATCTGAGGATTATCCTCATTGCTGCACAGAAGAATTATGTCCTTGATGCACCGCTAGGTGACAGACCTATTGCAGGAGCAGATGTAGACGTTATGAACGTTTTGACAAAAGCTCGATATGATGACTACTTTATAGTTTAGTGCACCATGCTTTACGGCTTAGAACCGGGACTTCAAAAACGTTTTGAACGCCAAGGAGCATATAAGATGTTCCAAGAGTTGAAATTAGTATTTCATACTCATGCCCGTGTCGAGAGGTATAAGACCTCTGACAGTACTTTGCCTACAAGATGGAGGAGAATAGCTCAACCAGTGAGCATGTGCTCAGATTGTCTGGGTACTACAATTACTTTAATCAAGTGGGAGTTAATCTTCCAGATAAGATAGTAATTGACAAAGTTCTCTAGCCACTATCACCAAGTTAGTAGAACTTCGTGATGAACTATAATATGCAAGGGATGACGAAAGGAATTCCCAGCTCTTCGCGATACTGAAGTAGGCGAAGGTAGAAATCATGAAAAAGCATCAAGTGTTGATGGTTAACAAGACCACTTGTTTCAAGTGAAGGGCAAAGGGATAGAAGGGGAACTTCAAGAAGAATGCAAGCAAGTTGTCACTCCCGTGATGAAACCCAAAGCTAAACTCAAGCCTGAAACAAGTGCTTATACTGCAAAGGAAATGGTCACTAAAAGTGGAACTGCCCTAGATACTTGGCGGATAAGGAGGATGGCAAAGTGAACAAAGGTATATTTGATATACAGATTATTAATGTGTATTTTACTAGTGTTCATAGCAACCCCTCGGTATTTGATATTGGTTCAGTTGCTAAAGAGTAGTAACTCGAAGTGGGAGTTGCATAATGAACATAAACTAGTTAAAGGATGAAGTGACGATGTGTATTGGAAGCAGTTCCAAGATTGATATGATCATCATCGCACACTCCCTATACTTTCGGGATTAGTGTTGAACCTAAATAACTGTTATTTGGTGTTTGTGTTGAGCATGAATGTGATTTGATCATGTTTATTGCAATACGGTTATTCATGTAAGTTAGAGAATAATTGTTGTTCTGTTTACATGAATAAAACCTTCTATGGTCATACACCCAATGAAAATAGTTTGTTGGATCTCGATCGTGTGATACACATATTCATAATATTGAAACCAAAAGATGCAAGGTTAATAATGATAGTGCAACTTATTTGTGGCACTGCCTTTTAGGTCATATTGGTGTAAAATGCATGAAGAAACTCCATAATGATGGACTTTTGGAATCACTTGATTATGAATCACTTGGTGCTTGCGAACCATGCCTCATGGGCAAGATGACTAAAAACTCCGTTCTCCGGAACTATGGAGCGAGCAACATATTTGTTGGAAATCATACATACTGATGTATGCGGACCAATGAGTGTTGAAGCTCGCGGCGGGTATCGTTATTTTCTAACCTTCACTGATGATTTGAGCAGATATGGGTATATCTACTTAATAAAGCACAAGTCTGAAACATTTGAAAAGTTCAAAGAATTTCAGAGTGAAGTAGAGAATCATCGTAACAAGAAAATAAAGTTTCTACGATCTGATCGTGGAGGAGAATATTTGAGTTACGAGTTTGGTCTTCATTTGAAACAATGTGGAATAGTTTCACAGCTCACGCCACCCGAAACACCACAGCATAATGGTGTGTCCGAACGTCGTAACCGTACTTTATTGGATATGGTGCGATCTATGATGTCTCTTACCGATTTACCACTATCGTTTTGGGTCATGCATTAGAGACAGCTGCATTCACGTTAAATAAGGGCCTCATCTGAATCCGTTGAGACAACGCCTTTAGAACTGTGGTTTGGCAAGAAACCAAAGTTGTTGTTTCTTAAAGTTTGGGACTGCGATGCTTATGTGAAAAAGTTTCAACATGATAAGCTCGAACCCAAACCGTAGAAGTAAATCTTCATAGGATACCCAAAAGAGACTGTTGGGTACACCTTCTATCACAGATCCGAAGGCAAAATATTCGTTGCTAAGAACGGATCCTTTCTAGAAAAGGAGTTTCTCTCGAAAGAAGTGAGTGGGAGGAAAGTAGAACTTGATGAGGTAATTGTACCTTCTCCCGGATTGGAAAGTAGTGCATCACAGGAAATTGTTCCAGTGATTCCTACACCAATTAGTGAGGAAGTTAATGATAATGATCATGAAACTTCGGATCAAGTTATTACTGAACATCGTAGATCAACCAGAGTACGTTCCGCACCAGAGTGGTACGGCAACCCAGTTCTGGAAATCATGTTACTAGACCATGATGAACCTACGAACTATGAGGAAGCGATGATGAGCCCAGATTCCGCAAAATGGCTTGAAGCCATGAAATCTGAGATGGGATCCATGTATGAGAACAAAGTGTGGACTTTGGTTGACTTGCCCGACGATCGGCAAGCCATCGAAAATAAATGGATCTTCAAGAGGAAGACCGACGCAGACGGTAATATTACTGTTTACAAAGCTCGACTTGTTGCGAAAGGTTTTCGACAAGTTCAAGGAGTTGACTACGATGAGACTTTCTCACCTGTAGCGATGCTTAAAGTCTGTCCGAATCATGTTAGCAATTGCCGCATTTTATGATTATGAAATCTGGCAAATGGATGTCAAAACTACATTCCTGAATGGATATCTCAAAGAAGAGTTGTATATGATACAACCAGAAGGTTTTGTCGATCCAAAAGGTGCTAACAAATTATGCAAGCTCCAGCGATCCATCTATGGACTGGTGCAAGCATCTCGGAGTTGGAATATACGCTTTGATGAGGTGATCAAAGCATATGGTTTTATACAGACTTTTGGAGAAGCCTGTATTTACAAGAAGTGAGTGGGAGCACTACAACCTTTCTGATAAGTATATGTGAATGACATATTGTCGATCGGAAATAATGTAGAATTTTCTGGAAAGCATAAAGGAGTGTTTGAAAAGAGTTTTTCAAAGAAAGACCTCGGTGAAGCTGCTTACATATTGAGCATCAAGAATCTATATAGATAGATCAAGACGCTTGATAAGACTTTCGATGAGTACATACCTTGATAAGATTTTGAAGTAGTTCAAAATGGATCAGTCAAAGAAGAAGTTCTTGCCTGATTTGTAAGGTGTGAAGTTGAGTAAGACTCAAAGCCAGACCACGGCAGAAAAATATAGAGAGAATGAAAGTCATTCCCTATGCCTCAGCCATAGGTTCTATAAAGTATGTCATGCTGTGTACAAAACACGTTGTGTACCTTGCCAAGAGTTTGACAGGGAGGTACAATAGTGATCCAGGAGTAGATCACTGTACAGCGGTCAAAATTATCCTTAGTAATTGGATGACTAAGGAAATATTTCTCGATTATGGAGGTGATAAAGAGTTCATCGTAAAGGGTTACGCCGATGCAAGCTTTGACACTAAATCCAGATGACTCTAAGTATCAATCTGGATGCGTATTGAAAGTGGGAGCAATTAGCTAGAGTAGCTCCATGCAGAGCATTGTAGACATAGAAATTTGCGAAATACATAGGGATCTGTATATGACAGACCCGTTGACTAAATTTCTCTCACAAGCAAAACATGATCACACCTCATTACTCTTGGGTATTAATCACATAGCGATGTGAACTAGATTATTGACTCTAGTAAACCCTTTGGGTGTTGGTCACATGGTGATGTGAACTATGGGTGTTATTCACATAACGATGTGAACCATCGGTATTAAATCACATGGCGATGTGAGCTAGATTATTGACTCTAGTTCAAGTGGGAGACTGAAGGAAATATGCCCTAGAGGCAATAATAAAGATGTTATTTGTATTTCCTTATATCATGATAAATGTCTTTTATTCATGCTAGAATTGTATTAACCGGAAACTTAATACATGTGTGAATACATAGACAAAACAGTATGTCCCTAGTATGCCTCTACTAGACTAGCTCATTGATCAAAGATGGTTATGTTTCCTGGCCATAGACATGAGTTGTCATTTGATCAACGGGATCACATCATTAGGAGAATGATGTGATGGACAAGACCCATCCGTTAGCATAGCACTATGATCGTTTAGTTTTTCTGCTATTGCTTTCTTCATGACTTATACATGTTCCTATGACTATGAGATTATGCAACTCCCGAATACCGTAGGAACACCTTGTGTGCTATCAAATGTCACAACGTAACTGGGTGATCATAAAGATGCTCTACAGGTGTCTCCGAAAGTATTCGTGGTGTTGACATAGATCAAGATTAGGATTTGTCACTCCGAGTGTCGGAGAGGTATCTCTGGGCCCTCTCGGTAACACACATCACAATAAGCCTTGCAAGCAAAAGACTAATAAGTTAGTCACGAGATGATGTGTTACGGAACGAGTAAAGAGACTTGACGGTAACGAGATTGAACTAGGTATAGAGATACCGACGATCGAATCTCGGGCAAGTAACATACCGTTTGACAAAAGGAACAACGTATGTTGTTATGCGGTTCTGACCGATAAAAGATTTTCGTAGAATATGTAGGAGCCAATATGAACATCCAGGTTCCGCTATTGGTTATTGACCAGAGATGAGTCTCGGTCATGTCTACATAGTTCTCGAACCCGTAGGGTCCGCACGCTTAACGTTTGATGACGATCGGTATTATGAGTTTATGAGTATTGATGTACCGAAGGTAGTTCGGAGTCCCGGATGAGATCACGGACATGACAAGGAGTCTCGGAATGTCCGAGACATAAAGATTGATATATTGGACGGCTATATTCGGACACCGGAAGTATACCGGAAAAGTTTCGGATTTATCGGGAATGCCGGAGGGGGTTACCGGAACCCCCTACGAGAGGGGATGGTCCATAGTGGGCCTAAAGGGTGAGAGAGAGGCAGCCCATAGGGCTGGCCGGCGCCCCCACCTAGGAATCCTAGTTGGACTAGGATTGGGGGGGCGCCACCTCTCCTATTCCTTTCCCCCTTCTTCCTTTCGGTGAATCCTACTAGGAATAGGATTGCAATCCTATTCCTAGTAGGAATCCCTTCCCTAGCCGCACCAGGAGAGTTGGCCGGCCCCTCCTCCCTTGCTCCTTTATATACGGGGGCAGGGGGGCACCCAAAGACACACAAGTTGAATTGTTTTAGCCGTGTGCGGTGCCCCCCTCCACAGAATCACACCTCGGTCATACCGTCGCGGAGCTTAGGCGAAGCCCTGCGCCGGTGAACACATCATATCCGTCACCACGCCGACATGCTGACGAAACTCTCCCGTGAAGCTCAACTGGATCAAGAGCTCGTGGGACGTCATCAAGCTGAACGTGTGCTGAACGCGGAGGTGCCGTACGTTCGGTGCTTGATCGGTTGGATCGCGAAGAAGTTCGACAACATCAACCGCGTCACTTGACGCTTCCGCTCCCGGTCTACGAGGGTACGTAGACACACTCTTCCCTCTCGTTGCTATGCATCTGGTAGATAGATCTTGCGTGATCGTAGGAAAATTTTAAAATACTACATTCCCCAACATCTTCTTATATCCGAAATAAAGTATATTGTCATGGATCATCCAACATGTCGAGCTTTCCTTTCCCCCTCATGCTAGCCAAAACTCCTCGCACTAAGTAGAGATACTGCTTGTGCTTCCATATTTCCTTAAACCCAGTTTTGCCATGAGAGTCCACCATACCTACCTATGGATTGAGAAAGATCCTTCCAAGTAAGTTGTCATGGTGCAAACTCGCTAAAATATGTATGATTTATTAGTGTGGAGGAAATTAGCTTTATACAATCTTGTGATATGGAAGTAATAAAAGCGACGGACTGCATAATAAAGGTCTTTATCACAAGTAGAAATATAAAGTGAAGTTCTTTTATGCTAAGACTTTGTGCATCCAACCATAAAAACACATGACAATGTCTGCTTCCCTCTACGAAGGGCCTATCTATTATTCTTGCCTTATAAGAGTCAAGGTGAAATTCACCTTTCCTTTTTACATTTTATCCTTTGGCAAGCACACTGTGTTGGAAAGATCCTGGCATATATACCCACTTGGATGTAACTTTTCATGGTCTATTATTGTTGACATTACCTTTGAGGTAAAAGGTTGGGAGGCAACACCATAAGCCCCTATCTTTCTCTTTGTCCGATTAAAACTCCATAAACATAAGTATTGCGTGAGTGTGAGCAATTATGAAAGACTATATGATAGTTGAGTATGTAGGCTTCCTGAAAGGCTCTTATATTGACTCTTTCCGATGTTACGATAAATTGCAATTGCTTCAATGACCGAGATCAAAGTTTGTTAGTTTTCAATGAAGTTTATGATTCATACTTGATATTGTGGATGAATTATTACTTTAGCATAAGAATCATATGACAATATATATATATATATATATATATATATATATATATATATATATATATATATATATATATATATATATATATATATATATACTGCTGCTATGAGAATAATCATGATGCCCTCATGTCTGTATTCTGTTTTTATCGACACTTCTATCTCTAAACATGTGGACATATTTTTTGATATCGGCTTTCGCTTGAGGACAAGCGAGGTCTAAGCTTGGGGGAGTTGATACGTCCATTTTGCATCATGCTTATATGTTGATATTTATTGCATTATGGTCTGTTATTACTGGTTATGTCACAATACTTATGCCTTTTCTCTCTTATTTTACAAGGTTTGCATGAAGAGGGAGAATGCCGGCAACTGGAATTCTGGGCTGGAAAAGGAGCAAACTCTGGAAACCTATTCTGCACAACTCCAAAAGACCCGAAACTCCACAGAACTCCGTTTCAGAAAATATAAACAATATTTGGCAAAAGAAGTTCACGAGGGGGGCCACTGGCTGTCCACGAGGGTGGGGAGCGCCCCCCCCCCCCTAGGGCGTGCCCCCTGTCTCGTGGGCCCCCCGAAGGCCCCCCGATGCCCATATTCTCCTATATGAGGTGTTTTGACCTGGAAAAAATCAGAAGGAGGCTTTTGGGACCAGACGCCGCCGTCTCGAGGCAGAACCGAGGCGGAAACCAATCTAGGGCTCCGGTAGAGCTGTTCTGCCGGGGATACTTCCCTCCGGGAGGGGGAAATCGTCACCGCCGTCATCACCAACAACTCTCCCATCTTGGGGAGAGCTATCTTCATCAACATCTTCACCAGCACCATCTCCTCTCAAACCCTAGTTCATCTCTTGTATCCAATCTTTGTACCCAAACCTCAGATTGGTGCCTGTGGGTTGCTAGTAGTGTTGATTACTCCTTGTAGTTGATGCTAGTTGGTTTATTTGGTGGAAGATCATATGTTCAGATCCATTATGCATATTAATACCCCTCTGATCATGAACAATAGTATGTCTTGTGAGTAGTTACTTTTGTTCCTGAGGACATGGGAGAAGTCTTGCTATTAGTAGTCATGTGAATTTGGTCTCTGTTTGATATTTTGATGAGATGTATGTTGTCTCTCCTCTAGTGGTGTCATGTGAACGTCAACTACATGACACTTCACCATTATTTGGGCCTAGAGGAAGGCATTGGGAAGTAATAAGTAGATGATGGGTTGCTAGAGTGACAGAAGCTTAAACCCTAGTTTATGTGTTGCTTCGTAAGGGGCTGATTTGGATCCATATGTTTCAGGCTATGGTTAGGTTTACCTTAATACTTCTTTTGTAGTTGCGGATGCTTGCATTAGAGGTTAATCATAAGTGGGAGGCTTGTCCAAGTAAGGACAGCACCCAAGCACCGGTCCACCCACTACCAAATTATCAAAGTACGGAACGTGAATCAGATGATAGTGATGAAAACTAGCTTGACGATAATTCCCATGTGTCCTCGGGAGCGCTTTCCTTGATATAAGAGTTTGTCCAGGCTTGTCCTTTTCTACAAAAAGGATCGGGCCACCTTGTTGCACCTTATTTACTTTTACCTTTTATTACTTGCTACCAATTACCTTATCACAAGACTATCTGTTACCTATAACTTCAGTGCTTGCAAAAAATACCTTACTAAAAACTGCCTATCATTTCCTTCTGCTCCTCGTTGGGTTCGACACTCTTACTTATCGAAGGGACTACGATAGATCCCCTACACTTGTGGGTCAATAGGGCTCAGCGAAAATTCATCGAGAATTCCATACGGATGGATTTCACAATAATGTGAACAAGAAGATGACACTCGTCAATTCAAATGATATAATGGTGTATGCTCGAGGAAAACATACACCATTAATCATTAGTTGAAAGGTGTGCCCGAAATATGACCTTAGGCGGCAAGATCAATGTTAGAGTGACGATTCAATAACCAATAGTCTAAGAATGAACTGTCGATTGTTAACTTCAAAGCAATAGGTTTGCTAGAAGTACAGAACTCAAGTCGCATCGTTAGCATATTGGTATCCCGGTTAAAAACAACACGGGGACCAAGCAAGAATGGTGATGGTGAGAAGTATCATCATACCAAGAATTTCTAAAAGGTGGAGCAATCCCCGCAACATTCTCGACATAAAAGACAGTAATACTTCAAGGCAGAACACAACACTAGTTGGAGAGCAAGTTGTATTCATAATGTGGACAAGTTCGCGATAAAAGGAAGTCAAGGGTGTTGTCGGTGATAATAAAAATCATCGACGGCAAGGCAAGGTATTTCTCATCATGAACACAGTTGACATCTCGGAAGAAGTAAAGGTGCTGAAGGTGATCCGACACATTTGCCGGGAGGTTTCAAGAGGATGCAATCGAACAACAATGGCAACAAGCAAGGGAATGACGAAGTGGCAAGTTATAGTATCAATATATAAGATGCAAGCTCGGAACCAACATTGCCTTTCAAGACAAGCAACATGACATTGAAAGCTCGACATAAGTCGTGCTCACACACTGAAGAATTCATGCACCATAGAAGGATGAGGTAGCACAGTCAAAGATAGCAAGACCAGGATGCATCCGATAGTCTAGGAATGACCAGATTGAGTTCAGAATTTCCCAGTAAAATACTAGGTGTATTTGAATTGTAGTGCGGAATAATTTCACTAGTCGGTGTCCTCTGTTGACACCAACCCAGAACCCGTAGAGTGATTATGACAAGGAAAGACATTACTTCAACAAAGTTAGTAAGATGTGGTGCAATGGCAAGACATCTTCGAGATACCAGGGGGTAATACTCGAAGGTAGAACATGATAGAAGTAGAACCGGGTCATTGACCTATGATAGTAGATACTTCAACTTTGCCAAAAATGGATGAGGCACTGCAATGAATTCTCATCAGATATATCAGATCAGTACAGCATGGTCGAAACCATAACTGTAAGGAATCAATTCAAGAATACCGAAAGAATCATACAGCTGGATAATCATTTTGCAAGAAGCTTCCGAGACGGTCTACATCATTTTCATGGGCATGAACACAAGGTTCAAGGTTGACTCCCACATCTTTAATGCATATCATTTCATTCACCTCTCGCTTTGATAAAACTGCAGTGTTGGAATTTTATCTGGTAGAATACCGGAAGTGTATGACTTGTGAAAACTTTCGGGTTCTCACAGATTAGGGGAAGGCATAGGTTCAACCCATCGGGCATCTTAGTAACACATAGCACAAATTTCAAAAGTAAATACACAAGCTCGAAAGAAGAGCATGGTTGGCCAAGGAGAGGATACAATTTACCAAATGCATTATGTATCAGGGGAAGTGTTGGGGAACGTAGTATTTTAAAATTTTCCTACGATCACGCAAGATCTATCTACCAGATGCATAGCAACGAGAGGGAAGAGTGTGTCTACGTACCCTCGTAGACCAGAAGCGGAAGCGTCAAGTGACGCGGTTGATGTAGTCGAACTTCTTCATGATTCAACCGATCAAGCACCGAACGTACGGCACCTCCGCGTTCAGCACACGTTCAGCTTGATGACGTCCCACGAGCTCTTGATCTAGTTGAGCTTCACGGGAGAGTTTCGTCAGCACGACGGCGTGGTGACGGATATGATGTATTTACCGGCGCAGGGCTTCGCTTAAGCACTGCAACGGTATGACCGAGGTGTGATTCTGTGGAGGGGGGCACCGCACACGGCTGGAACAATTCAACTTGTGTGTCTTTGGGTGCCCCCTGCCCCCATATATAAAGGAGCAAGAGGGGAGGGCCGACCGGCCTCCTATGGTGCGGCTAGGGCAATCCTACTAGGAATAGGATTGCAATCCTATTCCTAGTAGGAGTCCACCAAGAAGGAAGAGAGGGAAAAAGAAAGAGAGGGAGAGGTGGCGCCCCCCAATCCTAGTCCAACTAGGATCCTCTGGTGGGGCGCCGACCAGCCTCTATGGGCTGCCTCTCTCCTTTCCTCAAGGCCCACTATGGACCATCCCCCCTCGTAGAGGGTTCCGGTAACCCCCTCCGGCAATCCAGTTAAATCCGAAACTTTTCCGGAACACTTCCGGTGTCCGAATATAGTCGTCCAATATATCAATCTTTATGTCTCGGACATTCCGAGACTCCTTGTCATGTCTGTGATCTCATCCGGGACTCCGAACTACCTTCAGTACATCTAAACTCATAAACTCATAATATCGATCGTCATCAAACGTTAAGCGTGCGGACCCTACGGGTTCGAGAACTATGTAGACATGACCGAGACTCATCTCTGGTCAATAACCAATAGCGGAACCTGGATGTTCATATTGGCTCCTACATATTCTACGAAGATCTTTTATCGGTCAAAACCGCATAACAACATACGTTGTTCCTTTTGTCATCGGTATGTTACTTGCCCGAGATTCGATCGTCGGTATCTCCATACCTAGTTCAATCTCGTTACCGGCAAGTCTCTTTACTCGTTCCGTAACACATCATCTTGTGACTAACTCATTAGTCTTTTGCTTGCAAGGCTTATTGTGATGTGTGTTACCGAGAGGGCCCAGAGATACCTCTCCGACACTCGGAGTGACAAATCCTAATCTTGATCTATGCCAACACCACGAATACTTTCGGAGACACCTGTAGAGCATCTTTATGATCACCCAGTTACGTTGTGACATTTGATAGCACACAAGGTGATCCTACGGTATTCGGGAGTTGCATAATCTCATAGTCATAGGAACATGTATAAGTCATGAAGAAAGCAATAGCAGTAAAACTAAACGATCATAGTGCTATGTTAAAGGATGGGTCTTTTCCATCACATCATTCTCCTAATGGTGTGATCCCGTTGATCAAATGACAACTCATGTCTATGGTTAGGAAACATAACCATCTTTGATCAATGAGCTAGTCTAGTAGAGGCATACTAGGGACACTCTGTTTTGTCTATGTATTCACACATGTACTAAGTTTCCGGTTAATACAATTCTAGCATGAATAATAAACATTTAACATGATATAAGGAAATATAAATAACAACTTTATTATTGCCTCTAGGGCATATTTCCTTCAGTCTCCCACTTGCACTAGAGTCAATAATCTAGCTCACATCGCCATGTGATTTAATACCGATAGTTCACATCGTTATGTGAATAACACCCATAGTTCACATCACCATGTGACCAACACCCAAAGGGTTTACTAGAGTCAATAATCTAGTTCACATCGCTATGTGATTAATACCCAAGAGTAATAAGGTGTGATCATGTTTTGCTTGTGAGAGAAGTTTAGTCAACGGGTCTGTCACATTCAGATCCGTATGTATTTCGCAAATTTCTATGTCTACAATGCTCTGCATGGAGCTACTCTAGCTAATTGCTCCTACTTTCAATACGCATCCAGATTGATACTTAGAGTCATCTGGATTTAGTGTCAAAGCTTGCATCAGCGTAACCCTTTACGACGAACTCTTTATCACCTCCATAATCGAGAAACATTTCCTTATTCATCCAATTACTAAGTATAATTTTGACTGTTGTACAGTGATCTACTCCTGGATCACTATTGTACCTCCCTGTCAAACTCATGGCAAGGTACACTACGTGTTTTGTACACAGCATGGCATACTTTATAGAACCTATGGCTGAGGCATAGGGAATGACTTTCATTCTCTCTATATTTTTCTGCCGTGGTCTGGCTTTGAGTCTTACTCAACTTCACACCTTACAAGTCAGGCAAGAACTCCTTCTTTAAATGATCCATTTTGAACTACTTCAAAATCTTATCAAGGTATGTACTCATTGAAAGTCTTATCAAGCGTCTTGATCTATCTCTATAGATCTTGATGCCCAATATGTAAGCAGCTTCACCAAGGTCTTTCTTTGAAAAACTCCTTTCAAACACTCCTTTATGCTTTCCAGAAAATTCTACATCATTTCCGATCGACAATATGTCATTCACATATACTTATCAGAAAGGTTGTAGTGCTCCCACTCACTTCTTGTAAATACAGGCTTCACCGCAAGTCTGTATAAATCTATATGCTTTGATCAACTTATCAAAGCGTATATTCCAACTCCGAGATGCTTGCACCAGTCCATAGATGGATCGCTGGAGCTTGCACATTTTGTTAGCACCTTTAGGATTGACAAAACCTTCTGGTTGCATCATATACAAGTCTTCTTTAATAAATCCATTAAAGAATGCAGTTTTGTTATCCATTTGCCAGATTTCATAAAATGCGGCAATTACTAACATGATTCGGACAGACTTAAGCATCGCTACGGGTGAGAAAGTCTCATCGTAGTCAACTCCTTGAACTTGTCGAAACCCTTTCGCGACAAGTCGAGCTTTGTAAACAGTAACATTACCGTTTGCGTCGGTCTTCCTCTTGAAGATCCATTTATTTTCGATGGCTTGCCGATCATCGGGCAAGTCAACCAAAGTCCATACTTTGTTCTAATACATGGATCCCATCTTAGATTTCATGGTCTCAAGCCATTTTGCGGAATCTGGGCTCATCATCGCTTCCTCATAGTTCATAGGTTCATCATGGTCTAGTAACATGACTTCTAGAACTGGCTTGCCGTACCACTCTGGTGCGGAACGAACTCTGGTCGATCTACGAAGTTCAGCAGAAACTTGATCTGAAGTTTCATGATCATCATCATTAGCTTCCTCACTAATTTGTGTAGGAATCACTGGAACGAGTTTCTGTGATGTACTACCTTTCCAACTCGGGAGAAGGTACAATTACCTCATCAAGTTCTACTTTCCTCCCACTCACTTCTTTCGAGAGAAACTCCTTCTCTAGAAAGGATCCACTCTTAGCAACAAAGACCTTGCCTTAGGATCTGTGATAGAAGGTGTACCCAACAGTTTCTTTTTGGGTATCCTATGAAGATTTACTTCTCTGATTTGGGTTCGAGCTTATCATGTTGAAACTTTTTCACATAAGCATCGCAGTGCCAAACTTAAAGAAATGACAGCTTAGGTTTCTCGTCAAACCACAGTTCATACGGTGTCATCTCCACGGATTTAGATGGTGCCCTATTTAATGTGAATGTAGCTGTCTCTAATGCATAACCCCAAAAGCGATAGTAGTAGATCGGTAAGAGACATCATCGATCGCACCATATCTAATAAAGTACGGTTATGATGTTCGGACACACCATTACACTATGGTGTTCCAGATGGCGTGAGTAGTGAAACTATTTCACATTGTTTTTACTGAAGGCCAAACTCGCTAACTCAAATATTTTACCTCTACGATCATATCGTAGAAACTCTTATTTTCTTGTTACGATGATTCTCCACTTCACTCTGAAATTCTTTGAACTTTTCAAATGTTTCAGACTTGTGCTTCATTAAGTAGATATACCCATATCTGCTCAAATCATCAGTGAAGGTCGGAAAATAACGATACCCGCCGCGAGCTTCAACACTCATTGGTCCACATACATCTGTATGTATGATCTCCAACAAATCTGTTGCTCGCTCCACAGTTCCGGAGAACGGAGTTTTAGTCATCTTGCCCATGAGGCATGGTTCGCAAGCACCAAGTGATTCATAATCAAGTGATTCCAAAAGTCCATCACTATGGAGTTTCTTAATGCGCTTTACACCAATATGACCTAAACGGCAGTGCCACAAATAAGTTGCACTATCATTATTAACCTTGCATCTTTTGGCTTCAATATTATGAATATGTGTATCACCACGATCGAGATCCAACAAACCATTTTCATTGGGTGTGTGACCATAGAAGGTTTTATTCATGTAAACAGAACAACAATTATTCTCTAACTTACATGAATAACCGTATTGCAATAAACATGATCAAACCATATTCATGCTCAACACCAAATAACACTTATTTAGGTTCAACACTAATCCCGAAAGTATAGGGAGTGTGCGATGATGATCATATCAATCTTGGAACTACTTCCAATACACATCGTCACTTCATCCTTTAACTAGTTTCTGTTCATTATGCAACTCCCATTTCGAGTTACTACTCTTTAGCAACTGAACCAATATCAAATACCGAGGGGTTGCTATGAACACTAGTAAAATACACATCAATAATCTGTATATCAAATATACCTTTGTTCACTTTGCCATCCTTCTTATCCGCCAATTATGTAGGGCAGTTCCACTTCTAGTGACCATTTCCTTTGCAGTAGAAGCACTTGTTTCAGGCTTGAGTTTAGCTTTGGGTTTCTTCACGGGAGTGACAACTTGCTTGTCATTCTTCTTGAAGTTCCCCTTCTATCCCTTTGCCCTTTACTTGAAACAAGTGGTCGGGTTAACCATCAACACTTGATGCTCTTTCTTGATTTCTACCTTCGCCGATTTCAGCATCGTGAAGAGCTCGGGAATTACTTTCGTCATCCCTTGCATATTATAGTTCATCACGAAGTTCTACTAACTTGGTGATAGTTTCTAGAGAACTTTGTCAATTACTATCTTATCTGGAAGATTAACTCCCACTTGATTCAAGCAATTGTACTACCCAGACAATCTGAGCACATGCTCACTGGTTGAGCTATTCTCCTCCATCTTGTAGGCAAAGTACTATCAGAGGTCTTATACCTCTCGACACGGGCATGAGTATGAAATACTAATTTCAACTCTTGGAACATCTCATATGCTCCGTGGCGTTTCAAAACGTTTTTGAAGTCCCGGTTATAAGCCGTAAAGCATGGTGCACTAAACTATCAAGTAGTCATCATATCGAGCTTTTGTCAAAACGTTCATAACGTCTACATCTGCTCCTGCAATAGGTCTGTCACCTAGCGGTGCATCAAGGACATATTTCTCTGTGCAGCAATGAGGATAATCCTCAGATCACGGAACAATTCCGCATCATTGCTACTAACATCTTTCAACTTGGTTTTCTCTAGGAACATATAAAAAATAAACGTGGAGCAACATCGCGAGCTATTGATCTACAACATAGATATGCTAATACTACCAGGACTAAGTTCATGATAAATTAAAGTTCAATTAATCATATTACTTAAGAACTCCCACTTAGATAGACATCCCTCCGGTCATCTAAATGATCACGTGATCCAAATCAACTAAACCATGTCCGATCATCACGTGAGATGGAGTAGTTTCAATGGTGAACATCTTATGTTGATCATATCTACTATATGATTCACGCTCGACCTTTCGGTCTCCTGTGTTCCGAGGCCATATCTGCATATGCTAGGCTCGTCAAGTTTAACCCGAGTATTCTGCGTGTGCAAAACTGGCTTACACCCGTTGTATTTGAACGTAGAGCTTATCACACCCGATCATCACGTGGTGTCTCGGCACGACGAACTTTCGCAACGGTGCATACTCAGGGAGAACACTTATACCTTGAAATTTAGTAAGGGATCATCTTATAATGCTACCGTCGTTCTAAGCAAAATAAGAAGCATAATAAGATAAACATCACATGCAATCAAAATATGTGACATGATATGGCCATCATCATCTTGTGCTTTTGATCTCCATCTCCAAAGCACCTTCATGATCACCTTCGTCACCGGCGCGACACCTTGATCTCCATCGTAGCATCGTTGTCGTCTCGCCAACTATTGCTTTTACGACTATCGCTACCGCTTAGTGATAAAGTAAAGCAATTACATGGCGATTGCATTTCATACAATAAAGCGACAACCATATGGCTCCTGCCAGTTGCCGATAACATTACAAAACATGATCATCTCATACAAAACCGTATAACTCATCATGTCTTGACCATATCACATCACAACATGCCCTGCAAAAACAAGTTAGACGTCCTCTACTTTGTTGTTGCAAGTTTTACGTGGCTGCTACGGGCTTAGCAAGAACCGTTCTTACCTACGCATACAAAACCACAACGATGTTTCGTCAAGTATGTGTTGTTTTAACCTTCACAAGGACCGGGCGTAGCCACACTTGATTCAGCTAAAGTGAGAGAGACAGACACCCGCCAGTCACCTTTAAGCAACGAGTGCTCCTAACGGTGAAACCAGTCTCGCGTAAGCGTACGCGTAATGTCGATCCGGGCCGCTTCATCTCACAATACCGCCGAAGCAAAGTATGACATGCTGGTAAGCAGTATGACTACTATCGCCCACAACTCATTGTGTTCTACTCGTGCATTTCATCTACGCATAGACCTGGCTCATGATGCCACTGTTGGGGAACATAGTATTTTAAAATTTTCCTACGATCACGCAAGATCTATCTACCAGATGCATAGCAACGAGAAGGAAGAGTGTGTCTACGTACCCTCATAGACCGGAAGCGGAAGCGTCAAGTGACGCGGTTGATGTAGTCGAACTTCTTCACGATTCAACCGATCAAGCACCGAACGTACGGCACATCCGCGTTCAGCACACGTTCAGTTTGATGACGTCCCACGAGCTCTTGATCCAGTTGAGCTTCACGGGAGAGTTTCGTCAGCACGACGGCGTGGTGACGGATATGATGTATTTACCGGCGCAGGGCTTCGCTTAAGCACTGCAACTGTATGATCGAGGTGTGATTCTGTGGAGGGGGGCACCGCACACGGCTGGAACAATTCAACTTGTGTGTCTTTGGGTGCCCCCCTGCCCCCGTATATAAAGGAGCAAGAGGGGAGGGCCGGCCGGCCTCCTATGGTGCGGCTAGGGCAATCCTACTAGGAATAGGATTGCAATCCTATTCCTAGTAGGTGTCCACCAAGAAGGAAGAGAGGGAAAAAGAAAGAGAGGGAGAGGTGGCGCCCCCCAATCCTAGTCCAACTAGGATCCCCTGGTGGGGCGCCGACCAGCCTCTATGGGCTGCCTCTCTCCTTTCCTCAAGGCCCACTATGGACCTTCCCCCCTCGTAGGGGGTTCCGGTAACCCCCTCCGGCAATCCAGTTAAATCCGAAACTTTTCCGGAACACTTCCGGTGTTCGAATATAGTAGTCCAATATATCAATCTTTATGTCTCGGACATTCCGAGACTCCTCGTCATGTCTGTGATCTCATCCGGGACTCCGAACTACCTTCGGTACATCAAAACTCATAAACTCATAATACCGATCGTCATCAAACGTTAAGCGTGCGGACCCTACGGGTTCGAGAACTATGTAGACATGACCGAGACTCATCTCCGGTCAATAACCAATAGCGGAACCTGGATGTTCATATTGGCTCCTACATATTCTACAAAGATCTTTTATCGGTCAAAACCGCATAACAACATACGTTGTTCCTTTTGTCATCGGTATGTTACTTGCCCGAGATTCGATCGTCGGTATCTCCATACCTAGTTCAATCTCGTTACCGGCAAGTCTCTTTACTCGTTCCGTAACACATCATCTTGTGACTAACTCATTAGTCTTTTGCTTGCAAGGCTTATTGTGATGTGTGTTACCGAGAGGGCCCAGAGATACCTCTCCGACACTCGGAGTGACAAATCCTAATCTTGATCTATGCCAACACCACGAATACTTTCGGGGACACCTGTAGAGCATCTTTATGATCACCCAGTTACGTTGTGACGTTTGATAGCACACAAGGTGATCCTACGGTATTCGGGAGTTGCATAATCTCATAGTCATAGGAACATGTATAAGTCATGAAGAAAGCAGCAGCAGTAAAACTAAACGATCATAGTGCTATGCTAACGGATGGGTCTTGTCCATCACATCATTCTCCTAATGGTGTGATCCCGTTGATCAAATGACAACTCATGTCTATGGTTAGGAAACATAACCATCTTTGATCAATGAGCTAGTCTAGTAGAGGCATACTAGGGACACTCTGTTTTGTCTATGTATTCACACATGTACTAAGTTTCCGGTTAATACAATTCTAGCATGAATAATAAACATTTATCATGATATAAGGAAATATAAATAACAACTTTATTATTGCCTCTAGGGCATATTTCCTTCAGGAAGAACTCACAAGGTGATTGAATATGAAGGACACTGTCGGATGACAATCCAACAATGGATCGGGCAATCCACAACGGAGCTGATGTGAGTATCGATACTCACTCAGAGGAAGAAAGAATGCAGAGGCATTAGATTCAAGAATCACCTGATTAGTCTGATGCTTAAATAAAAAGAAATTATGGTTTCCAAAATGAAGGATCAGAAGCAGACACTCTGATCAAGGATGGATAAGTTGAAAACACTTAGTTGGACAATCAATAAAGGTTTGAATTGTCGAGAACCAACTCATGTTCGGAATGACGCCTGAGCTGGAAAGATAATTTTAAAAAGGATATCGTGATGACTGCGTGCATACACACACATTGAATATATAGGCTCAAAATGGCTAAGACAAGGGATGTTAACGAAGACTACTAGTCATATGGAATTAACCATAATGCAAGCAGGCAAGAATTTCAAGAGTAGCGGGCTATGGAGGATTTTCGAAAGATCGAAAAGTAATCCGAAGAATTTTGTGAGACACATTAACAATTGAGAAGAACGGATCCTCGATAAATGTGAGGAAATAACCGTAAGGGTTTTCATGCGAAATAAAACTACAAGACAGTAAACTCAAAGGATTCTCGGGACAACGGAGAATATTTCAAGGCATCTTGTAACAACAAGAGCGACGAGGAATGATCATTAGAATGACAAGTGCATGCAGATATCCATAGGGATATATCGGTGGCAGTGAATTGCAAAGGCGATGACCATAATGGTCTCGGGAAAATATCGAGGGGTATCCACAGAATCTTCTGACGAAGCAGGTGATCTTCCGGAATGAGGGCTCTTCGGGTGAAATAGTTACGAGAACCTAGGGTGAGAGTTAGTAAAAAAATAACCCGAATAGAAGAGAGATCAGAGTCCCAGAGCATAGAAAAGGAATAAAAGATCCTAACACCATCCATTGGTGCTATGGACCCGTAAGCCACACAACAAGTTAGTAAATTTGTTTTTCAAAGACTAGACTCAATTTCGGCCAAGGAGTTGGGAAAGGGGGATTCCTACAGGCAGTCGACTCTGATACCAACTTGTGACGCCCCCGATTTGACCGTACACTAATCATGCACGCAAATGTGTACGACCAAGATTAGGGACTCACTGGAAGATATCACAACACAACTCTAGACACAAATTAAACAATACAAGCTTTATATTACAAGCTAGGGGCCTCGAGGGCTCGAATACATAAGCTCGGATACACAAGAGTCAGCGGAAGCAATAATATCTGAGTACAGACATAAGTTAAACAAGTTTGCCTTAAGAAGGCTAGCACAAAGGTAGCAACGATCGAAAAGGCAAGGCCTCCTGCCTGGGACCTCCTAACAACTCCTCCAAGCCGAACTCCATGTAGAAACATCCTCGGGATCCTCAGGGTCCTGGACTCCACCATCTGGTTGCATCATCCGAGAAGAAGAGACAAAAGGGGAAAAGGGGGAGCAAAGCAACCGTGAGTACTCATCCAAAGTACTCGCAAGCAAGGATCTATACTACATATGCAATGGTATCTGTGTAAAGGGGTAATATATGTGGGTTAAACTGTAGAATGCCAGAATAAGAGGGGAATAGCTAATCCAATCGAAGACTGTGCTTCTAGCCACCTCCATCTTGCAGCAGTAGATGAGAGTAGCTGGAAAGTAACAAGTATCCTCGCATCTCGCAGCCTCCGTCTTGCAGCAGTAGAAAAGAATAGATGGTAAGTTCACCAAGTAACAACGTATAGCATAAACCTACCCGATGATCCTCCCCTCGTCGCCCTATGGGAAAGCGATCACCGGGTTGTATCTGGAACTTGTCTGGGGTGTGTTTTATTAAGTATCTAGTTCTAGTTGTTGATACGTCGAAAACGTATCTATAATTTCTGCTTGCTCCATGCCACTTTTGGGTGATATTGCTATGATATTTATACACTTCCATACACTTTTGATCATATTTGGACTAACCTACTAATCCAGTGCACCCCAGTGCCAGTTTCTGTTTTCGGCTATTTTTGTATTTCAGGTTTTCACATTACGAGAACTGTCAGGAAAAATCCAGAAAAATTATATAAAAAATCAGCGTTCCGGAAACTTCCTTGCGCCCGAAGTACAGCCGGGGGGGGCACCAGGGCTCCAGGCGCCCTGGCGGCGCCCCCCCCCCCCTGGGCCGCGCCGGGGGGCGCCTGGGCCCCCCGAGCCCCGTCTGGTGCCCCCCTTTGGCATATATTTAGAGCGTCCTTCGAAACCCTCGGGACGGGAACTCTTTTTCGCGATCTCATCTCTGTTCCGCCGCCGCCGCCGCTTCCAAGATCGGGAGCACCAGGAGAACTCTTCCCGGCACCCTGCCGGAGGGGAGGATCATCATCGGGAGCTTCTCCACCACCATGGACGCCTCCCGGATTAGTTGTGAGTAGTCTCCCTTGGACCATGAGTCCATGACCAGTAGCTATGTGATGTTCTCCTCCCGTTCTTGTGCTTCACTAATTAGTCCTCGTGAGCTGCCCTACATGATCGAGGCACATATGTAATCCTTATGCTGTTGCTATGTTGAGTTTGCTGGGATCCGATGGATTATGAGATTATGTTCAGATTGTGATTGAGTAATATATTTGATCTACCTCTTTTATATTTATGTTCATAAGTAATTCTTGCATGTTCTCCGTTGTTATTTATTGCTTTGGCCAAGTAGTAGGTAGTGACTCCAAGAGGGAACGTTATGCTCGATTGTGGGTTCATGCCCCTCGATGACTAGCTTGAGTGACAGAAACATGAGTCTAGGGGATGTGCTATTGCCACAAGGGGGAAAACAACGGTGCTTGTGCCCGCGGGTGCAAGGATTGTTTACTTTACGCAAAGTTCTTTTAATGCAGTTGTCTGTTGCTTTGAGTTTACACTATGGGTGGCACTCGCAACTTAATACCAGCGAGATGTTCTGGATAGATATCTCAAGGTGGATGATTAGTAGTAGATATTGATGGATTTCGGTCTACTTACTTTGGCGTACCGCCCATGCTTTGAACCTCAACCTTTCTTGCAATGTAGTTAGCATTGGTTTGCGTTCGTGGTCCTGTCAATTGCCCAGCTGTAATTCGTTTACCTCACATAGCTGTTTTATCGTCTTTTGGGAGAGAGACATCACTAGTGAACATCATGAGACTCCGGTCCATATTACCATCATTGATCACATCCGCTATTTACTTTTCGCTTTTACTTACTATTGCAAAACATTATCTATCACTACTATCATTTGCGTTTAATCCTTTGTGAACTACAAGGCCGGAGGGATTGACAACCTCTCTGTACTCGTTGGGAGCAAAGTTATTTGTATCTGTGTGCAGGTCCACGTTGATTGCTAATATCTGGCGCCGTTAGAAGTTGACACCTACTTGTTGAACCTAGGAGTCTCTGGGGATTCGATCCTTGGCATCTTTGCTAAGGGAAAAACTTCCACAACACTGCATCTTACACCTTCCACTTGGGGTAACCAACGAGGGGTTAGAGGCCCATCAAGGAGTTTTTCTGGCGCCGTTGCCGGGGACTCCACTCTTCAGGATAGGGGAGTTGCACGCTATCTTTTACCTTTGCTTTTAGTCTTGTTAGTTTACCTTTCAGTTTTCTCTATGTCTTTTCACCAGTTATGCTTATGGACAACCTTGCTATTGGATCGTTGCTTGCGGGAAGACGCCCCACACCTGTGGTGGTTGCTCCTCCCCCTACTGAAATTGTGCCCTATAAAATACCAGCTGGTATTATCAATTATGTTTTGGCTAATCGTTATGCAGGAGACAGACATCCCGGTGAACACTTGCTATATCTATCACAACTATGTTCATTATTTAAGCTTGCAGGTGTATCAAGGGAGTTTGTCATGAGGAAATTGTTCGCCGTATCACTTATAGATAAAGCTTCAGATTGGTATAAGCTTCTCGATAACTCACACTTGCTTGATTGGCAAGAGCTTATGTCTCTCTTTTATACTAAGTTTTATCCTCTTCATGATGCTTATGTGGAGAGTAGGAGTACCTTTTTGCATGTGGATCATGGTAACAATGCTTTATGTGATGCTTATATTGTTGAGTTTATTCGTGATCCCACTGAAAATTATTATGAGAAGGGAACATATGCTTATAGATATTTCAATAATATCAAGTTCCCTATCTTTATGTTGAAGGTTTTGAAGCTGCACTTGTTTTGTCTTCCTATGCTTATTGCTTTGTGCTCCAATGAATTATTGTATTGCAATATTCCTATGAATAGGAAGCATATTAGGCTTAAATGTATTTGGTGTTTGCTTCTTGATGCTCTCTTTTGATTCTTCAACTCTTATTCCTACGAGAGCATCATTAAAGTCTTATGCCTAGCTTAAAGGCATAAAAGAAAGCGCTTTTGGGAGGCAGCCCACATGAATAATTTTTTTGCTTTTGTTGTGTCTTGATGTTTTTTACTATAGTAGCATCATCATTGTATCTTTGCTTTTCAATTTTGTGCCAAGTATAGCCTCTGATTGCTAGAAAGTTCAAAAGTTGTTAGGTGCTGTCCAGGAAACAGATTCTGTCCTTGGATAGAAAAATTCGTATAAAATCACCAGATCATCTTTTTGGTCTGAAGTTTTTCGACAGCGTTCTCTATATAATTGTCTTTCGTGCGTCTGTTCTGAGTTTTTTGATTTGAGTTGCAGAAGTACCCCGAACAAATCAATTACTACCTGCTGTTCTGTTTTTCACAGATTCTGTCTTGTTTTGCCTTTCCTTCATTTTGCAAACCAAGAGCTTGCTTTTTCTTTGCAAAAACCTTTCGGCAATCTTGAGAAACAGTAGAACTTCAAGAATATCCTTATTTCCAGCAAGGTGCAATTATTTTATTAAGGGTACTAACCTCGCTAATCAGATTATGATGAGTTATGTATGAAGGGAGTTTTCAAGTGTGTGAGGGAAGATGATAAAAAGATTCAGGAGTGTCAAGCGCTCAAGCTTGGGGATGCCCCCATGCACCCCCAAGAAATATTCAAGGAGACTCAAGCGTCTAAGCTTGGGGATGCCCCCGTGCATCCCCTTCTCCATCAACATTATCAGTTCGTCTTTCGTTCCGCTATATTTTTATCACTTCATGTGTTATGTGCTATGCTTGGAGCGTCTTGTTTTTAGTTTCCTTTTTAGTTTTTCATAACGAGTCGGAAATCAGCGTTCTTTATGTGGGAGAGAAACACGCTCCACTTCTACCTAGAACATAACATAGAATTTTCATGTCTATCTTTGCTGTGTGTGTTCTTTGTCTTTTAATAGCTACTATCATGTTCAGCTCTTAGTATTCACGCTTATCTTTTCAAAGAGCTTTTGTTTAGTTGGTTGCTTGAACTCTCTTTAATTACCATGCTCACCTTATTAAGAGAGTTTGCTTCCGTTGCATTGGTTAATATGTCTATGATAAGGATGCAACGTGCATGATGGCGCTTAGTAGTTCATGTTTTCTTATGGTTAGTCTCAAATAGCTGGGGGATTCCCAATGTGTTATTGGAGTACCAACATGATTTGTTTGCCAATGATGTGGTATGGTTCAGTAATATCTTCCTTTGAGAATTTATTTTGATTGACTTGGCGTATGCTCACGCATATTTAAGACTGTAAAGAAAGTCTGTCAAGCCTTGATGATCTTTTATTTCTAAGTAGCGATATAACTTCCATGTCTGATTCAATATTGCTTTGTCGCTCTGCATGATTATGACCGTCATTGCTCTCTTAATTGGTCGCTCCCAGTCTTTTGCTAACCTCCACCTGTACTAAGCGAACTAACTTTGCAATACATAGCTCATGGGAAAGTAGCTTAAAAACTATTGTGGTAAGAATATGTTGCCTATGTATCTTATTTCTTATAAGTTGCTTGCTGAGCGATAACCATGTTTCTGGGGACGCCATCAACTATTACACTATTGTTGAATATCATGTGAGTTGCTATGCATGTTCGTCTTGTCTGAAGTAAGGGTGATTTGCCATGGGTTGAATGAGTATGCATATTGTTAGAGAAGAACATTGGGCCGCCAACCAAAGCCATGTATCATGGTGGAAGTTTTAGCTTGGACATTAATCCTCAATCTCTTATGAGAATATGCTTATGCATTGAAGAGGAGTCCATCATCTATTTTCTATGTTGTCCCGGTATGGATGTCCTCAAGTTGAGATCTATCAAAAACGAGAAATCAAATGCGATTTATCTCCTTGGACCTTTGTACAGGTGGCATAGAGGTACCCCTTTGTGACACTTGGTTGAAACATATGTAATGCAATGATAACTCATGGAAATCCGAGCTAATTAGGACAAGGTGCGAGCACTATTAGTATTCGATGCATGAGGCTTGCAACTTATAGGATGTCTTATGCATGACACATATGAAGTACTACTACCGTTGACAAAATTGCTTCTATGTTTTCAAAATAAAAAAGCTCTAGCACATAACCATTCTTTTACTTTTATGTTGAGTCTCCACCTTCTTTCTTCAAGCACCAATTACTGAGAGCATGATTGTCATTCTGAGTGTAATGTGCATTGTCCCAAAGTAGCATTGCCTTTTGCATGATTGTGATATCGTTTATTCCGAAATTATTGTATCTAGTCATCACTTAAACCTTGAAGGTGCCCCTGCATTTATGTTTTGCTTCACTAAAGGGGGCAAGCTAGATATCACTTTATCATATTTGCACACCATGTTCATTGCAAATCTATTTGATGTTTCAATGTCATGTTGTAAAACTTTCAGTCATTTGTGATTTTCTCATGAGGCAACTTAATTACTATAGAATCATTGTCTCAGTAAGCTTTTGTCATATGACTATAAAAAGTCCTATATGGTTAATAGCATGTCACCACAGAAATTATTCTTGTTATCATTTACCTACTCGAGGACGAGCAGGAATTAAGCTTGGGGATGTTGATACGTCCAAAACGTATCTATAATTTCTGCTTGCTCCATGCCACTTTTGGGTGATATTGCTATGATATTTATACACTTCCATACACTTTTGATCATATTTGGACTAACCTACTAATCCAGTGCACCCCGGTGCCAGTTTCTGTTTTCGGCTGTTTTTGTATTTCAGGTTTTCACATTACGAGAACTGTCAGGAAAAATCCAGAAAAATTATATAAAAAATCAGCGTTCCGGAAACTTCCTTGCGCCCGAAGTACAGCC
>LR738712.1:617170548-617182203 GCA_902687465.1 Secale cereale | reverse complement strand
CCCCAATCTCCCCCGTGTCCATCTCGTGCGCCCCTGCACTACCTCCTCCCTCCCGTATCCTTTGCATGCTTCTATTGCAGCGCCGGCCAACTCGCCGGCGGCAGCCCGGCGACTCCCTCATGTTCGAAGCTCTGAACTCGTTCACGGTTACCATTGTAGCATCTCGCAGACACGGTTCCAGCTCGCCACCGACACCGTTGTAGCATCTCCCCCCACGTCCAGAAAAAACTAGTCTCGTCGTCGCTATTATTGCAGCTCACCGCGGGGACCATTGTAGCATCACAGGGATAAGGTTCCAGCACGCCGCAGGCATGGTCGCAACATCCTGCTTTGTAGGAATCCAGCTCGCCGCGCTTGTCGTTGCAGACCGCCGTGATCACCATTGTAGCGTCCACAAGACTTGGTTCCAGCAAAACACGAACTCGATTGTGGCTCCACAAAAACGTGGTGCCAGCATCCCCACTGTTCGCGTAGGCACCGCTGCGGTCGAGAACATCGGCATGGTTGCAGCTCGCCGCTTACCCGTGTTTCCAGCACGCCAAGCAGCCGGTTCCATCAAAACTCCATGGCCGGTTGCTGCTTGCCGGCGTGCTTGTCACCGCTCATGGCTGATGCCACAGCTCATGCTCATCGGTCACATCTCATAGTCGTAACATTCCGGTCACTGGTTCCAGCAAAAAATGAGCGCTGTTCCAGCAAAATCAAGCAACGGTTCCAGCAAAAAATCATCTTCGCCGTTGAGTCGCGATGCCGGTTGCCGCTTACACTGTCGCCGGTTGTAGCAATTTGAAACGCTGGTTGTAGCACGGCGTGACACGATTGTAGCAAAATTTCCGACGTTGGCTTGTGCAATGTAGCAAAAAATGCGACACCGGTTGTAGCAAATGGAGACACTCGTTGTCGCAAATTGTGATGCCGGTTGTAGCAAAAACTGAAGCCGGTCATAGCAAAAAGCGAAGTCGGTTGTAGCAAAAACCAAGTCGCCGCGCGCGCTATAGCTTTGCTCGACCCTAGTTGCAGCTTTCTGGGATGTGGTTGTAGCATTCGGTGCTTCCGTTGTAGCAAAAACCAAGTTGGCACACGCGCTGTAGGTTTGCTCGACCATGGTTGTAGCATTTTGTGCTTCTGTGGTAGCAAAACCTGATGCCAATTGTAGCATTTTTGCACCGTGGATGCAGCTCCGCTGCTTGCCACCGTTGCTTGTAGCAGATTGCATCGCCATATCATTGGTAGCAAAATTCCCCACCGGTTGTAGCATATTTTTCACTGTTTGAAGCATCGCTAGGCATGAGCGTCCTTCGCCCGCAAGTAGCAGCTCCGATGCGACTGGTTCCTAGCACGGAGGGTCGCCGATTGCAGAACGTGCACCGCCCTGTCGCAGCTCCGGTGGTGCAGGAGCGACGGTCGGCTGGACGGAGTGCAGGGTGATGGGGTCCTGGCGGCAGTGGAAGCCGGGAGGATGTGGGCACAAGGTGCAGGGCAGAGCTGGTTGTGGGCATCGGGGTGCTTGAGATGGAGGAGAAAATGGCTAGCGGGAGCACGGGCTTCATGGCCATGGCTGGGGTAGGTGAGGAGGAGAGAGGAGAGGATAAGGAATGAGATAATATAGAAGTGGAGTGCGAGCAACCTCTTTAGATGGGTAGATATTGGTCCACCAGACGTGTCAGGAGCGGAGCCAGCGTGACCGGCGGAAGATTGGGCCGGCGTGCCGTTTCCAAACGTTTCCTATATAAGAAAGGCGAGTAATAGGCTCCCGTGCGCCGGCCGAAATTTCGGCCGGTCGCACTGCGGACGTACGATTCGCTAACTGCTTCGCTAGTTAGAGCCGCACGATATCTTCTTCCCCAACTGCTTCGCTGATTGAAAAAAAAGAGAGGCCATGCTGCTTGTTTCATCCAGAGCAGCCCCGTGATCCCCATACATCAGCCAGCTCGCTGTCCATGTTGGCACCGGCCGTCGTCCTCGTCGCTACTGGCCGCCGCCTCGTTGCCGCCGGCCGTCGCCCTCGCACAACCTCTTCCGGTTGCTACTCCCGCCGCGGATGGTTCCGGCAATCCACGGTGCCGGTCATAGCACCCGGCCTTCGAGCGCCAACGAAAGATGTCGCCCGTGGCCATCCTAGCCGGTGCATCAGATCGTTGTGCCGGTTGTAGCACTGCTTATGACGGTTCCAGCAAAAAAACTTGCCGCGGCAAATTGCAGAACCATTATGCCGTAGCAGCAGCACCGTGCCACCGCCAGCCGCCGCTCGCACCCCGTTGAAGCTTTTCTTCGCGCTGGTTGAAGCTTCTTCCCACGTCGGTTGAATCTTTTTTCCACAGCCGACGCTAGCTGCACAGGGTTGCACAAACGACGGCTACCAGTCATCTCCATTAAAATGGGTGTAGCAAAACAACCCGCTGGTCGTAGCAAAAGACAATGACGGTTGCAGCAAAACACATCGTCGCCTCTGTCCTGGGTCACATCTCCGGCATGGATTGATGTAGCAAAATTCTTCGTCGGCTGTAGCAAAAGCCAATGACGATTGCAGCAAAAAAGTTATCCCCGCCGTCGCCGGTAATATAGATCTACCATGATTGGATGTAGCAAAAATAGTCGCTGGTTCCAACACGCCGCGACCCTGGTTCCAGCACGCAATCACCACGGTCGCAGCATGTAGCACTCCAGCGCTGCTCGCAATGTCGCCGTTCATGGCAACGTCGCCGGCAGCGGCGCTGGTACAGTTTTCCTTGCAGAGGGTATCCTGCTTCGCGGGCATTGCCCCGGTAGCTTGGAGCAGGGATAGGAGCTTGCAGGTAGCAATGTTCTGGGGGTGGGTGACGGCTCGCCGCTGCGTATCCAAGGGGAGGGCATCGATCCACGGTGCCGGCGAGCTGGCCGGCGTGGAGTCAAGGGAGGAAGGGAGCAGTTTGCGCGGCGGCTGGTTCGTCGGGTTCTCGATCTGAAGTGGAGTCTGGAAGTTGAGCAAGAGAGACACGAGCGAGAAGATGAGACGCACAATGAGATTGAGATGCATGCGTGACCGGCGGAGCATTGGGCCGGTCGTCCGTACGTAAACATTTCCCATATAACAAACTCTGTCCTGACTTGATGGATATTAGGAAGGAACCTAATCTTATTTTCCCTCGTGGTGTACGGAAAGTAGGAATTATCTGATAAGGTACTGGTTCTTGGTTTTTAACCTCCAACACCTATCACGTGTCTCACCCAAACAATGAGGTTCTGAAGTATAACTGGCTAAACCGGTCAAACCAGGTCCACATAATATTCGTACACGTCCGTCCTTGCCACAGTTTAGCTGACGTTGCACTGCATCTATATTTTCTTTGCATGTGAACATCTCTATATTCTTGGCCATAGAATAATAATTTATTTGAGTAGCTAAATTATTGCTCGTGGCTTTAATTGATTTTGGTTCATCGGGGACAACACTTAATGACACTCTCGATGCAACCATGTTTGTATCAATAAATCACTAATCCTACCTTGAAAACATTTATATAATTCCATTTCAAATCCAGTGTGACCATCTTATTGCAAGAGCTGTCAAGAAGAAAAATACTGAATATCCCGTCATTATGTACCATTCCTGAACTAGCCAACAGCAATTTACAGATACAACGCCTTTTTGTCCAAATGTAGCAATGGCAAAACCTGGCATTCCTCCTTTCTTCCACGTCATAGCTGGTACTGTTACTTCCCTTGTCCCATCAGGATGGGTGTAGTCTGAGAAGTTATCAGCATGAGCACTAAATATAATCCTGTGGAAAGAAAAATGAGAGTAGTGCCTTTAAGTACCATCCTTTGAGGAGATTCAATAAGAATTTGTGTGTACAAGAATTTCTTTTACCAATGTACCACGTACAGTTTAAAACTGCAGCAGGTAAAAGTGCAACAAAAGGACAATCATTAACATTTAATAAGTAATTCAACTCAAACCTTGGTTTAAGCGCTTGAAGAATATACTCGGTTGAATTTGCAGGGAGGGTCTGTGATCGATCATATAGCCTCCTGCCATCAACTCCGCTGCAGGGTCAAATTAGCACGTCAAAATATAATCATCACACAAATAATAAAGGTAACACAGAGGCACACAAATCCACATTTTTAAGAAAACTTCAAGAAAAAGGGACAGGTAAAGCTCACATGTAATTGCAGAGTATCCACAGAAATGGATCAGCATTGGTATGGAGCAGAAGTTATGACTCTCAACAAAAACTATGTTCAGAATACACACTATACAAGATTTACCTTTGCTTTGAACTCGGGGAAACCAAAGGACGATTTGCGACAGTTCCATCTGGAAACATGGGAACACCGGTGACTCCTGTGTTAGACTTTTGGGACTTATGCAGTGGAATGTGGAGCAAAAGGACAGGACCTGATCCCAATGTCATGCTGTTTTGCCTCCAACTGTGGGCACCTACACCTTGTCCGTTTTCACTTCCCAAAGGAGAATGTTCTTCTCCATTTAACCTTCTCTTTTGAAAACGATGGCTTTCCTTCTCCATAACCTTCTCAACACTGAACCGCAACGTGTTGTCACCACAGAGCAGTGCCACCGCATTTAGAGACACAAAACTGGTATTACTAAACTCAAAAGCGCCACAGCCACTTGAATCTAATCCTGGCAAATGCTTGGCCATACGGTGCACCAATTTACCATTCAAACTCGAACATCCGCCAACATCTTTATCACCTAACACGATATGAAGAGGAAGGGAAGAGTACTGCCCCAATATTCCCTCAAACTGTTCAAGGACAGCTATCCATTTGCTCTCGGTATGCTCTGAACCCCTGGCTGAGATGTCCCCAAGGACTATGATCACATCTGGATTCGTTGTTTGAATAGATTTCTGACGAATACATAACATAGCAAATTAGTAACAACCATAAGTGTGTACAGTATCCATAAAAAAAGCTCATAACTGACATTACTTAGCTTTACGCTTGCCAATAAGAGATGTACTCCTATCTTCTACTCCCTCCGTTCCAAAATAGATGACTCAAGTTCCCTCTATTTTGGAACGGAGGGAGTACTTATCAGGTACAGTAATATTTATATGACTCAAATGAAAATAGCTTCCGGGGTATTTACCAATGGCCTGAATCACGTGAACAGGTATGAAAAGACTCAACATTTCCTGGAATTCAGTCTATATAATAGTCTAAAAATGGCATAGACTTCAGGAATTTGCCGACACTTTAGCACCAGACTCCTAAGAACTCAAAGACTCGAAGAAATTTTGGGTTCGCTCGCATCTGAATCTCGTCACTTACAGTGAATAGCTTGGACGTGACGTGGTCCCGGAAGAAGCGGTCGGCGTAGGTGGCGTCGGACCCGAGGAGCATCAGGTCGGCAACCAACATCGCCCTGAGGTCTCCGGCGGCGAGGTCGGGGGCGGGCGAGCCGCCGGAGCAGGAGGGCGTGGAGAGCCAGTCCTCGAAGGCGAGCAAGGCGGCGACGAGGACGAGCGGCAGCCACGGGTTGGGCCACGCCGCCATCGCCGGCGAGGTCGGGATAACGCGAGGAAAGGGAGCGAGGGCGAGGTCAGTAGCTCTGGGGCTTCGGTTTGGTCGTCGCCGGCCATGACGCGGCTATTTTCCTTGTTTATTTCTCGCGGCGAGTTTTGACCGGCGGTAATTGGCCATGGCAGGTTCTTCCCCGGGCTTTCATCTCCTCCTCCCAGCCATACGATCGAACATTCAACGGCTTCGATCAGTAGCTGCGTTGAACGCTCAATAGTAGTTCCAGCTTTGTCCAAAGAATTTGCAATTTTTATTCTACATCTAACAATTATGCCCTCAGTTTGTTTTTTGCCAGAAAATTGCAGGGCTTGCCAACTAAACTTGCCATCTTCGCGTCAATTGAAATTGTCATGAAAACATTCGATTTGCGTCAAATCCTGAATGTTCGGGACTTATCATTTTCAAAGAATTATTAGCGGAGCGATAAAGAAGAATGGTTAGATGATTAGAAATGTTATTGGTCATGTGTGTGTCTATGTTGTAATCGGTGTTTACAGAAAACGAATATGTAATGCAACCAGACTACTATAAACCAGAACATTCGTTATCCAAACATCATGGTACTGGCCTCATGCCAATGATATGCTAAATAGCTGTATGCATTTGTAGATGGATATTTTTCATTGTCCAGCTTAATAAAAATTTATACAGTTTTTGAGACTAGAAAAACCTTATTTCACATTTGATTAAATAAAATTGTTCATGCATACAAATAGTCACCATGTTATAAAAATTATTCTTCTAGCATAAGTGATGGTTCTCGGCGCCGAGCCATCGACTCAGCGCTAAAATATTGTTTGGGTTTTTTTCAAGAATTGTTCATAACTTCTACACAAGAGCATTGATATTGGGCGTACCGGGTGGCGGGTGCACCACAAGACTCGGTGCAATTGATACATATTGGTCTACATACACCCTTCATGAGTTTATAAATTGGGCATTTTCATAATTTACATAAAAAAGACATGTCATTACAGTATGTTAAGTTAGGCACATATACAGGATTTGAATTTGCAAGGGAGCACAAATGATTGCAGTCAACTATCGAATGAGAACCATGCCAAAAAAAAAAATCGCGTGAGAGAAATCAAGAACTACAAGCAAACTTCAAGGACGTACTATTTGAAAGGGGTTTTTTAGAGAGAGAATATTTGGACCCAGGTTAATTTTACATTTTAACAAACCGTGTTCGATTTTATGAATACTATTTGTGCATAAATAATAGACTACAAATTATATCTAGCCGCCGGAGAGACATGAGCTCCATTTTACCGCTACTTCGGCACAAGGAGGTGTGGGAAACAACAGATCATTGTTCCGAGTCAAAATTTATTTTCTCGGTATTAGTTTGTTGTCCATGATGGCAACATATTAACGATAGAGGCAACTTCGCACGGAATAAAAGTTTCACGACTCTATTGTCATCTTGTTGTACTCATCATCGCTGAACACACTGGGGAGTCTGTGGTGTTTTTATCCCACATGCCGTTGATTCGTCATACCTAGATCCGATGGGTTATCCTTCAGTGCTTTGGCTTGTCAAGGTGGTGGTGAAGATAAGTCTAATGTGGAGTTTGATCTAGTTGGTGGTTATTCTGTTTCATTTTTTGTGTTTCTCACGACATAACACAAAACAACAGTTCGACACTCAATCTTGCAAGGGTTGTCTTAGGTCCTCGCCTATTGGGGTTAGCAACTCATGTGGCTTTTTTAAAACCTTTGATAGTAGTCTAGCTTGTGTATGTTTTACAGAGGAGGCTCGAGGAGAAGTGAAAATGTAAAAAATGAAGCCTGAGACAATGACTTCAAACTACTTTGTCGCTGTAGCTTTAATTTGCCCCAATGATCTTCTTCATCTGTGTGTGTGTGTGTGTGTGTTAGTTTTTCTTCTATCTAGAACAATTTTCTTATTTAATGAATAAAGTTGTATCGTTCTCTTGAAAAATACTAAAGCACACACAGATAAACAAACTAGTCCCTCCATCCCAAAATGTATAAATTTAAATCAGCGACAATTATTTTTGAACGGAGGGAGTATATGCACAATGCATTTGTGGTGGGCATGCAATTTGATGCTCTAATCTTGGCCTGCTATTCAAAAAGAGAGTAAACCAATTTAATTTTGAAAATTAATGGAACTATATATTAATACCATTGTTTCAAGATGGAATATGTCATGGAAATCGCGATGTGAGACCTTTTGAGCTTATACTTGGAAGAGGGTTTGCAGCTCTTGGGTGTTCCACCCCCCTATATGAACCTTAAATTCAAGAAAAACCAGGAAAAAAATCATAAAACCTCGGATTTTAGGATATCAAACCTGGGTGCCAACATGCTCCCGTGTGAAGTTTCATGAAAAATGATATTTGTGGTATTCATAGTAAAAAGACAAAAAAGAATACTTATGTATACAGAAAAAACTGTTTGGATGGATCGATAAGTCGAACTGTATTTCTTCGCCACAGAAATATTTACTGGTATTTTTTTCACAAAGTTAACTTCACACGGGAGTAGATATTTTTTTTGTTTTGTTTTAGAACCACACGGGAGTAGATTGGCAACCCAAGTTTGATACCCAATATTCCAGGTTTTTTAAATTTTCCTAATACTTTTAAAGTTCAATATTCATGTAGGGAGTGGAGCTCCTGTGTATTTTCCCTTATACTTCTGCTACCTTAAAATCAAGATTGTTAATATAGTTAGACCCCTTTATTAGTTTTCAGTTAGTAGTAACATACATTCGCCTGACAAGATCGAGCTGCGATGTCAACCTGTCAACGGTGGCTCCAATTCTTTTCTGACCCTTCAGCAGTTAAAGCTACATCATACATACAACTACAAGGCCGCAGCTACGACGAGGGCTCGACGGAGCTGCCGTGCCTCTGCGGCGACCCGGGCTTGTCGTGGCCGATCCGCGCGGACATCGAGTAGCAGTTCCTCATCCTGCCGCCGCCGGCCTCCACCTCGACGGCGAACACGCCCCAGACCGGCCGGTGGTCGGAGAACCTGGACTCGCCCCGCAGGTACTGCAGCTGCTCGATGCCGTCGCCGTTCCACAGTATCCGGTCGCACCTACGCTGGCATGGCAGTCCTCAGTAATCTCTTTCGCGCGTCAGAGCTAAGGTAAGCTTACAACTGCCGGCGGCGTGCGCAGGTACGTACCATGCCGGCGTTCGCCGCTTCTTCTTGGACTTGACCGTCTCGCCGGCGTACGCGTCGGAGTTCTGCGTGTACTTGTACGTCGGCGCGAAGCTGATCTTGCCCTCCTTCCAGCCCCCGAACACCCTCCCCGCCTCCCTCTCGATCATCAGCTGCAATGCAAAAAAGCCATTGTCCATTGAGCAGAGATGGGTGTGCAGTTTCTGAAGAAATTTGCAGTTCAGAGTTCAGACGGTACCTGGTCTTTCTCCAGCAGAGCGTCCCAGTCGTTCTCCTCCAGCAACGTCCTCGTCTCCTCGTAGCTCAGAGACACTCGATAGTTCAGGTCACCGAGCCAGATCATCTTGCTGTTGCACATCGGTCAATGGAAGGATTTTTGCTTGTCAGAGCCAGATTAATGGTGCAGGTTGTCAAGAAGAGAGGAACGTACTCGTGCTCGAGGATCCGCTCGGGGAGGACGCGCTGGGCGGACGGGGACTTGCAGGCGCGGGGGAAGTGCGCGCTCTTGAGGATCTCGGCGACGTCGGCATTCCTCCGGACCTCGTCGCCCTCCTTCTCGCCTGAGGCCAGGTGGCTGCACACGAAGCAGAGGCTGGTGTGGTGCAGCGTCATGCTCATGGCGATGCACCCCTTGTTGCCCAGCCAGCGCATGATGCCCCGGCCGACGCAGTCCACCCGGAGGTGCCCGACGTGCTCCACCAGCTCCTTCTTCACCCACACCGACAGGAACAGCCCCACCATCTGCTTGCTCGCGATCAGGCAGTAGCTCATGCCGCCGCCGTCGGCCGCCGACGGCTCGCACTGCCCCGGAGTGCCGGCGGCGCCGTCGTCGTCCCAGCCGCCGGCCGACGTCGACGCCGCCTCGGCGGCCGTGCTCGCGGGGGGCGTCTCGGCGGCGCGGTACACGGACTCGCGCACCTCCGTGGCGCGGCGGCGCAGCAGGGACGCCTCCGGGGAGCAGTTGCAGGTCTTGACGAGCGCGCTGTCGACGCGGTAGCTGTTGCTGAGGACCTTGAGCGACGGCGTCTGGAAGAAGAGGTTGCCGCTGGAGGACCTGGTGGCCATGGCGTCGCGCCGGCGGTTCTGCTGCCGGGCGCCGTCGGCGGGGCCGGGCTCCGGCGGCTGCTGCGGCGGCTCGTCGCTGTCCGGCTGCTCCTGCGGATGGTTGAGCGCCTGGTGGATGAGCGCCAGCCACCTCGCCGCCGGCTCGTTGTCCTCCAGCACCAGCACGTTGCCGGCGGTCAGGGGAACGATCTCCTGAAACCTACTCATACAGCGTCGGTCAGAACCCCACATACGCCATGATGGAAGATGGCAAAGCGATGATACATACATCGACTGCTCGACATCGCACCATCAAATCAAGCCCACAAATCAATACACACGAACACGAGGAAGTGCCATGGCGCGCATTACCCTAAGACGTAAATGTCGGAGGACTCGTCCACCTGCAGGAAGTCCTGCAGGTTAAGCCCGTCGTTCGGGTTCTTCCCTCCCACGTTCCACGTACCAACGAACACCCTGCGTGCAATTTTTTGCATTGCATGTGGTAAATTCTCACAAACATCTTGAATGAATAGAAAAATATTTATCGAGACCAGGATTCAGAGATCAGATAACCAAACCAAGAATCGTCAAGCCAAACTCTACCTGTATTTGCAGGTGTCGTCATTCTGCTTCTTGGGCGAGTCCACGCAGTTCAGGCTCGCGCTCTTGAACCGCACGCGTGCCGCGCTCCGATGCGGCGAATCTGCAAATGAATGTTGGTACGTTTGTATCGAAAAGTTGCAGGATGGATCTGAACGGGGGACTGATTTATAACCTGGACCGCTGAAACTCTTCCCTTTCTTGCCGAAGATGTTGGACATGATGATGCGCTGGGAGCAGGGAGACAATGCCAAATCAGAGAAGCGCTTCCTTGTCGACATCGAGATCGAGATCGATGGATCTTACCTTTCCTGTCGATCGTCGCGGGTCACGTCGTCCGGTGTGTGAGGGCGCGAGACGTCGACCATGGCTTGGCCGGCATTCTATCGGCGTACGTGGCTGGCTACGGCATTGCCGCCGCTTTGATCGAGAGGATGTCGTGGAGGGAAAATTTTGGTTCCTCGGAGCGGGAGAGGATCGTGGCGAGGCTGGGGGCGGGGGAAACGGGGAGGAAAAACTGGGTGGTAGGGAGGGACTTGGCTGCGGAAGCAAACCGCCGGGCATGCAGGGTGTTGGTGCTCGCCGTTCAACTGCCTAGCTACCGGACACCTGTTTTTCTCCTCTTCTTCTTTTTTTATTTTCGTGATGAGAAGAGACGGCCGTAATAAACGGTTTTTGCTATGCGTTCTCGCAATCTGAAAGCAAACAGTGGAAAACAGCAGCTTTTGCTATCAAATTGTGCATCATAGCGAATCAACCTGTGGTTGAGTTGGTTAGGTGGACAGTGGTATCCCCAACCCACCAGGGTTCAAATCCTGGTGCTCGCATATATCCTGAATTTATTTCAGGATTTCCGGCGACATGCTTTCAGTGGGAGGAGACGTTCCCGGCGCCTACGGTGACTTCGTAAAATCTCAAGATGATATGCCGGCTCAGTATCTCGGAGGTGCTCATAGGGGTAGGGTGTGCGTGTGTGCGTTCATAGGGTTGAGTGTATGCGCGTATGTATGAGCGCTTGCGTCTGTACTGTGTTCAAAAAAAATTGTGCATCATAAAAAGAGATATTGTAGTTGTAACTTGATGTTTCTCGATATACTGTAGATTAGACTATTAATAAAGTATAAAGTCGTCTTGTATGTCTTGCTTGTGTCAAGAACGTCATATGTCCCTCTGGAAAGAATAATGATACACGCACGACGTTAAACTTGGGGTTCAATCTCGCTTGGACCAAGTGTACACGTACCCCATCTTGACTAAATAGAGCATAACTGTTCATGTCCTAATTTCTCAATCCGGTTAGAGATGGGGGGGGGGGGGGGG
>LR738712.1:617145404-617170501 GCA_902687465.1 Secale cereale | reverse complement strand
GGGGGCGAGAATAGCTCCATGGGTAGATTAACGAGCTGTTTGGCTCGTTAAACTCGTTATGATTAATGAGTTGTTCGGCTCGTTATGATTAATGAGAAAAAACCCTGCTCTCAACACAGTTCATTTGAAACTCGTTAAGCTCGTGAGTGCTCACGAGCGCTCGTTAACAGATTGTGATGTGCGTAGATATGTGTGTGTAGGTATGATTTTTAAGAAGGAAGATGGTGAAGAAAATGCACTAGTTTGTTGCCTCCTGTGCAAATTAGATTGAATAGATGGGCTGAGGTGCTACAAAATTTTGTCACGCAAGATAAATATATGTGTTGTGTTGTTACTAACGATCTTAACGAGCTACTCGTAAAACTCGTTAGCTTGTTCATTAAAATTGTTAAGCTTAACGAGTTGAAATCGATGATTGGCCCTATTCATTAAGAAGCGAGCCACGGGCTTAACGAGCCGAACTATCAACCGCTCATTGAGCTCACGGGTTATGAGCTTTTGGTGCAGCCCTAACCATGGGGTAAACATGATCTTACCTCGGGTCGGGCTGGTTTTTGGGCTTGTGGCTTGACAAACTTGAATATCCCAAGCCTAAGCCTGGTCTAAACCTAAAAAATATGCGTTTTCGCCCAAAAGCATGCCCGAAGCCAGAAACCCTGATCATGAATGTTGTTTTTTTGTTCGTCGACATGTAAGCTTGGCCCGAAGCCCTCTTACACGTCTCTCCCACAATCCTTGTTGTGTCTCCTCTTCCATCCCATGCCTCTCTTCTTATTTATCTTTCGCTGTCAAGGCGGTAGCATGAATAGTTGAATCTACATGATATGGAAGTTCTATGCCAAGGCGTCGGTATTTAAACATGGGCGTCTGGTTATTAGACGCGGGAGAGAAATCATTCATTGATCTTTAGAGACTATCCAAAGACTACCTTTTCTGGTGGAGATCGCAATAAGTCTATATGCATTTGTTCATCCCCATCTAGGTGCAAATCCTGCAATTCTCCCTAATTCGTGCCATCCAATCGTCCAACTCGGCGTTGCCGATCAAGAAGGGACTCGATGGAGGTCAAAAACAGGAGCAATTTTGTATGCTCTCAAATTTTTAGCACAACCCACCTCACATATCCCCTGCCTCTATCTATCTATCTATCTATCTATCTATCTACATTTAACTCTTTGAACCTCGCCTTCGTTCCTCCGGATCTTGGCTAGGCTCGGTGGCTCCAGCAGAATGGGATCAGAGGCATACAAGTGAATCCTCTAGACAATGTTATTCGCAGCTCGAGAGGCCAATAGACCATTGATTCCTCTATGCTCACCACGTCATGGCGGCAGGAAATACATATCGTTCAATGAAAGGCGTATCGTTCAGTGAATTTGTGACCTCCAGGTGACAGGTGCTGGTATCTACGAGAGAAGACGGTATGTGGATAACGGAGACCCATGTCATTTAAAGCGTAGGTCCAGTCGCAAGACTCTAATTACTGAAACGACCATTCATATGACAACGTTGATGCAAGACAATAGAGGATAATGATCCCTGCAAGGAGGAGTTCAGCTACTCAAATGTGAACCACCTACCCAACATATATACAATCGATGAAGTAGAATCACGTGAAAATGTCACCGTATTACCACTGCACTGACACGCTCGATGTAAACCAAGATGTGAAGTTTCCCGTGCCTAACCTCTCTACTGTCGCAAAACCAAACATTTATTTCCAGTATATTACTTTTCATATTATTTACTTTGTGCTCTTGACTTTCTTTCGTCTGCAACCAATTACAACACCCATTTGGTATATTTTGTGCTTATAGAACAATACTAATCCATGTAAATATTCAAACTGTTAATTCACACAAGATTTGTGACAACTTGTGTGTCTCAGAAATGACAAGACTAATATTGTCCTCCACTCCTTGTTGGGAACAATAACTAATTGGATACTTACTTGAACTTGCCAAACGATCATGTGTGTATTGCATGCCATCATGAGGGGTCAGTGCTATTCGGATATTTAGTAGTGTATGTCATCATCGCTGCACTGGACGGTGGTGAATCCTCCTATGTCGTGCTCGGTGCCTCAGCCAAACATAATCACGGGCGGCGAGAAGTGCAAGGGATCTCATCCACTGAAGATGCGGGGGAACCACCAACAAATGACGACCTAGACACAGCTAGCACCCCGGTCCTCTTCCTCGACACTATATCTCTGTCCCCACGGAAGATGACGAATTGGATACGGCTAGCTCCCCCATCCTCTTCAAAGCAACACATCTCCCTTCCCCCGCCTACATGATGGGAGGCCTCCGAGGAGGAGGACATGCTGAGCGATGCCATGAGTCGCACCATTGATGTATCGTGTAGTTTCCTGGGGGGTGAGGGGTACATCTGGGTGACAAGCCCCCTTCCTCAGAGCCGCGTCACATCTAGTGGAGGTGGCGGCATCCTTCTTCTGCACACCTACGAGAACGACGGGGAGACGCGAGGCGGGCGATGGCAGTAGTGATCGGTGAAGGTGTGCATGAGGGTGGATCATGGAGGGAGGGGGTCTCTTCCTTTTTTATGTTGACTGAGACTAGGAGACGTTGCGCTCGGGCCATGGTCATTACCTTATAGGCTTTGGGTCGTGTGCGCATTTGTAGGGAGTGGTCTTTGACGTACAAAAAATTGGGAGGAAGAAACCCCCCCCCCCTAATATTAGGTGCAGATATAGATTTTCATGAAAAGAAACAACCATGTAAAGAGTTTTCATTACAATGTTTGCATAATCTAAAAAACTGTGAACACCAACAACTTTTGTTATTGTTTCTTGGTCTGTTGAATTGTGCATCATCAAAAAAGATAGTAACTTGATGTTTCTCGAATAAATTAGATTGGTAAAGTATAAGTTCATCATGTATGTCTTGATAGTGTCAAGAACGATAGATCCCTCTAAAAAGAATATTTCGGCTTAATAATACACATACCACATTAAACTTGGGGTTCAATCCCGGTTGAACTAAGGGTACACCCTATACACTTGTTCATGTCAAGCCCCTCCGTTGGAGTGGCCCGCGAGGACGGCGACATAGGGCCTGTTTGTTTCAGCTTCGTTTGGATTTTAATCACATGTGGATTCTCTTCGGTGGCGGAGCTGATCCACCTTCACCATTGAAGTACACTTTGAGGTGCTTTAGGAAATTGCACTAAAAATGGCCCATATTCAGATTCAGCTTCACTCGCATAACTGATTCCAAATAGTTGTTTCGGTTTTCAAATTCGGCTTCCCTGGCAAAGCTGGATCTAGTCCCAGAATCCGAAACAAACAAGGCCGTAAAATGCCTCGCTACAACAGGCAGTGGCGGATCCAGGATTTGAAGTTACCGGGGGCGTGCTTTTAAAGAAAAGAAATCTAAGACATGATATAATCAAGAAAAATAGTTGGCCAAGAGTATGCATGCAAGCAAGACGATCAACAAAATAAATTTATCTAAGTAATTTGATTCTCAAGAACTAGGCAAAAAATTGCAACGGAAAAAATCACATAAAGACTAACTTGGACTTCCACTGGCTAAATCTTCCATGCGTGACCCCAAATATTTATTCTTCTAGTCCATTAGGTACCTGAAACATGTAAAAACAATCAGATTAATCTAAATCACAACATAGGATGCAATTTGTGTAAACAAAAGATAAGATAAATGTTTACCATTAAGTTGTAGTTATACGAGGAGGATTTGGAAGATGGCCTCTACGATCCCTTAGGCATGAAAATGTTCGATAATCTTCTTGTCTTCAATCCCAGCAAATATATCTCGCTCAACATAGCAAACCATCATATCATTCAACCATTCATCACCTATCTTATTTCTCAAATGTGTTTTTATTATATTCATGGCTGAGAAAGCCCTTTCAACTGATGTTGTCGCTACCGGCAATATCAATGTGAGTTTGATGAGTCGGTAAACCAATGGGAAACGCAAATACTCCTTAGTTTGAACTAACTTGACAGAGAGACTTGATAGATTATCACAACCACAAAAAAAGGTGATATTTTCATCACATCAATGTATATGTCAAGCTGACCACTTAAAAATTGTCGTTCTTCTGGATCAAAGTCCGCTGAGTAAACGTGTCGTGGAATTGTCACGGTAGATGTCCTAGTGTGAGGACTTAGTCGCGAGGCCAATGCATCTATGTGGTAGCTTGAGAGGGGTTGAGCGGAATCGAGAGATGCAACGCAAGAAAAGGATTTAGACAGCTTCGGGCCCCGGGAAACATCATCCGGTAATAACCCTACATGCTGTTTGTGGCTAGATCTCATTATGACCCTCATGGAGTCGCCGCATAAACCGGCTCTCCTTGTGTCTACCCCTAGAGATTGTTTCTTTCTTACTTCTCCCTCTTTGGGGAGCCCTGCCCCTCCTTATATAAGTTGAAGGGGCGGGCTACATATGGAGTTCTAGTAGGATTAGGACTAACTTATCTTCTATTACAAACGGGATACAAGTCCGGGTCAATATTACTTGTAAAAGAAATATTCCTCACGCCTTTCATCTCAAGCCGGCCCACCAGAGTATAAGCCGGACTTGGGCCTTGTCGTCCGTCTCCGCCCGCCGGGTCGCCAGTGAGTCGCCAAGTCCGACCGGGTCATAATTCCGGTCGGGTCATACCGCGGGGTATATCCCCGACAAAATGCTTGCAAGCTCAATTATCTTGTCATGGTCAAAGCTACTGAATGAGTCTCTAAGATCTAGACATGAAATGCAAATCAATAATCGGGTTGCTGTTTCACTAAATCGATTGCTCATCTTGGCTATGTTTCTATCAATCACCTCATTGAATATTTCTACCTTGTAGTGATGGAAGTAAGTAACTGACTTACGTGAACTCCTTGGATAACCCCTTGCTGAAATATTATCATTCATATTTGGCACCAGTATATCTCTGTGAACACAAAATGCAGTTACAGCCTCCAAAAGTGGCTCCCACACTTCATCCCTCAAATGCTGCAATAACCTTTTCACAGAGACAATCATGTTCATTGCACTGACTATGTTTCGTTCCTTTTGTTGCAATGCTTGCAACAAATCATTAGTCAGACCAAGCACTTTAATCATTGAGTACGAATTCAAGGACTTCCATTTGTTTCATCAAACCTGAAACTTTTCCTTTGTCGTCGTCATTTTCTCCATCTAAACAAATAGCATGTAGCATTTGGATCACCGAGTCCCACATTTGATAGATACGAACTAGAGTTATCTGGTGTGATCCCCAACGTGTATCACCAGGTCGTGCTATAGTTGTCTCTTGATGTTTCCCCTTCCTTTCATCATCTCCCCATTCTCCAATTGGAGTACAATCTTGTCATGATGTTTCTACAGCAGTGCATCTTTTCTTCTACAAGATGCACTTACCGTGGTCACAATGATATTTGTATAGCCAAAGAAATCACTAACAGCAAGAACTCCTTTCACAACAGCCACAACCACTAGTTGAAGTTGATGGTCAAAACAATGCACATAAAATGCATGCGGATTATCATCTAGCACAAGTTTCTTTAAGCCATTAAGTTGCCCAAGCATATTTGAGGCTCCATCATATCCTTGCCCACTCAGCCTAGACATGCTCAAATTATGGGTAGCAAACACTTTATCCAAAGATCGTTTGAGAGAAGCAGATGTGGTGTCAACAACATGCTCAAGACAAAGCAGCCTTTCTAAAGTCTCCCCTTACTTATTCAAGAACCTCAAAATCATAGCCATTTGCTCCTTGATTGACGCATCACGGGATTCATCAACAAGAAGTGAGAATTGACCATCCCCAAGCTCATTCATCATGACTTAAATATATTTTTCTGCACAAGCTTGCACAAATTGCTTCTAAATTTCATGACAAGTCATCTGATGATTTCCAGGAGCATTATCAAAGAGAACATCAACTGCTTCCTTACATCTCTGAGCATACCACTCTAGCATCTCAAGGAAATTACCCTTGTTTCTCGAATTCTTAGACTCATCGTGACCAAAAAAAGCAAGACCTTGCCTAGGAGGAAACCTTACAACACCAACAACAGCCAACAATCGGTTCTGGTATTCAATATGTGCCTTCTCAGTTTGACTAGTCATTGCATATGCCACACTTTGCTTCTGATTTTTAAAATCTTCACAATGCCTTCTTGAATTGTTGTGAGCACTCTTTGTTGAACCTACATGGAGCCTGAAGTTTTCAACTGCTTTCTTCCAGTTCGTATACCCAGTCTTGGTGAAGACTTCGGCCCCAAACTTTGAATGATTGTTGGTTTCTTGAAAAGAAAACAGTGAAAACAGTAAGCAGCTTCAATGTTCAGCTTCCAAGAATTAGGCTAACAAGACAACAAATTAAACATTATAGAACAGAAGAGAAGACTAGGGGAGGGCGAAAGAACTTGGTCCTTGTTGCCTCCGTTGGCAGCTCGCTTGTTGTTTTGAGCAGGGACCGTGGCGGCGGCGACGACGATGACGACGACTCCGCTTCCCGTGCGGACGGCATCCAGAACAGGCCGACACGCTTCTCCTTCTCCATCTAGCACCATCGGCTAGACAGACCTCGGCAGCGCCGGCAACTGCAAGACGGCACTGGAGGCGGCGTCACGTCTTCAGGCGTGATCGTTAGGCGTGAGTTTAGGACGATCAGTTCCACGATCGATAGAAATTAGAAAAGGACTTGTGAACGTGAAAATCAGGCTGCGTACTAATGGACTCATCTAATTTTTATTGGGCTTACTTGATTGTCCCATCTATAGATTAATAGATCTCCTAGCAAGCAGTTATCTTACCTGGCGTGCAAATCGTTTTCCTCTTCCCTCGAGATGCTCGACCAGACCTGAACCTTCCAGCGAACTTGCTCGCCTCCAATAGTGGCCGCCTGATAAATCAGTAGGGGGTACCCTAGATTTTGACAATTTACCCGGGGCGGCCGCCCCTACACGACCCCACGCTGGAGCCGCCCCTGTCAACATGACGCTACATCGAATAGGGTATGCAAGTTCGGGGAGGAAGTCGCCCCACATGGAGACGGTCCATACAGGAAGGGGGAGTTGGGTATCGTGGGGTTGAAAAAACACAAGCAAAATACATTGCGGTACCAAAAAATTGTAAAATATTCCAACTCTGTAATTTGGAAATACTAAAATCCTAGATATACTGACTCCGCAAATTTGTACTAGGAAGAAGTTCAATCTATGATTTGAACTCCGTGGAGGTGGAGCGTTTTGGGTCAGGTACACGGTTTCCTGAGCCGAAGCATGCCAAATGACATATATTTCCAAATCTATATCACTACCGGAACAGGGAGATACCCCGCTGGCCAAAGCAATGCCGACGGCCCCCGTCGGCCTACTCGTAGCTATGCCGACAGCCACGTCCTGGCTGTAGGCGTACCCAGGCCGTCGGGCTACCGCGAGCTAAGCCGACGACAACCGTCGGCACAGAAAGGACGTCGGCCTAGCTACGAGCACGCCGACAGCTGCTGTCGGCATACACTGGCCGTCGGCATACTCGTGGGCCCGGCGACCCCGCGAGTGACGGGCGGCTAACGCCGTCAGAGATATGCCGACGGTCGAGACGGTCGGCCGTCGGCATAGGTCCGCTTGCCACGTCACCGATCATGGGTGCACCGTCCAGCACCTATGCCGACGGCTGCCGTCGGCATATCTGCCACGTCAGTGATCCACGGCACGCCGCCCGCCTAAACCTGGCCGTCTCTATGCCGACGGCAATGCTGTCGACATAGTTAGATTTTTTTTTCATACATATTTTTTATGCCTTTTTATGTATTATTATATTAACTGACATGTAGCATGTGTAAATATAAACATACATATGAATATATATATGTAGTTTGTATTTTTTTTCCATAGATTATGAATATATATATATATATAGTTTGTATTTTTTCGAGCATGTTAATAATGTGCCGTCATGTTCTTTTGAATATAGGTCCTTATATTTTATTAAAATCAAAAACAGCTATGCCGGCAGAAGTTTTGTGGCGGTTGCAAACGCCCGGCACCCGTCTCCGGAGTGTGACCCCCCTCACGTCCGCGGTGTGCCCCCCTCACGGCCGCCGCCGCCGCCGGCACCTGGAGGGTGGAAACAGCCGCATCGGGTCTATATGGAGGGGACGTTGCTCCCAAGTGTTTCTATGGGATGACCTACCACAACCGGGTTGGTGTTGTGGCATGCTCGAAGAGGCGACACGCGTCTCCGGGGTGTGGCCCCCCTCACAAACGGCACCGCCGCCGGTACCTGGAGGGGGGAAACGGACGAGCCGGGTCTACACGAAGGGGATGTAGCTGTGGGTTTGGCCCGGATGTTGCTCCCAGGTGTCCCTCTGGGCTGACCTGACACAACCGGGTGGAGAGGTCCACTGGTCAAAGCCCGTCCGTGGGAAGTCAAAGGGCTAGATCTCGTGGTCAACTGCTCCTGGGTTAGGCGGGACGGGGGCCCTTGGGGGGTAGCAATGCCACCGGAGCATCGCACCGGCCTCTCATACATGCGGGATGGTGTTGTGGCATGTCCGAAGAGGCGGCACGCATCTCCGGGGTGTGGCCCCCCTCACGAACGGCGCCGCCGTCGGCACCTGGAGGTGGAAACGGACGCGTCGGGTCTACACGGAGGGGTTTTTGCAGTGGGTTTGCCCCGGACGTTGCTCACGGACGTCTGCAGTAACGATGCAGCATGAATATTATTGAAGATTCGGAGCGCGATAAAATTATGAGTCGTGAAGGGATAGCTCGCCCCGATGGTGGTGGACCACACCGGAGGGGGGAAACGGCCATGTTGGCAGCCTTGGGTAGGGTCTTGTGCTGGGTTAGACTACTGGATTATAATAAATTAGTAGTAGATTTATTTAAAAAAAAAATTGTTGCTAATTAAATAATAATATATATGCCTACGGCTAAGCCGTCGGCATAGGTGCCACATGGCGTCTTCTCCAATGCCGACGGCTACCTTATCCATCCGCCGGGCGCCCCATCAACTCATTCCCCTCATCTCTCCCCGACCCCGATCCCGCGCGCCCGACCCCTGCCGCCGTCGCCGCATTCGGCCCTGCCCCTGCCCACTCCAGCCCGCCCCCTCGCCGGTGCCGCCCCCGCCGTCTCCACCCGCCGTCCCTACCGTCTCCACCCCTGCCGCCCCGCCGCTGTCTCCACCCGCCGTCGCCCAGGCCTCCCCCGACCGCGCTGCCACCCCGGCCTCCCCCTGATCCCACCGCCGTCCCGGCCTCCCCTCGACCGTGCGTCGGCCGGGGCTCCTACCGGCCGCACCTCCTGCCGGCCCGCGCGCCTGGCCCTCCCGTCCCCGTCCGCCCCTGCCTCAGCAGCCCCTCCACCACTGCCCCCTGCTCGCCGCTGCACCGGCCGCCCCTGCCTCATCGTCCCCGGCTGCCCGGGTGAGATTTTTTTTATTTTGTTTTGCATTTTTTACTGCTTGTTATGTGATAGATGCATGTGTATTGAAATATGGATGAATGGATGGATTGATGTATATTGGTTAGTTTTGTCTTTGGTCAAGTTAGTGATGTTGTCAAATAGCTATGTGAGATGCGCTAAAAAATTGAAGAACAAAATTGGTATATTTGAGATGTTGTCAAATAGCTATAGTTTCATTTTGTGATGTTGACAAAATTGGTATCTGATGAGTAGTTATTTTATCATGATTATCTTGCTAAAAACTGAAGAACAAAATTTGACACTTGATGAAAATTAGGATTTGAAGTATCATGATGATCTAAAACCTTGACTAGATGTCATTAGCAATATGATTTTTTTCATAGTTTGAAGTGTCAATGCTTTATGTGATGTGATGCCCTCAAATTTTTTGACTCGGTAAAATTTACAGGCTTTGTGGTATTTCATCTCCTTGGAGACTTCGTCGTCCGTGATCCTGCCGCTGCTCGACTACTTCCTCTACAACGGAGGGTGAGCTACGAATCCACCTTCTCCTCCTACCCTATTTTAAGTAGATTTCATTTTCACATCAAGTCGCGTAACCTAGGCGTCTACCGTCCGAAAGGGTTGCATCGATAAATATGCATTCAATTGCATATTTATCACAACAGCTCTTTCGGATTGTCCAGCACTTTCCACGGACAGCCCGAGGGTGTGTAGATTGGGTACGTTGTTCATGCTCTACCCCGTTCTGAGACAGGATTTCGATGGCGCCTCCCTGTTGTTCTTCGGATGCACATTCTCTCGGCATTTTTCGAGACGTGTATTTGGAGAACAGTGGGGAGGTGCTGCCGAAATTTTGTCTCGGAATGGGGCAGAGAATGGACAACGTACTCAATCTACACATTCTCAGGTGGGATTAGGACCCATCTTTACTTATTACAGATGTAGGTGGATTAAATGTCGTTTCTCGTCAACCTTGTAAAAAATAAAATATTGATGTGAGTAATTTAAATGAATCCTTAATTTTTTGTGTGTGGCTTTCAATAAAGCAAAGATGGCAGATAATCAGTGGATGTATAGTGGGTTTTTCCGTCGGAATCAAGTAACAATAGAGTGGGTCTAGAAAATTGATGTGTTTTTGAAAGAGATATTCCTAGTCCAATGAGGATTGTGCCAGAATGCCCGTGTGCCAAATGTAATAGACGTATGCGCAGAGATAAGAGTGAGATGACTAAGCACATTCGCATGCATGGATTTATGCCTAACTTTAATATGCCGATAAACTTTGCCCAGCGGGGTTGTGGTAGAGAGGAGGTGATACGACAACGTGTCGCTGTTTATGAGGACGATGGGGTTAGAGACATGCTAGATGATGTCTTTGCTACACAGCCGACACCTCCGTCACATTCAACGAATGAACCGGAGGAGCCGGAGGAAACTGCAAAGGCCTTCCTGGATATATTGGCCTCGTCAAAGAAACCTCTTTATGAGGGTGCCAAGCTGTCTGTGCTGGATGCCATCTCGCAACTGATGGCAGACAAGGCTAAGTACAGCTGTAGCAGAGGTTCCTTCGAAGCATTTCTGGGAGTATGGGCTAACAGCCTGCCTGAGGGCCATGAACTGCCAAAAACCATGTACGCTACGAAGAAAATCATGAAGGCGCTCTCCATGGATTATGAGAAAATACATGTTTGTCCAAATAATTGCCTTTTGTTTAGGCATGAGTATGCGGATGGCAACTACTGTAGGAAGTGCGGTTCCTCTCGGTATATTGAGGTGGTCGATGAGCATGGTCAGAAGCAGCAGCTAAAAATCCCTGTGAAGGTTCTTCGGTATCTTGATTTTATAAAAAGACTGCAGCGCCTTTTCATCACCGAGGAGTCTGCCAAAATGATGAAGTGGCACAAGGAAGGGAAAAGGTACAATCCAAAAAAATTGTACATCCATCAGAAGGTGAAGCATGGAAGTCATTCGATATAGAGTACCCGGAGGAAGCAGCCGAGGCTGGGAATGTCAGAATTGCTATAACAGGTGATGGGTTCAATCCATATGGTATGTCGTCTAATCCATACAGCTACTGGCCCGTATTTGTTATTCCGCTCAATCTCCCTCCCGGCTCCCTAATGCAATGCAAGACCATGTTCCTGTCGCTTATATTTCCGGGGCCTGAATATCCGGGGTAGAATTTGAGTGTGTTTATGCAGCCGTTGGTGGATGATTTGCACCATTCTTGGTACTTCCCGAGGTTGACATACGACCGGCATCTGCAGAAAAATTTCTTGATGAAAGTTTGGCTACAGTATTGCATGCATGACTTTCCCGGCTATGCCCTGTTCTGCGGATGGTGTACAAGTGGAAAGATACCTTGCCTAGTGTGCATGCAGGCCTTGATTTTCATTTGGCTGAAGAAGGATGGCAAGTATGTTGCCTTTGACCTGCATCGGCAGTTCCTCCCTCCAGACCATCCTAATAGGAAATACAAGAAGAACTTCACAAAAGGCAAAGTTGTCCATGAAGTAAACGAGATTCCAACATTTTCTGGTGCGGATGTGGGTTGCTGTCTCGCAGTACTACGACATCTACCTTCATCAAAAGATGACCAAAACTCAAGCGCAGAGGCAACGACTTACCTTGAGGCGGGAGCAGTTCATGAAGGTAACTATTATTGACTTTTCATTGTTTCAAGCAGTCAACTATATGTTTCGTGCTCACATGTCATGCTTCCAAAATTTGCATAGGTTATTCCTCATTGGTGCTATGGAAGGGATGACGGATGGGCGAGTTTGGTGGATAGGTCGCTCGGAGACGATGCAGAGTTTGCTGCCAAGAGCAGCAAGGCCCGGACTAACCATGGAAAAGACGGGACACACGGACAAGGAAACAGGAACCATTGGGGCTTCAAGGCCATGAAGGTATATCTGTATGCATGATGCATTTTTGTTCTTCTTTACCGTCATGTTCTTATGTATGGCTAACTTCTGTTTGACGTTGCAGGAGGACAAGTTGAAGAGGCCGCTCTCAGACATTGGCTCATGGAAGCTAGCCCGCGAGCGGAGTGATCGCAAGGACGGCGAGAGCCAGTACTACGGCAAGACCGAGGAGCACCTGGAGTCTTACACTCAGCACTTTCAGAGGTTGCATCCGGATGTTCCTGTTCCTGATGTCGCCCAGTCTCAGATCGACGACACGGCGGTGATGGCGATCCAGGGGAAGTCCCCTGGCCGGTATCCGTGTTTCGTTGGCTTGATCACTCCTTCGGTCTCGTACACACGGCTTTGGGCTACCAACCCTAGCCCGTTAGAGAGTACGGGCCGTTCGCAACCTCCCTTAGCCCGCCAGCATGCTGTAAGTACTTCCCCTTTATCTTCTTTCTCTCTAACATTCTCAGTTTATTTTCAGCATTGCTCACTTAGAAACAAGCTAAATTATGTAGGCATATAAGGCCTTTGTCGAGCATATGAATCTCGAGGTGCGGGAGTACTTGCAATGAGTGAAGGCAAACGATGATTACAACCGTCAGATGATGACGGTTAGTTTTGCCCTCTTAAAACCAAGCTAAATTTTTGCACTTTCAATTCATTCTGACCTTCTAGTTTGCTTCTTTAACTAACATCCAAGCTATGTTGGTGTCTTGGAGTAACCGCACGGATCCACCACAAATGGGACCCCCACCACCACCTGCGGGAGAACCCCCACACGTGCCCAGGTTCGATGAATGGGTGGCACTAGGCATTGATAGTCTGGTTAGTACATTTGCCTAACTACGGACAAACTAGTTCTCGTTCATTCAACACTATCATATCATATTTACCATTAGAATCTTCTCTCAAATATGTAGGGGACCGGTGGTTCGACTCCTGCTTCGTCGACCCTAGTCACTCCGATCTGGCAGAGTGGTGGTGGTCTTGGCGGTGGCGGTTTTGGCGGTGGTAGTTTTGGTGATGGTGGTCTTGGCGGTGGTGGTTTTGGCGGCGGTGGTCTTGCTTGATGTCGATGATGATACCCGTGCATGTGGCCGTCGTGTCATACCTTTCATGTTCCTACTTGTTAGTTTCTGCTTTGAAATGATGTTCCATGTCTTGCACTACTTATGTTCATGAACTTTCACCGGTGATGATCTTTAGATGGTGAACTTGAGTATGTTTAAATGATGATGATGAACTTGAGTATGTTTAGATGATGAACTGTCATATTTCTGCATAATCCCATATTTTCTATTTTGAAATACTGTCAAAATGAATTGAAAAAGAGAAAACAGGGATAAAAACAACTATGCCTACGGCAAAGCCGTCGGCATAGATGTGCACAGGGCTTCCTAGGGCCTGCCACGTGGCAGGGCTATGCCTACCGCAAAGCCGTCGGCATAGATTTTCATCTATGCCGACGGCTTTGCCGTAGGCATAGCCCTACCGCCAGGAGGCACCAGAGGATGCCACATGGCGTGGCTATGCCTACGGCAAAGCCGTCGGCATAGATTTCATCTATGCCTACGGCTTTGCGGTAGGCATAGCCCGCCGCCAGGAGGCACCACGGGAAGCCACGTGGCATAGGTATGCCGACGGCCTAGATTCTCACCTATGCACCTATGCGGACGGCTTGGCCGTCGGCATACCTATGCCACGCGGCTTCCTGTGATTTGTCAGCGCTTTTGACGGCGCCGTCCGTTGCCGTCAGGCGAAAAACATTGCCGACGGCCGAACGGGGCCCTTCGGCATAGACCCCTATGCCGACGGTCTAACAAGACTACGCTGACGTGATCTATGCCGACGGGGCTATGCCGACGGCAGCCGTAGGCATAGATCTATGCCGACGGGAAATGGCCTATGCCGACGGCGGCGAGTCCGGTAGTGTATATGCAAGTCGCTCTTTCACATCTCACCCACAATCCTAGCCGTATATATGTGTTGTTTGATTTTCATTGTGGGTCTACATGTGCTTCACAAAATCATTGAGTAGATGCGTGTGTACCTCACGATCTCGAAGATTTAGATGCATCTGCAGAAAGTTCATGAGCTGAGCTGCATCTTGATCTTCCGAGATTTCAACTTGTTCACCAGGTGCTTCAAAATCATTTGCTTGGGCTACATCATCACCATCATTCTCGACAAACACATTGTGCAAAATAACACAACATGTCATCAACTGCCACACAATTTCTGATTTCCACATCAATGCAGCGCTACATACAATTCCCCAACAAGCTTGAAGCACACCAAATGCCTTCTTCACATCCTTCCTAGCCGCTTCATGCATTGTTGCAAAGTGGTTTTGTTTATTTCCATGCGGTTCGGATATGGTCTTCACAAACGCCGCCCACTAAGGATAGATATCATCGGCAAGATAGTATCCCATGTTGTACTCTCGGCCATTGATGATGTAGTTACATGGCGGTGATTCCCCATTGCAAAGCCTCCTGAACACCAGAGAACGTTAACGCACGTTGATGTCATTGTGAGAACCCAACATTCCAAAGAAAGCATGTCAAATCCATAAGTCATGTGATGCCAATGCTTCTAGTATGATGATGGCATCTTTGGTGTGACCTTGATACATTCTCCGCATACCATTGGGGTAGTTCTTCCATTGCCACTGCATGCAATCAATTAATCCAAGCATTCCTAGAAACCCCTTTGCCTCTCCAATAGCCAATAACTTCTTCGCGTCATGCGTATTTGGTTCTCTGAGATACTCAGTTCCCACCTCCTCCTGTGCTCTCCCCCATCCTGACCATCTCACCAACGACATCTGCAGTAGTGCCAAGTGCAAGCATCCTTAGTGCAGCCGTGTACTTCTGCTTGAAGTAGTCGCTGTGTACCTCCACTCACTCCACAATGCGCAAAAACAATGGTTTCCGCATGCGAAAACGGGGACAAAAATATGGGTCATCCAGGAAAGTAGGCTTGGGAGCAAAGTAGTCCTTGGAATAGAAGAACTCATCTTGAATCATTTGATCAAGCTCCGTCGGTCCATACTCCTTGTCCGACAAAGCATTGGAATCCACCGTTTTCCCTAATAAAATCACAAAATATCCGGTCAGACAATGTGTCGAACACATTAAGCGCAAGGGGAGCCAGAGACTTGCCGGACGTACCGCGGTGGCATCTGGGCCCGCGACGTCGACGACGTCCCCCGCGGCGATCTGGCGGCGCAGAGGCTAGGAACGACTGTTGAGCGCGCGCGGAGCTGCAAAACGAACGACGCGGAGGAGGAAGAAGAGATGCGATAACAAATGGATCTGCCACGTATGAGGATGGATTTGAATGCAATTTGGGTGAGGTCAACCTGTCGGGTCCTACGTGGCGGGTGTGCCCATGCGCCCCGTATCCGCCCCATGTTTTGGCTGAATATACGGGGTGTCGATCAGCACGGGCGTCTAAGGCCTGTTTGAGATGTCCGCATGGGTCAAAATTTCGCGACCGGGCGGGCCGTTCCGATGTTTGAAGCCGGTTTAGGACGCCCGGTTTTAGATGCTCTTAGCATACGTGGATAGGCCAACACCTGTTCCATGACTCTCTCCAATAATCTTTGAAAATAAATCCTTTCTTGGCCGAAAGTACCTTTCTACACACAGGAGCAAATGCTCCTGGTGTGATCAGTAAAAAAAAGATCCTGAAAAAGTTTATGGCATTCTTTCACAAATGTTTGTTATGCATGCATCACATTGGTGGAAGTAAACAAAATCAGTACTCTAAAATGCTTTTGTATGTTACTTACAAAAGCATTTTAGAGTACTGATTTTGTTTACTTCCACCAATGTGATGCATGCATAACAAACATTTATGGAAGTATGCCACACAAAAAAATTCAGATTTTTTTGATTTTTTTTTTGAATTGCTTCTGGGCGTAGAAACTCCGCATCCTCTCTCAGCAATCCTACTTGTGTCTCGTATCGCAGATGCCTCTTTGCTCATTTCTCTTTCTTTATCACACGAATAGCATGAGTGGTCGAATGCTCCAGGCTATGAAAGTTGTGTGCCAAGACATCTGTTTCCCTCTCTGAACATAAACGCTTTATTATTAGTCGTGAGCGATCAATCAGTCATTGATCGTTAGAGACTACCCAAAGACGAGGACAATATTTTGGTGTTGGGTAGCATCTGCACCAGGTGATGAACAGTAAATTAAAAGAAATAGTAAAAAGAATAGAAAAATTGAAATTTTCTGGCACGAAAGATGAACAAGTTTTCTACTAGCTGTGTGCGAATCGTATGGTGATATGGTATGATAGGAGCCCTGGACAAAAAAACAGAGTTTTGAGGAAGGTGCATTTATTTATTTATTTTGGGCCATTGATTTTTGTTTTCTCTGTTCCGAGCTCTTCCGATGTCATATTGCCATCAAACTTTGCGCGCATACAAAAAACTTGTTCACCTCGGATGTGTTAAAATTTCAGATTCTTCTAATATACTTTCTTTATCCGGAAATACTTGTCATCAAAATAGAAAAAAAAAGATTTATCTAAAACTAAAATACATCTACATACATCCATTTACGGACTGAGAAGTATTTGGCTATTTTATTTGGATTTACTGTTCATCCATGAAGTGTCTAGCTATGGATTATGCTTTCGTTCATCCCCACCCAGGTGCAAATCCTGCAGTTCTTCCCCAATTTGTGCCATCGAATCGACCCAACTCGACGTTGCCGGTCAAGAGGGGGCTGCTAGAGGTCGGAAACAGGAGTAAATTTCCTGGTCCGCTCTCTCTATTTCAGCACAGCCCTGTCAACCCACCCCTCCCTCTCTCTCTCCCCGCACCACGCCTCCATCCTCCGGATCTCGGCTCTGCTCGGCGGCGCCAGCAGAACGGCCGGAGTCGGAGGCATTCGAGCGAATCCCGCCGACAACGTTGTTCACAGCTCGAGAGGCCAATAGAGCATTGATTCCTCTGTGCTCGCCACGTAATGGCGGCGGCGCTCATGGACGGCGAGCTCGGGAGCCTCGTGAAGGTGACGGCGGCGGTTTGGGCGGCCATGTACTACGCCCGCAAGGCCGCCGCGCTCATACGCCCTGGCGCGGCTCGCCTCGCCGCGCTCCTGCCCGCCGTCGCGCTCTTCTGCGCGATCCCCTTCGCCTTCTCCACCACCACGTGCCGCGGCAGCTCCGCCTTCTTCCTCTGCTGGCTCGGCACCTTCAAGCTCCTCCTCCTCGCCGCCGGCCGCGGGCCCCTGGACCCGTCCCTCTCCCTGCCCCACTTCGTCTTCTCCGCCTCCCTGCCCGTCAAGTTCCGGCAGTCCACCTCCACCTCCGCCAAAGCGAAGGGCCAAGATCCCGCTTCGGGCCGCGGACACGGCCCGGCCAAGATCCTCGTCTCCGGCGCCGTCATCCCCTTCATCATCTACGCGTACCAGTTCAAGGACGCGATGAGGTGGTGGCAGCTCGTCCTGATGTACACCGTGCACATCTACTTCTCCCTGGAGCTCCTGCTGGGCTCGGTGCACGCCCTGATCCACGGCGTGCTGGGCATGGAGATGGAGCCGCAGGTGGACCGGCCGTACCTGGCGTCGTCGCTGCGAGACTTCTGGGGCAGGCGGTGGAACCTCATGGTGCCCGCCATCCTCCGGCCGTCGGTGCACGGCCCCGTGCGCGCGCGCTTCGGCGACGCGGCGGGCGTCATGGCGTCCTTCCTCGTCTCCGGGCTCATGCACGAGGTGATGTTCTACTACATCATGTGGCAGCCGCCCAGCGGCGACGTGACCGCCTTCTTCGTGCTGCACGGGGCGTGCACCGCGGCGGAGGGGTGGTGGGCGCGGCACGCCGGGTGGTGGCGCCCGCCGCGGGCGGTGGCGGTGCCGCTCACGCTGGCGTTCGTGGGTGGGACGGGGATCTGGCTCTTCTTCCCGGCCATGGTCAGGGGCGGCCTGGACGAGCTTGTGCTGCAGGAGTGCCAGGGCTTGGTGGTGGCCATGGAGCAGGCCGGCCGTTGGCTCGCCGGCGGCGCCGACGCCGGCCCCATTCTTTCCACCCGCTGACCAGCAGAAAACATGCGCTGTGACGAGGGATTGATCGCGTGCCGTAGGATTAAGATCCGAAGGGAGATAGGAGTATACTACTACTACTTGTGTTGTGGACTGGTAGACTTTCAAGATCGTGATTGAACATTCATTGATCAATAATAATTAAATATACTGATATTCAGATCTTGGATGGCCGCGATCTCTACTACAGTCTGGCGATATCATTTTCTTAATTAAAACAAATTAATGATTTGCGGCGTACTCCCTCCGTTTAGGCTATTTTTTAAATAATACTTTTTTTTATTAATTTGCAGAAATAATACATTTAGGCTAATTAACGGAGGGAGTAGCTGCTGACCGGTGAGCTGTTTTTAATCTTCTTCTTCCCAGGCTGACTCGTACTGTACACTCAGCTGACATAGAACGGCGGCACTTGGTCGTGACCGGTGTAATTTCCTACTTCTAGCAGCGTCAGAAATTTTCGACGAGGATTCGCGAGCTTTTCCCAAAGGACCCTAAGAGAAAATACACTGTACGTCACTAAATTTGAGCCGGGTGACAGTTTGGTATCACTACTTCAAAATACCCTAACTACGGTCCAAGTACTTGCGCAAGGGGTTCACTTTGGTCCATTTGTACGATTTCGTGTATGTATTTGCTGACTTGGCTCAGTCAGTGGCCGCCAGCTCGCCTTAACCAACGGCTGCTCGCTTATCCCCTCGCTCTCCTCTTCCTCTCCTCCCAACCCTAGCCCAACTCCCGTCCCCGCCGCCGCAGCCATTGCCGACGTCGATGCCCTCCGCCGTTGCAGCCATTGCCGACGCCCTCCTCCGCCGCCTCCGTCCCCGCCGTCATGTCGTCTTCCACCTCCGTCCGCACTGCATTGCGTGGCTGCTCCGTTGTTGTACCATGCATTGATCGGGTGCCCGGATTGCGGCAAGCAGGTAGGGTTCTACCGGTCTAGTGGCGTGGTTCTAAGCCTGATAGTACGAGTAGGGGCTACGAATGAGGAGGCAAGGCCCTAGCTATGGTGGAGTTGTACACAAGGTGTTTTATGAGTTCAGGCCCTTCTCGGAGGAAGTAACGGCCCTACGTCTCGGTGCCCGGAGGCAGTCGACTGATATGTGTATATGTGTGAGTTACAAGGATGCGAACCCTTGTACTGGAGGAGGGGGATGGCTTATATAGTGCGCCAGGACCCCAGCCATGCTCCACGTTACTAAGGGTTCAATGTACATTAAGGCAGACGTTACCGGTAACGTCTCCAGTAAAGAGTAATAAAGGCATTCACTACGGCGAGTAAATACCAGACCGTTGTTGTCCTAAGGGACCTTTGACATTCGGGGGTCGAGTGCCTTGGATGGGTCGAGTGGAGTTGAGTCGTCTTGTAGGTGATGTCCAATCGAGTGGGATGTCCTCTTGGGCCGTCTCAGTTGACTGTCCTTACCATCACAGGTTTTGTCTTTTGACCTTCTTGGGTAGTGACCTTGGGTGGGGTACCTTGGTCAGGCCTGTGACCCTACCCTAGGTCTGTAACCTCGTGAGTAGCCCCCGAAGGGATTGAGGCTTGAGCAGGAGAGAGTGCTGAAGAGAGCCTTGGTCCTGGCTCGACGCCCTTGGGGTAGTCTTCTCTGAGCTTGTGGACTAGGCTGTTTTTCTCAATCTCGTCTTGGTCGCCTTGATCGATTCTGGAACCGTCGAGTGTGTTTCTTGTGTTGTCTGTCGACGGAACTTTGCGCTAGGCGTCAGGCGCCGTTGGCGTGCGCAATTTTCGGCGGGATCGGTTGTTCTCTGGTCGCCGGATTTCGCGGGATTTCGAAATTTGGGGAAGCGTGCAGGGCGGGTCGTGCCGCAGCAATCGGGCGGATATGCTCGGGACGCCTCGATCCTTGCGTCACCTTTTTCGCCACGTATCGCGTCCACGCCTGTTGCGGGATTTGGTATGATCGCTCGGGGCCACCGGTCAGTCACTCGACCGTGGTGCTATAAATGCGTGCCGAGCCCGAAGCGAGGGCACTGTGCGCCCATTCCCTGTTCCTTCGCCTCTGCCTCTCCGCCGTGCCTCTGCTCCTTCTCGCTTTCTCCACAGCCACCGCCAGCTCGCGTGCCATTGGCAAGGACAAGACCGCGGCGATGGAGCGCTCGAAGAAGGCGGCGACGGGGAAAGGGAAGCGGTCCGGCCGTGGCGGATCGTCGTCGAGGTCCAGGCTCCCTCCTGGTTGGATCCAGGGGGATTGGATCAGGTCCACCATCACGGTGGAGGACTTGGAGGAGCTGGAGGAAGAGGGGCTGGTTGCCCGCGGCTCCTGGCAGGTGCCGGAGGGCGAGCTCGAGCCTCGGCCGCGGGAGGGCAAGTGCGTCCTCCTCGCGACCCACGTCGACCGAGGTTTCTTCATGCTCCCGCACCCTTTCTTTCGCGCTTTCTTGCACTTCTTCGGCGCCTAGTTGCATTACTTCACGCCCAATTCCATTGCCTTCCTTGCCGCGTTTACCTCTATGTGCGAGAACTTCCTCGGCTGTAGGCCGCACTGGGGTTTGTTCAAACACATCTTTACTTGTCGCTCGCAAACCGTCAAGCAGGCGAACCCGAGTGACGAGAAGACGCACGTCCTCCAAGCGTGCGGTGGGCTCGGTATTCAGCTTAGGAATAGGAGCGCTTTTCCCCCTATGATTCTTCCGGAGTCGGTTTGGGGTTGGCAGTCGACTTGGTTCTATTATAAGGACAGTCTGACTCCCGGTCACTCGACTTGACTCCCCCCTTTCTCTCTTGGTCGAGCCAGCCAACCTCCGTCAATGATTGTGGGTCGGGCCGAGAGGGCGAAAGTGAACATGTTGGTGGAACGGGTCGTCCAATTGGTCCGTGAGGGAGTCACATGGTTGGACCTGCTTGAGGTATACCTCATGCGGAGGATCCAGCCTCTCCAGGCTCGGGACCACCCGATGTGGCTGTACTCCAGCACCGACGACTCATCACGAGTCCACCCGGAGGCAGCGGACGTGAAGTACGTGGCGCATTGCCTGAAGTGCGTCACGGGGAACAAAGACAACCCCAGGGGGTCCGGGAGGGTTCTCCCATTCGACGCCGACCATCTTCCTGACAAGGTATGTCCTTGGCTTCCGAGTGGTGTTCCTGTTATTGGCTTGTAGTTGTCTTGATGAGTCCGACTAACATTTGGCTGATCTTCCTTCTCTGCAGATCTATATTGAAATGTACTCGGTGCCCAACGGGGATCAGGTCCAAGAGGGCGAAGAGGGCGTGGGCGATGTCTCCGAGTGGAAGTCTGACGAAGAGACCGAAGAGGAGAGCGAGGACTACAGCAGCGGGGAAGAGGTCGAGTCACCTCCCCGTGACGAGAAGCGATCCAAGGGGAAGCACGACCCAGGGGTCGTGCGCTCTCGGACGGGGCCCTCCAGCTCCTAGGCGCCAAAGCGAGCTCGCACGGCCACTCCTGACCCATCTGAGAAGGCGCCCAAGCAACCCAAGGTCACCACCACCAAGCTCCGGAAGGCGCTGCCCAAGATCAAGGTGGATGTTCCCATCGCCTCCACGTAAGTGCTATTCAGCTTTGTTCCTTTCTGCCTTTCGGAGGTCGACTCTGTCTTCGTCGACTCAACTTCAAGGAAATTCCTCAGTGCTGCTGCTTCTGCGACCTCGATGGACATCGACAAGGGTCGGGACGATGAGGAGACCGCGAATGCTGCTACGTCCCGCGCATGTGCGAGTTGTAGATCGTGCTTTGCATTTCGTCGGTTAGAGCTGGCGGTCGACTGAACCTCACAATTGTTCGTTTTGAAGTGCCGTGCCACGTCATAGAGCTCCCAGACGATGATGATGATGACGAGGAGCGCTCGGGAGAGGCTCGACGACGCACGGGGAGGAAGGGCCGGAGGTGCCTTCTGGCCCAGAGGCCCAGCGACAGGAAGACGTGGTCCGGACCACGGTCTCCTTCGTCGTTCCCGTGTCGATTGAACGCCCAGCTTCGTCGGCTGGAGGGGCCGTCAACCTAGCGCCTGCTCCAACCGTCGACCCAGCGCCCGCTCCGACCGTCGACCCAGCGCCTGCTCCGTCGTTCGTTCTCTTCTCCACCTATCGCCTCCTAGAGGATCCCGTGGGCGCGGCTCAAGAAGCCATTCGCCAGGCGGGGCTAATGATGGAGAAGACAAAGGCAGCGTACGAGGCCAGCATGGCTGCTTACGACGCTAGTTCTGCCCTTCGGACCAATGTCCAGGTTTGTTTCCTCCAACTGATTGGCCTGCTGTGCTGCAATAGTCTTCAGTTTGAAAAATCTACTACTTTGTTCGTAAGATGATGCCATGTCACACCCACTGGGTGTTTTCTTGTCGTGTAGCCTTTAGCGTTTGAAGGCCTTTTGCCTTCCACGGTCGACTGAAGTCTTCGGTCTACTGTGGTCTTAGAATTACTTGTTTGCTTTGAACTTGACTTGAGCTCGGGCCAGACTGATCTTGGCCGAGCGAGAACCAGTAGGGGCACTCTCAGTGCACCCACTGGGTGTAGTCCCCGAGACCGTGGTCAACTGCTGGAAGTCGGCCATGGTCTGATAATAGAACTTTCCTCCTTGTTGTTTTTTTGAGCTCGGGCCAGACTGATCTTGGCCGAGCGAGAACCAGTGGGGGCACGCTCAGTGCACCCACTGGGTGTAGTCCCCGAGACTACGATTGAGTGTTTGACTCGACTGTAGTCTTAGAACTCTGATTTGTTGTGTTGATGTAGAAATCTTGCGAGTTTGGAGCTAAATTTGCGGATCTTGAGAAGAAGCAGATCTAGCTCAATCTTGACTTGCAGCTGGCTCGGGACCACTTGAAGAAGACGCAGGACGAAGCAGCTGGTAACTGACGCGAGCAACTCGTCGACTGATCTTTGATAAGTATGTCCCGCGTTCCCTCATGTTCATCCGTCTAGTGATGTCTCTTGTAGGCCAACTGAAGGCGGCCTTGGAGCAGAAAGACCTCGACTTGGCGGCGGCGCAGCAGCAGGCTCAAGAGAAAACATAACTGGCAGAGCAGAAGCTGGCTTCCGTTGGCGTGCTTGAGGCAGAGATCACCAGGCTGAAGGGTTCTCTCGACGCGGCTAACCAAGAAGTGACTCGACTAAAGAATGCCAAGAGTGCTCTGAACGACAAATACGAGGGCCTCTTCCAGAAGAAGAACGATCTGGAAGCTTATCTGAGCGACCTCATCAAGAAGTGGTATCTCGTGCTCGAAGGTATGTCTCTTTGGCTCAGACTAAGTGGGATTGGTCGACTCGTATCTTGCTTGCTGACTCGACGTGTTTCTTCTGGTGTAGAATTCTGCCGCAACTTCGAAGAAGAGACTGGGCGGGTCGAACCCGGTCTGGACCCAGCAATTCCATAGTCAAGGACGAAGCTGCCATGAATATCTTGAGGTTGGAGTCCCGCCTTACCGCTGCCACGGGCTACCTGGGTCGGCTGAAAGCAGTGATGGCTTGGATCGACGCTGCGCTCTGGAGGGGAGTCGTGCAGGAGAACGACCTCGAGTCCCTGAGGACTCGACTCAATGAGATCCCTAGTCGAGTGCAGAAGTGGAAGAAGTCATCCGCCCGTCGTGGAGCTGACGTGGCACTATCCTTGGTCCGTGTGCATTGCAAGGAAGTGCAGGAGAGGAGGCTCGCGGTGCTCAATGTCGCAAATACGAAGGAGCTCCAGTTCCAGTCATTCATGGAGACTTTCTTGGAAGCTGCCACCCGTATCGCCGATGGGATCGACCTGGACCAGTTCATTGCGCCTGCGAGTCCGCCTCCTCCTGAGGAGTGAATGAACTTTGATACTTTGATTCAATTTGCCTTGGAATGCCGAGTGATCGTGTAACCGTCAAACTCTTGTGGGCTCGTGGCTCAGGTACTCTTGCTTGAATCTTGCGGGGCTTTTATCTGGATTTGATTCCTTTGCTTCCGACTATTTTTGATCGCTTGGACTTTGGGTCGATGTCTTGACGGCAACGTTGTGCTTGTGGTGGGGCTCGGTGGACCGCAGCTAAGCCCCCAAGTGAGAGGGTCGCTCTTCACTCGGAGTGGTTTTGTAACTTAGGCGATTCCAAGCTACGTTGTATTTGTAGCGGAGCTCGGAAGACAGAGCCACAATACACTTATGACGCAGCTCGGAGGACCGTAGCTAAGCCCCCGAGTGAGAGGGTTGCTCTTCACTCGGAGTGGATGTTTGTAACTTAGGCGAATCACTGGGTCGCAGCTAAGCCCCCGAGTGAGAGGATCACTCTTCACTCGGAGTGGTTTCTGTAACTTAGGCGATTCCAAGCTACGTTGTATTTGTGGCGGAGCTCGGAAGACAGAGCCACGTTATACTTATGACGCAGCTCGGAGAACCGCAGCTAAGCCCCCCGAGTGAGAGGGTTGCTCTTCACTCGGAGTGGATGCTTGTAACTTAGGCGAATCACAGGGTCACAACTAAGCCCCCGAGTGAGAGTGTCGCTCTTTACTCGGAGTGGTTTGTAACTTAGGCGATTCCAAGCTACGTTGTATTTGTGGCGGAGCTCGGAAGACAGAGCCACATTACACTTATGACGCAGCTCGGAGGACCGCAGCTAAGCCCCCGAGTGAGAGGGTTGCTCTTCAGTCGGAGTGGATGTTTGTAACTTAGGAGAATCACGGGGTCGCAGCTAAGCCCCCGAGTGAGAGGATCGCTCTTCACTCGGAGTGGTTTTTGTAACTTAGGTGATTCCAAGCCACGTT
>LR738712.1:617109500-617145264 GCA_902687465.1 Secale cereale | reverse complement strand
CTTAGGCGATTCCAAGCTACGTTGTATTTGTGGCGGAGCTCGGAAGACAGAGCCGCTTTATACTTATGACGCAGCTCGGAGGCCCGCAGCTAAGCCCCCGAGTGAGAGGGTTGCTCTTCACTCGGAGTGGATGTTTGTAACTTAGGCGAATCACGGGGTCGCAGCTAAGCCCCCGAGTGAGAGGATCGCTCTTTACTCGGAGTGGTTTTTGCAACTTAGGTGATTCCAAGCTACGTTGTATTTGTGGCAGAGCTCGGAAGACAAAGCCACTTTATACTTATGACGCAACTAGGAGGACCGCAGCTAAGCCCCCGAGTGAGAGGGTTGCTCTTCACTCGGAGTGGATGTTTGTAACTTAGGCAAATCACGGGGTCACAGCTAAGCCCCCGAGTGAGAGGATCGCTCTTCACTCGGAGTAGTTTTTGTAACTTAGGCGAATGGGGTTCGCGACTAAGCCCCCGAGTGAGAGGGTTGCTCTTCACTCGGAGTGGTTTTTTTTATTACTTAGGCGAATCCGGTTCGCGACTAAGCACCCACTGGGGGATTTTGAAGACCAGCATCTTAGAAAACAACAATCATTAAGGGATCGCTGCAAACTTGTCTTTGAAATAAACCGGAAAATCTTTATTACAACTCGACTGTTCGAGTGTCTCATGTGTAGAAGCGGCGGAGCAGGTCCGCGTTCCATGAACGGGGTTCGTCTTTCTTCTTGGCGACATTGTAAAGGTGATATGCTCCATTGTGCAGCACCTTGGTGATGATGAAGGGTCCTTCCCAAGCCGGGGCGAGCTTGTGTGGCCATTTCTGATGCACTCGAGGAACCAGGTCTCCTTCCTGAAATGCTTGGCTTCGGACGTTGCGAGCATGGAATCGACGCAGGTCTTGCTGATAGACGGTCGACCGGATCAGGGTCATCTCTCGTTCCTCCTCCAAGAGGTCGACTGCATCCTGACGAGCTTGCTCAGCTTCGGCTTCGGAGAAGAGTTCCACTTGGGGGGCATTATGTATCAAATCACTTGGCAACACGGCTTCAGCCCCATAGACCATGAAGAAAGGGGTACGGCCAGTCGACCGGTTTGGAGTTGTCCTCAGACCCCATAAGACAGATGGTAGTTCGGTTACCCAAGCCCCAACGGCATGCTTAAGGTCGCGCATGAGCCGTGGCTTCAGGCCTTGGAGAATCAAACCGTTTGCCCTTTCTGCCTGTCAATTCGACTGCGGATGCGCCACAGAGGCATAGTCGACTCGTGTTCCTTGAGAAGCACAGAAAGCTCTGAATTCATCCGAGTCAAAGTTGGAGCCGTTGTCCGTGATGATGCTGAGGGGGACTCCATATCTGAATATCAATTCCCTGATGAAGCTGATGGCGGTGCTCGACTCGAGGTTCTTGATGGGCTTGGCTTCAATCCATTTGGTGAACTTGTCGACTGCCACGAGCAGGTGAGTGAATCCGCTTCTGCCTGTTTTGAAGGGGCCGACCATATCCAAGCCCCAAACGGCAAATGGCCAGACTAGTGGAATAGTCTTCAGAGCAGACGCCGGCTTGTGGGACATGTTGGAGTAGAACTGGCAGCCCGCGCACTTGTCCACAATATCTTTGGCCATCTCGTTGGCTCGGGGCCAATAAAACCCGGCTCGGTACGCTTTGGCCACTATAGTCCGAGAGGAAGCGTGGTGGCCACAAGTTCCCGAGTGAATCTCATTCAGGATCAGTCGACCTTCCTCTGGGGTGATGCAGTGCTGAGCGACTCCGGTGACGCCTTCCCTATAGAGTTGACCCTGAATGATGGTGAATGCCTTGGATCGACGGACGATCTGGCGCGCTTCTTCTTCATCTTCCGGGAATTCTTGCCTGAGCAGATATGATATGTATGGCACAGTCCAGTCGGGTGTAATCACTAAAACCTCCATGATCAGGTCGACCACTGTAGGCACTTCGACTTCACTCAGATCTGACGCACTTACTGGCTGCGGGGGTTCTTCCGTGAAGGGGTCTTCTTTGACAGAAGGGGTGTGCAGATGTTCCAGAAACACATTCTTGGGTATAGGCTTCCGAGTCGACCCAATTTTCGCGAGGTCATCTGCAAGCTGATTCTTGGCTCTGGGCACGTGATGGAGCTCTAAACCTTCAAACTTCTTTTCAAGCTTCTGCACTGCACTGCAATAACTGGTCATTGCCGGGCTCCTGACGTCCCATTCTTTCATCACTTGGTTCACCACTAAGTCCGAGTCGCCGTAGACCATCAGGGGACGGACGCCGAGTGAGATGGCCATGCGCAACCCGTACAAAAGTGCTTCATACTCAGCTTCGTTGTTCGATGAGTCAAAGTGGATCTAAAGGATGTAACTGAGCTTGTCGCCCCTGGGAGATACCAGGACCACGCCTGCGCCGGATCCGTTCAACATCTTGGATCCATCAAAGAACATAGTCCAGTGATCCAACTGAACTTGAGTTGACAGCTCTTGTTCTATCCACTCGGCCACAAAATCTGCTATAGCCTGAGACTTGATGGCTTTCTTCGCTTCAAACTTGATATCTAACGGAAGAGGTTCAATCACCCATTTTGCCACTCGACCGGTCGCGTCTCGGTTGTTCAGGATCTCTGACAGCGGGGAGTCGCTGAAGACTGAGATAGTATGGCCCGAGAAGTAATGGGCAACCTTTTTTGCGGTCAAGTAAATCCCGTACACGAGCTTCTGGTAATGCGGGTACCTTTGCTTGGAGGGAGTCAAAACTTCGGATATGTAATAGATTGGGTTATGGACCTTGTAGGCCTTGCCCTCTTCTTCCCGCTCGACCGTGAGTACAGTGCTGACAACTTGTCCGGTGGCTGCAATGTATAGTAAGAGAGGCTCTTTGCTGACTGGGGCAGCAAGCACCGGCTGGGTGGACAGCAGGGCTTTGAGCTCTTCAAATGCTGCTCCAGCTTCGGAATTCCACTCGAACTTGTCTGATTTCTTCATCAGTCGGTAGAGAGGCAATGCCTTCTCACCGAGACGAGAAATGAACCGAGTATACGCTCGGGGCGTTTCATTTGGAGGATGGTGCTGACCTTCTCTGGGTTGGCGTCGATTCCCCGTTTGGAAAAGAAAAACCGAGTAACTTGGCGCCAGGAACTCCAAATGTACACTTCGACGGATTGAGCTTGATATCATGGCTTCTTAAGTTTGCGAATGTCTCAGCGAGGTCGGTCAGCTGGTCGGGACCTTTCCGTGACTTGACCACAATGTCATCCATGTATGCTTTGACGTTCCGACTGATTTGCTTTATCAGGCACTTCAGGATCATGCGCATGAAGGTAGCGCCGGCATCTTTGAGACCGAAAGGCATGGTGACATAACATAAACACCCGAAGGGGGTGATGAAAGCTGTCTTGATTTCATCGGGTCCGAATAGACGGATCTGATGGTACCCGGAATACGCATCCAAAAAGGACAAACGCTCGCATCCCGCAGTCGAGTCAACTATCTGATCGATGCGAGGGAGAGGAAAATGATCCTTCGGGCAGGCCCGATTTATGTGCTTGAAATCGATGCACATGCAGAGAGACTTGTCCTTCTTGGGGACCATGACGACATTGGCGAGCCACTCGGAGTGGTAGATCTCGCCGATAAACTCAGCTGCCAGGAGCCGAGCCACTTCCTCGCCAATTGCCTTTCTCTTCTCCGTAGCGGACCGACGGAGATGTTCCTTCACAGGCTTCACCTTTGGGTCGACTCGCAAATGGTGCTCAGCCAGTCCCCTGGGTACACCCGACATGTCTGATGGTTTCCATGCGAAGATGTCCCAGTTCCCACGGAGGAACTGGATGAGCGCTTCTTCCTATTTGCTGTCGAGTGTAGTGGAAATGTGGGTCGGTGCTACATTGGGGTCGGTGGGGTGGATGTGAACGGGCTTCGTCTCCCCGGCCGACTGGAAAGCTGACTCGGAAGCCGGCTTTTTTGCCCTCATCAGATCACTCGGATCCACGCTTTTCTGGTACTCCTCCATCTCTACTGTTGCCATATGCTCGTTAGCGATCTTTGAGCCTTTCTGGAAGCACTCTTCCACTTTCTGATGGTTCCCAGTGACGGTTATAACGCCGTTGGGTCCCGACATCTTCAGCTTGAGGTATACATAACACGGTCGAGCCATGAATCTGGCATAGGCGGGCCTACCCAGAATGGCATGATAAGCGCTGTTGAAGTCCACCACTTCAAACATCAGCTTCTCTTTGCGATAATTCTTCGAGTCGCCAAAGACTACGTCGAGTGTGATTTGGCCAAGTGAGTCGGCCTTCTTCCCGGGGATGACCCCGTGGAACCTCATGTTGCTTTCACTCATCTTGGACATTGGGATACCCATATCCCGGAGGGTTGCTGCATACAGAATATTCAAACCACTGCCTCCATCCATCAGGACTCTGGTCAGACGTGTGCCCGCGACCACTGGGTCGACCACCAGTGCCTGTCGCCCGGGGGTGGCAATGTGCGCAGGATGATCAGACTGGTCGAATGTGATGGGGGTCTTGTACCACTTCAGAAACGTGGTGGTTGCCGGGGCAACCATGTTGACTTCTCTGTTGATGACTTTCAGTCGACTTTTGCTCTCGACGTCTGCGAAGATCACCAAAGTGGAGTTGATCTTGGGGTATCCTCCATCCCCTTCCTTGTCTTCAGACTCCTCTGATTCCTTTCCCTTCTTAGTCGACTAATCTTTCTGGAAGTTCTGGATCAGGAGTCGGCACTGTCGAGTGGTGTGCTTGGGATATACCAAGTTTCCCTCTTCATCTTTCTTCGTGTGAATGGGACACGGTTGGTCGAGTACATCATTCCCAGCTTGATATTTTACTTTCTTAGGAGCCCAGGGCACCTTCGGCTTTCCTTTGCCCTTTCCTTGGTTGACCACTGTAGCTTCGCCCTGAGCAGCTAGCTCGGCCTTGCGCTTGTTCTTCCGATTGGAATTTTGATCATCCTGTCTGACAGGTTTCTTGCCACTGCGGAGCCGATCGGCCTCTTCGCCGTTAGTGTACCGACTGACAATCTCCATCATCTGAGACAGGGACATATCGTCTGTTCGACCGAACTTCAGATTCAGCTCTCGGTTACGCACGCCCTCCTTGAAGGCGCTAATACGTCTCAAACATATCTACTTTTCCAAACACTTTTGATATTGTTTTGGCCTCATTCTTGCATGATTTGGACTAAACTAAGCCGGACTGACGCTGTTTTCAGCAGAGCTGCCTGTATGGTTTATTTGTGTGCAGGAAAACGGATTTTTAGGTATCTCAGAAAAATCCACGAAAAATCACAGAAAATCCACGCACCCGAAGGAACCAGGAGCCAGAAGTGGGGCCAGAGGGGGGCCAGGGGGTGCCCAGGCGCCCTGTGGGCGCGCCCCCCCTGGGCCGCGCCGGGGGGGCGCCTGGGTGGGTCCCACACCCCCTGGTGCCCTACTTTATCCCGTATTTTTACTCCCGACGCAGAAACCCCAGATCAGAAGTTCTTTCGCAGTTTTCCGTCGCGGAGCCGCCGCCACCCTCTGTTCTTCCTCGGGAGGGCTAATCTGGAGGCTGAATTGGCCTCCGGAGAGGGGAGATCGTCGCCATCGTCATCATCATCACCACTCCATCATCCCTCCATGACTTCTCCCTCCATGTGTGAGTAATTCCCCCACTGTAGGCGAAGGGGATGGTAGGGATTGGATGAGTTAGATCATGTAATAGTTTATCAGATTGTTGGGGGCATGTTGCCTATCATCTACTATGGTGTTTATCATCTTTGCTTCAACTTGTTATTCTTAATGCTTGACACTTAGGGCCCGAGTGCCATGATTTCAGATCTGAACCATATGTGTTTGCATGAATATATTTGTGTTCGTGATCCTATCTATGAGTTGTTTGCACCTGTTACGGTCCGGAACCGGCGATCCCAAAAGTGACAGCTTGGGACACCAAAGGGGATGGTCCGTAGTTTGAGGATTACATGTATCCATTGAGTTCATTGCTTTGTTCCGGTGCTCTTTGACAGGAGCACCTTAATATCCATAAGTTCCTTTTGGCCCCGTTCGTAGCGGGATGGTAGGACAAAAGATGTTGTGCAAGTTCTTATTGCAAGCACGTACAACTACCTACGGGATACATGCCTAATGTTTGATATTTGCCTAGATGATCATTACTTTTCCGTGTGTCGTGCCCCAAGTTAAATCTATCTCATCCATGCAGCGCCCAACCATCCATCTCCCTAGCCTACAGTGTTTTAAATCCTGCTTGTCACTAGTTGCTACTTTTCCCATTTACTACTGCTATTTACTTTTGCTGTTTACTTTTACTATTACTATCATCACTATCATATCACTGTTACCACTTATCTTTTGTTGCAAGTAAGTATATTTCAGGTGCGGTTGAATTGACAACTCAACTGTCAAAGCTTATAAATACTCTTTGGCTCCCTGTGTGTCGAATCAATAAATTGGGTTATTCTTACCCGCGAAGACTATCTCGATCCCTTACGGTTGAGGGTTATCAAGTACCGTTTTCTGGCGCCGTTGCCGGGGAGCATAGCAATATTTACAAGTCTACTTGAGGTATCCTACCTGCTGCACTTCATTCACTATGGGTAAGAAAGGAGACCCCAAGGTTCCAATCTTACTATCCACTACAAGAAGAGGTACTGCTCTGAGCACTAGTGCTACACTTGATTCACCTTCCGTTATGAGTAAGTTTGCCTCACCACCACCACATGATGCTCCTACTGAATCTGTTACTATGTCTGATACTCTTGATAATGCCTCTACTACTTTTGATGATATTAGTTCGCTTGGTTATGCTCTTGAGAAACAAATTGCTGCTGCTGCTAAAAAGTCTGGAATTGAACTTCCTGTTACTCGCTACCCTATTGGTGAAACTTATGATTATCCTGATTTGAGTAAACTCAAAGAGAGGCTCCTTGATGATGATTACTATATACTAGATGAAGATTTATGCAGGGAACTTACAGAGTTTTCCGGCTCTGACCCTGAAGCTATTAAGAAACTGTTTGAAAAACACTCTCTGAAGAACAAAACCGTTCCTAATCCTGAATTTGCTACATCTCCTATATGCATTGATGATCCTGATTATGATTTCTCTGTTGATCTTTCACTTATACCTATGGTTGAAGCTGACCCCTTTTATGGCAGAGAAAATGATGATGCTATTGCACACCTGACTAGACTCGGTGAGTTGGGTAGCCTGTTTACCACAGATGAGAAGATACGATACTTTTATGTGACCAAGCTTCTTCCTTTCTCCTTGAAGGAGGGTGCTAAAGCATGGTATGATTCACTCCCATGCGGTTCCATTAAGAGTCCTCAGGACTTAGCTCACTCTTTTGTTGATAAGTACTTTCCTGCTCACATGCAACATGCTGCTTTACAAAGAATTTATAACTTTAAACAGTTGCAGGATGAGTCCCTCCCTAAAGCTTGGGGGAGGTATTGCGGTCTGATTCAGGCCAGACCAGGACATGAAATCCCTAAGAATGAATTAATCAATATATTCTATGCTGGTCTAACTGATGAATCCAGGTCCTATTTGGACAGTTGTGCTGGTTGTGTTTTCAGGAAAAGAACACCGGACGATGCGGAAGATTTAATGGGCAGGATTGCCAAAAACCATGAAGATTGGTTCGTCCCTGAACCACCTCCACCAACAAAGAAGAGGGGCATGTTTGTTCTGAGCCCCGAGGATATGCGAGAAGCAAAGAAGTCTATTAAAGAAAAAGGTATTAAAGCTGAAGACGTGAAGAATCTACCCCCTATTGAGAAGCTGTGTGAGCCTACCACTCACCCTCCTATGGTAGAGGTAAACTCTCTTTTAGATTTCAACGCAAGTGACATCCCTCATGGTAAGCCTCCTGATCAATGTTTAGATGAGTTTGATAATTTTATTATGAAACAGAATCATTTTAATGAGAGGATAGAAAGTCAGTTGCATGATAACTCCCTTGCTATCAAAAGACTGCTTGATGTTTTAGATAGAACAGTTAATGATGTTCAATGTCTTGTGAAGCATTTTCATATGGTTCAAACTCAGCTTGATCAAATTTCTAATGTGCAAAGAGATTTGCTTGCTAACAATGCCAAACAAGATAATTTGCAGGCTTTCGGGATTAAGACCCGAGGAGGAACTAGCACTCAAGATCCTCTTTATCCAGAGGGGCATCCGAAGAGAATCGAGCAGGATTCTCAAATACAGGAAGAAGAAATTGTTGGCTCTCCAAAGAAAAAGAAGAAACATAAGGAGACTGACAATTCTAATGATCCTATTGCAGATGAAGAACCAGCTATTGACCCCAACAGTGTATCTATCTCCGATGCTGAGACTGAAGACGGTGCTGAACCTGAAGGTAATGATAATGAGAAGAATGATCCGCCTGAAGTTCGAGAAGAAGAAGCACCTGACAAACGTAAGAGGTACACTAAAGAAGACTTCATCGCAAAAAAAACATGGGAAGGAAAGAGAACCATGGATACAGAAACCCATGCCCTTTCCAGGTAAGTCCATCAAATCTAAAGAATAAGAGCATTATAATAAGTTTTGTGAGTGGATTAAACCTCTTTTTCTTCAAATACCCTTGACTGATGCTATTAAGTTACTTCCTTATTCAAAATATATGAAAGATATTGTCACTAATAAAAGAAAAGTTCCTAATGATGCAATATCTACTATGCTTGCTAACTACTCTTTCAGTGGAAAGATTCCTGAGAAGCTCGGTGATCCAGGTATACCCACCATTCCTTGCTCCATAAAGAATAATTATGTCAAAACTGCATTATGTGATCTTGGAGCAGGAGTGAGTGTTATGCCTCTCTCTCTTTACGAGAGGCTTTGTTTAAAAAAACTAATTCCTACAGATATCTCCCTTCAGATGGCTGACAAGTCAACCGCTGTTCCGATAGGTATTTGTGAGGATGTTCCCGTAGAAGTTGCTAATTGTTTAATTCTTACTGATTTTGTTGTGCTTGACATGCCCGAGGATGGGAGCTTGTCCATTATTCTTGGTAGACCTTTCCTTAACACCGCAGGTGCTATTATTGATTGCAACAAAGGGAAGGTTACCTTCCATGTGAATGATAAAGAACACACGGTATATTTTCCAAAGAAGATCGACAGGAGGCATGGCCTCAACTCTATAGAAAATATCGAGACCATGAAGATTGGAGAATGGGATTGTCCACTACATGTGCCTCACAAATACAAAACTATCATGGTAGGGACGATGTCCATCAAGGTAAAGGTTCAGTGATTACTTCGTTAGAGGTGAGACCTTTTGCTCTATATATCGCCTGTTTGTTGGTAAGACTTGATCAACCTTATTAACAAATATGTTTTATATGGATAAAAAGTTGAGCTTGTTACATCTTCACTTGTTTTTAGTTTTGTCCTACTTGCTGTACCAAGTATTTATGTTTTTGAAGCTTCACAATACTACTAACTGCTTCAAGTTTTCAGAGAGTTTCGCAGCTTTTTGAACTTCGAAAAATTTAACAGTGAAGTTTTCAGAAAAATTCCAGAAAAATTATAATAAAAATTTCCACGTCGGGAGAGACCCAGAGGGGCCTGGGGCCAGCCAGGGGGGGCCACCAGTGGCCCAGGCGGCCAGCTGGCGCGGCCCAGCCCCTGGCCGCGCCCACAAGGCGCCTGGGGCCCACGGGACCCCCCTCCAGGTATGTCTTCTTCCTCCCTCTCTCTCTTTCTCCAAAAACACGAGTTCTGCTTTTGTTCTTGTGTTCTTGCTGTTCTTGGAGGCGATTCTTCGATCTCTCTCTACAACCCATCATTTGAGCTGAAATTTTGAGCAAATACTCCCTGGTATGTGACTCCTCCACCCCTCCAATTAGATTTTTGATTGGTGGCCTCATTTGTGAGTATTTAGTAGTTCTTGGTGCTGTAGAGATGAGCTTGCATGCATGTGTAGAAAGTTATTTTTCAAGTTTTGATGCAAGTTTATGCCTTGGGCAAGTGAGTTGAGTAGTTTGCCTTAGCTCACTTTGTTTTAATCCTCGTTTTTGTAAATTGTAATTTTTTTCTTTCAGAAATGAGTTTGTTAGGAAGGGCAAAAGGATGGCTTGAGAAGAGGAGGCACCCCACACCCTGATGATACTCCTTTTACTTATTTAAGCTTTGATCTTGCTGCTATGAAAAAGCATAAGTTTGTTACCATGGGTTCTGAGCTTGATAATCTTATTTATATCTTGCGTTTCGGAACTGCCGCGGAACGCGAGATCCATCTACCTGCACCTCTTTTGTTTGATTTTTCTCGCAGGAACGGATGGTCCTTTGATGTTGTTCAGTTCGATGAGTTCATGGTCCAGCATCAGTTTCATAACCCCATGGAGGGGGATGTGCCCGACGAGGAGAGGCACGGTGAGATACCACATTTTCAGGAAGAGACCGCCACCGAGTTTGGTGAAGGGTCTTCCTCTGTTTGGCATTCGAAACCTTCCTCGTGGGAGACTCCGAGGAGTTCGGTGTACGCGCCAGCATCCTTCTACGACCCTTGGACTCACCACCATACCCCTGGAGCAGGAGGCTCCTGGGGGCAGTAGCTGCTACCAACTTAGGCCAAAAGCCTAAGCTTGGGGGAGTACGTGCCCTTCTCACTTTTCCATTGTATTATCCGTTTTATTCGCTTTGATTTTTTCGAAGTTTTTGCCCGTTCTTCTTTGTTTCCCTATTTGCAAAAACAACAAAAAGATTTTCTCTTTCCTTTTGCTTTTATTCAACCTTTGAAAAATCCAAAAAGATTCCCTTTCTCTCTTTAGTTTGCTTTGTTTTCAGAGTTCAGCTCGAGTCTGTGATGGCATTTAATTATATTTCCTACGTTCGATCGTGCAAGTGACAAGCAGTAATGACGAAGATCGACTGAAGGGGAGCAACAAGGAAGACCGGTATGAACTCTTTCTGTTTCTAGTTTTGTACATATGCCTGTACTTATGATCTAGAGACCAGCTTGTAGCGACATAGTGCTATGTTTACAATGCTCTTTCAGTGGTTCATGCTTTCCTTGTGGCTAGTCCCGAATAACTAGAGTGTATAATGTGTTATTGAAATGATCTACATGCATTGCACTGTTCATAGTCTGGTATACTAAGGTGGTATTTCCCTTTAGAGAATTTTTGGATTGACTTGGCACATGCTTACACATGTTTAGGACTAAAAAGTCTACTTTGCCTTGATGATCTTTGAGTTTTAGAATAGTTATATCACTTTCATGCCCGATTCAATGTTGCTTTGTCGCTCTGCATGATTATGACCGTTATTGCTCTCTAGTTGGTCGCTTCCCAGTCTTTTGCTAAAACTCCACCTGTACTAAGCGGACTGACTGCTTGTGCATCCAAAATCCTTAAAACCAGTTATGCCATATGAGTCCACTATACCTTCCTATACATGGTATTTACCTGCCATTCCTAACGAAGACTTTCATGTACCATCTCGAAACTAATCAAAAGCATTTCCTTTTTGTGCCTATGTTTTAGCTCATGAGGAAGTAGTAGTTAATTCATGATCTTTTTAAGTTGGACAAGTTTCACCCCTGGATTGCATGTATAATGTGCAAACCCATAATACGAAAAGGAACTGGCATTGAGTGCGCCCGGCTCAAAAAGATAATATAACAAACAAACCCTCCTTCACGCTTTGTTCATGAGAAGTCAGAAAACTTTGGCAGTGATAAACAAAGGAGATTAAGAGGATGTGATCGTCCTCATGCTGGAGCCGTTCCTCGAGACTTGTCCACTCAAAAAGTGATTGAGTTATCTGCTAGCATTCGTTGACGAAATATGCACTTCTCAAAACATGTTTACTTCTGTTTTTAAAACCAAGAGCTCTGGTACATGTTTGGTTTTTGTTTCCGACCACGGGTTTTCAACCTTGCCAATAAAAGCCACGGTTTGAGAGTCTCACCTTCTTTCTTCAAAGCACTGACTAGGAGAGCATAATTGTCATTCTGAGTGTAATGTGCATTGTCCCAAAGTATTACATTGTCTTCTGCATACTTGTGATATGATTTATTCTGAAATTCTCAATTCTAGTCTCCTTTAAAACTCTGGAGGAGTCTCTGCATTTATGTTTTGCTTCACTCATGGAGGCTAGCGAGATACCACCCTAATATGCTCAAGATATGTGCAATGTAATCTTGTCTTGATTTTCAGTAATATATTATTTACTTTAAGTATTTGTGACTGGTCACTTGAAGGAAGGACTGCTCCTTGCATTGTCCTCATAAGTACTGTTTCAATACTTGCTAAACTCTTTTCGTAGTACATGCTTATATACATCTAATGAAGCAAAAGAGTTTGTCAAAGTTTTCTTTGTCGCGTCCAGTTCGTTGAACTGAATTGCTTGAGGACAAGCAATATGCTAAGCTTGGGGGAGTTGATACGTCTCAAACGTATCTACTTTTCCAAACACTTTTGATATTGTTTTGGCCTCATTCTTGCATGATTTGGACTAAACTAACCCGGACTGACGCTGTTTTCAGCAGAGCTGCCTGTATGGTTTATTTGTGTGCAGGAAAACGGATTTTTAGGTATCTCAGAAAAATCCACGAAAAATCACAGAAAATCCATGCACCCGAAGGAACCAGGAGCCAGAAGTGGGGCCAGAGGGGGGCCAGGGGGTGCCCAGGCGCCCTGTGGGCGCGCCCCCCCTGGGCCGCGCCGGGGGGGGGGGGGGCGCCTGGGTGGGTCCCACACCCCCTGGTGCCCTTCTTTATCCCGTATTTTTACTCCCGACGCAGAAACCCCAGATCAGAAGTTCTTTCGCAGTTTTCCGTCGCGGAGCCGCCGCCACCCTCTGTTCTTCCTCGGGAGGGATAATCTGGAGGCTGAATTGGCCTCCGGAGAGGGGAGATCGTCGCCATCGTCATCATCATCACCACTCCATCATCCCTCCATGACTTCTCCCTCCATGTGTGAGTAATTCCCCTACTGTAGGCAAAGGGGATGGTAGGGATTGGATGAGTTAGATCATGTAATAGTTTATCAGATTGTTGGGGGCATGTTGCCTATCATCTACTATGGTGTTTATCATCTTTGTTTCAACTTGTTATTCTTAATGCTTGACACTTAGGGCCCGAGTGCCATGATTTCAGATCTGAACCATATGTGTTTGCATGAATATATTTGTGTCCGTGATCCTATCTATGAGTTGTTTGCACCTGTTACGGTCCGGAACCGGCGATCCCAAAAGTGACAGCTTGGGACACCAAAGGGGATGGTCCGTAGTTTGAGGATTACATGTATCCATTGAGTTCATTGCTTTGTTCCGGTGCTCTTTGACAGGAGCACCTTAATATCCATAAGTTCCTTTTGGCCCCGTTCGTAGCGGGATGGTAGGACAAAAGATGTTGTGTAAGTTCTTATTGCAAGCACGTACAACTACCTACGGGATACATGCCTAATGTTTGATATTTTCCTAGATGATCATTACTTTTCCGTGTGCTGTGCCCCAAGTTAAATCTATCTCATCCATGCAGCGCCCAACCATCCATCTCCCTAGCCTACAGTGTTTTAAATCCTGCTTGTCACTAGTTGCTACTTTTGCCATTTACTACTGCTATTTACTTTTGCTGTTTACTTTTACTATTACTATCATCACTATCATATCACTGTTACCACTTATCTTTTGTTGCAAGTAAGTATATTTCAGGTGCGGTTGAATTGACAACTCAACTGTCAAAGCTTATAAATACTCTTTGGCTCCCCGTGTGTCGAATCAATAAATTGGGTTATTCTTACCCGCGAAGACTATCTCGATCCCTTACGGTTGAGGGTTATCAGGCGCAAACTGCCTGGTGCTGAGACACATTTTCCACCGTGTGATGCAAGGTGGTCCATCGCTGGATGTAATCTCTCAAGGTTTCATTCGACTTCTGCGCGCAATGCCGAAGCTCCGCGAGGCCAGCAGGCCGCTTGCAGGTGCCCTCGAAGGTCTGAATGAACACTCGAGCCAGCTCCTCCCAGCTGTAGATACTCCCGGGGGCCAACTGATTGAGCCACGCCCAAGCTGAACCACCCAACATCAAAGGAAGGTGCTTCATGGCTACGTCGTCGTTGCCGCCTCTGATCTGCATAGCCACTCGGTAGTCTTCTAGCCAGGTGTCTGGTTTTGACTCACCGGTGAACTTATTTACCCCCGCTGCCAACCTGAAGTTCGGAGGGATCTCAGCGGCCCTGATGGCGCTGCAAAAACACTCGGGTCCAGAGACAGGTGCTCGGCTTCCACTCGGACGATCTCTGCCTTGCTCTTCTCTGAGAGCCCTGTTTCGGTCGACCAGCCCCTGCACAAGGATAGACCTTGCATCGAAGCCCGGCCTTCGGGGATCTGGGGGAACACTCCGCTCGTCGTCGCGCAGGCGCCTGCCCTCGTGCTGCCGGTGCGAGAACGATCTGCTTCCCGGAGGAGGCGTAGGCACTCGGCGGCGGTCATGATGACCGGATCGACGGTCGTATTGCTCGTCATTCCGACCCAGATGCCGGTCCTGCCGCGGGCCACGTTCCTCACGCCTTGGGGGCGATCTTGGGTTGTAGGCTGACCAAACGGTGTCTGCAGCCACCGATCTGCTGTGAATCCTGTTGCGCGACTGAGAAACAGCCGCATTTTGCTCTTCAGCCGTTCGGAGCAAAGCTCGGATCTGCTGAAGGCCCCTCCCAGCCTCCGACTGAGATGGTTGAATAGACTCCGCGATGCGAGCCGCGGCTTCGAGGTTCTGGACTGGTGTGCAGAACACCTGAGTCTCGCGCGGGTGCGATTGCTGCGGTCGTCGACTGGACTCAGGGGCCAGTCGGCGGGCCTGTTCGTCGAGTGCGCGCTGGATATTTTCCAAGCGCGCGCGCTCAACCACGGTGGCCAAGAGCGTGGCTTCCAGGGCCAGAGCCTCCAGAGAATCTCCCACGATGGGAGTGAAGAGCGCATCTCCGTTACAGTGACAGAGCTCGTCCCACTGCTCGGCAGTGAGGGGTTGAGGAATGTATCTGTCGTTGTTGTATGAACGGCCGCCACCGCTGCTGCCGTCGCCACCACGAGGAAAACCCAACGGGCTGCGGCGTGAGTCGACCATGAGGAAGTCCGCTGCGGGATCGCTGCTCCCGCACTCGGAAACTGAATCTACGAGCTCGACCGACAGATCGACCGGCCCGTAGAGGTAACCGTCGGGCTCGATGGCCGCGACCTGAGGGGTGGCCGCTTGGCGGGCCACCACGTGTTTCACCCACCGCTGGAGCCGTGAGCGACCAGATCGTTTGCGACGGTGTCCGGCGGGGATGGGGGATGATGTAGGGATCGACAGGTATTGAGCCGACGGCTGCCGAAGGAGGATGCCGCAGGCGCTGGCGCGGAAGTGCACAGCCCCACGGACGGGCAGAGCCTCGACGTCGAGAGGGGCCTCCTGGAGCCATGCGGAGTCGTCGGCGACGAAGACGAGCATGCCGAGTCGGATCTCGCGGCCCAACGCCAGACCACCGCCGGAAACCATGATGAAGGAGGTCGGAGAAAAGATTGCAACCTCACCAGAAGTCGCTAAGACGCCTTGCCCCACGGTGGGCGCCAACTTTAGTGGTTCTAAGCCTGACAGTACGAGTAGGGGGTACGAATGAGGAGGCAAGGCCCTAGCTATGGTGGAGTTGTACACAAGGTGTTTTACGAGTTCAGGCCCTTCTCGGAGGAAGTAACAACCCTACATCTTGGTGCCCGGAGGCAGTCGACTGATATGTGTATATGTGTGAGTTACAAGGATGCGAACCCTTGTACCGGAGGAGGGGGTGGCTTATATAGTGCGCCAGGACCCCAGCCATGCTCCACGTTACTAAGGGTTCAATGTACATTAAGGCAGACGTTATCGGTAACGTCTGCAGTAAAGAGTAATAAAGGCATTCACTACGGTGAGTAAATACCAGACCGTTGTTGTCCTAAGGGACCTTTGACCTTCGGGGGTCGAGTGCCTTGGATGGGTCGAGTGGAGTAGAGTCGTCTTGTAGGTGATGTCCAGTCGAGTGGGATGTCCTCTTGGGCCGTCTCAGCCGACTGTCCTTACCATCACAGGTTTTGTCTTTTGACCTTCTGGGGTAGTGACCTTGGGTGGGGTACCTTGGTCAGGCCTGTGACCCTACCCTAGGTCTGTAACCTCGTCATCTAGCATCGATGAGCACGATGGATGGATCTTCTACAAGTGCGTCAACCACACTGTAAGTGCCAGTTCCTAGCTACTTGTTGATTCATGCCGTGTCAATTCTTAGCAATAGTAGTATTGAAGCAGAACACTGATGAAATTAGGCACATTAGTTGGTTAACTAGTCATTGCTTTGATTAATACAGTAGTTTAGACTGTACTTGGTTGCAAAATTACAGACAGAACTAGTTGGTTAACTCGTCTGCCATTGATTCATGCACTCTGAACTTTACTGTCACTCTGTAGGTGAATAAAGATGTAATTTTTTTCTCAGGTCACTTGTGATTTCTGGCGCTGGGAGCTTGAATATGTGGAGCATCTGGTTGAAACAAGGCGTGGTTGGTCATGATGATGTAGATGTAATTGGTGCAGCTGAGGACAAGAGGGAAGAGCTTGAGAGGCAGAGGACTGAATCAATGGTAGGCAGAAGCACATCTGGAAGGGGCATGGCTGGAAGAGGCACTGTAGGCAGAGCTAATTATGCCAACTCCAGTGAGAATAAGTCTGCCATTGATTCATGCACTCTAAACTTTACTGTCACTCTGTAGGTGAATAAAGATGTAATTTTTTTCTCAGGACACTTGTGATTTCTAGCGCTGGGAGCTTGAATATGTGGAGCATCTGGTTGAAACTGTTTGGGATCGTAGCAGAAATCAAAAAAAATCTACGCATCACCAAGATCAATCTATGGAGTAATCTAGCAATGAGGGAGAGGGGAGTGCATCTACATACCCTTGTAGATCGCTAAGCGGAAGCGTTACAAGAACGCGGATGAAGGAGTCGTACTCGTAGCGATTCAGATCGCGGTTGATTCCGATCTAAGCACCGAACAAAGGCGCCTCCGCGTTCAACACACGTGCAACCCGGTGACGTCTCCCATGCCTTGATCCAGCAAGGGGGAGAAGGAGAGGTTGGGGAAGACTCCGTCCAGCAGCAGCACGACGGCGTGGTGGTGGTGGAGGAGCGCCGGACTCCAGCAGGGCTTTGCCAATCACTATGAGAGACGAGGAGGGAGAGAGAGGTAGGGCTGCGCCAAGAGAGAGATCAAATATGTGTTGGGAAGCCCCCATACCTTAAGTATATATAGGGGGAGGGGAGGGGCTGCGCCCCTCTAGGGTTCCCTCCCTGGGGGGGGGGCAGCCCTAGATGCCATCTAGGGTGGCGGCCAAAGGGGAGAGGGAGAGGGGGCGCACCAGGGTGGGCCCTAGGGCCCATCTGCTCTAGGGTTTGCCCCTCCCCTCTTGGAGGCGCCTTGGGCCTTGGTGGGAGGCGCCCCAGCCCACCTAGTGGCTGGTCCCTTCCCACTATTGGCCCACGTAGGCCTCCGGGGCTGGTGGCCCCTCCCGATGGACCCCCGGACCCTTCCGGTGGTCCCGGTACATTACCGGTGATGCCCGGAACACTTCCGATGGCCAAATCCTCACTTCCTATATATCAATCTTTACCTTCGGACCATTCCAGAACTCCTCATGACGTCCGAGATCTCATCCGGGACTTCGAACAACATTCGGTAACCGCGTACATACTTTCCCTATAACCCTAGCGTCATCGAACCTTAAGTGTGTAGACCCTACGGGCTCGGGAGTCATGCAGACATGGCCGAGACAACTCTCCGGTCAGTAACCAACAACGGGATATGGATACCCATGTTGGCTCCCACATGCTCCACGATGATCTCATCGGATGAACCATGATGTCAAGGATTCAATCAATCCCGTATACAATTCCCTTTGTCTACCGGCATAGTACTTGCCCGAGATTCGATCGTCGGTATCCCGATACCTTGTTCAATCTCGTTACCGGCAAGTCTCTTTACTCGTTCCATAACACATCATCCCGTGATCAACTCCTTGATCACATTGTGCACATTATGATGATGTCCTACCGAGTGGGCCCAGAGATACCTCTCCGTCACACGGAGTGACAAATCCCAGTCTCGATTCGTGCCAACCCAACAGACACTTTCGGAGATACCCATAGTGCACCTTTATAGCCACCCAGTTACGTTGTGACGTTTGGTACACCCAAAGCATTCCTACGGTATCCAGGAGTTGCACAATCTCATGGTCTAAGGAAAAAATACTTGACATTTAGAAAAGCTTTAGCATACGAACTACACGATCTTGTGCTAGGCTTAGGATTGGGTCTTGTCCATCACATCATTCTCCTAATGATGTGATCCTGTTATCAACGACATTCAATGTCCATGGTCAGGAAACTGCAACCATCTATTGATCAACGAGCCAGTCAACTAGAGGCTCACTAGGGACATGGTGTTTGTCTATGTATCCACACATGTATCTAAGTTTCCTATCAATACAATTCTAGCATGGATAATAAACAATTATCATGAACAAGGAAATATAATAATAACAAATTTATTATTGCCTCTAGGGCATATTTCCAACAGTCTCCCACTTGCACTAGAGTCAATAATCTAGTTTGCATCGCCATGTGATTAATACTCACAGGTCACATCGCCATGTGACTAACATCCAAAGAGTTTACTAGAGTCAGTAATCTAGTTCACATCACTATGTGATTAATACTCAATGAGTTCTGGGTTTGATCATGTTATGCTTGTGAGAGAGGTTGTAGTCAACGGGTGTGCAACATTCAGATCCCTATGTATTTCGCAAAACTTTATGTCATATCGTAGATGCTGCTACCACGTTCCACTTGGAGCTATTCCAAATTGTTGCTCCATTATACGTATCTGGTATCTCTACTCCGAGCTATCCGGATAGGTGTTAAGCTTGCATCGACGTAACTCTTTACGTCGAACTCTTTATCACCTCCATAACCGAGAAACATTTCCTTATTCCTCTAAGGATAATTTTGACCGCTATCTAGTGATCCACTTCTGGATCACCTTTGTACCCTCTTGCCAGACATGTGGCAAGGCAAACATCAGGTGCGGTACTCAGCATGGCATACCGTATAGAGCCTATTGAAAGGATCGAGATGGACCTAGAGGGGGGGGTGAATAGGTACAATTACAAATTTTAATTGTTACTTAGCAATTTTAGGCAATAGTGCGGAATAGGAAAGTGAGCCTAACAATTGCAAGTAAGATGCTTATCAAGCTAAGCTAATAACACTAGTAGGTAAGCATGGTAACACAATATGATATAAGTAAGAACTTAAAGAAAAGTAACCACAAGTAGAAAGTTAAGGTTAGGAATAACCAAAACTTCGAGAGACGAGGATGTATGCCGATGTTCATTTCCTTGGAGGGAAGCTACATCACCGTTTAGAGAGGTGGGATTTACCACGAAGGCAGACCAACGCCATGAAGGCTCACCCTATTCTCTCTTTGAGATATCACCACGAAGGCGATTCCCAACCACTAGTGGTAGGTCTTTAGGTGACCTCCAAACCCTCACAAACTTTTCGGGGGGTAATCACAATGTTTGATTCCTCTCTGAAGAAATCCTGCCGCCTAGGAGTCTCCAACCTCCAAGAGTAACAAGAACGATGGGAAAAGCTCAAGACTTGCTCAAGTCACAAATTCCTTTGGTGCAAAGAAGAGGAGGGAGTGGATCTATCACTTGATTGGACAACTTCTCACAAATGCCTTCAAATCCTTTTGGGATCTAAGATTTGGTGTATCAAAGTGAGAGAGTGTGTGAATGTGTTCTTGAGTAAGCTCAAAGTGAATGGTCAAAAATCTCTTATGGAAGAAGAAGACTATATATAGTCATAGTAGAGAGCAGACCGTTGTGAATAAAACGTACTGCAAGTGTCGGACGTCCGGTCGTCACCGGACGTCCAGTGGAACAGGTAGCACCGGGCGTCCGACGAAGGCCGGACGTCTGGAGCCTGACGGTTCACCAGACGGGGCCACGTAGCACACTTTGTGCATAGTTGTCGGACGTCCGGAGTGTGTCGGACGTCCGGTGACCGGACGTCCAGAGGGTTTCGGACATCCGCTATTTTCTTTCTGTGAAGGAGTGCCGGACGTCCGGAGTGGGCCGGACGTCCGTTAGGTGCTGAGGGACCGGTCGTCCGGAGGAGACCGGAAAACCGCTGTTTAGCTTCTGTTGAGAATTACCGGACGTCCGGAGCGTGTTGGACGTCCGTTAGGCGCTGAGAGACCGGACGTCCGGAAGGTACCGGTCGTCCGGTAGGCTGTGAAGGTCCGGACGTCCGTAGAGTGTCGGACGTTCGGTGATAACTGAGCACAAAGGCTTAGTTGCTCATACCTCTAGGTGCACAGAATATTATAATTGATATGGATAGAGAAGAGGTGATGTGAGAGGATACTTTGTATGTTTTGAGCAAGCCTTTCACAATATCCACCGATCCCCTCTTAATAGTGCGGGATCCCTATACTCAGAACCAAACTGAAAATCAAGCTAGAAGCTATTATCTTGTATATTCATTCTTGAGTGATAGAGTTTTGTCTGTACTCATGATCCACATACGCCATTGAAACATAATCCTGAGATATACTTGATAAACATGATTATCCCATATATGCATGTTGTCATCAATCATCAAAATATAATTAAGGGTAAGATTGCACTTTCAATCTCCCCCTTTTTGGTAGTTGATGACAACATGCATGCACTTCTCAAAAACTGTAGTAAAGACTTTCAAATATCGAAATGATGTTGTGGAGCTCCCCCTAAATAGGTGCATGAACAATAATAAACAAGAAGAGAGGAGATCCCCCTCAATATGATATCATAACAATCTCATTCACAAGATCTCATAACAAACTCATACACAAGATATCATAAACCAATCTCATACCCATGATATAACACAATATTTCCATAGATAGATAGGTGCATCACATAATAGATAAAGGTTCAACTCATAGCACATCATAACAGGTTCACATCATAGGTTCGATACAAATCTCACATCATTACATAAATAATTGCCTAGAGAAGTGCCTACTCCCCCTTTGGTAGCTACTACCCAAAAGGTGTCAGATCATCATAAAGCATCATCATCATCATCGTGAGTACCACTGCCACCAGCCTCGTCAAGGAATTTAGACCACTCTGGACCCGAGGGAAAGCCAAAGTCAGAAGGCGGATCATCTGGAAGATGTTCATCATCACTCACATCGAATACTCCGGAGTCTCTCGGACGAGCCTTCAGAGCATTCTTGGAAGTAACCATGCGAGTGACTACATCGTGATTCTGGGAACACTGAAAGGTAATAGCCCTCATCATGGCAGAGTGAGTTTTCCCAAGAAAGCGGGCAATGCGTCCAAGAGATGAAGATCCGGAAGGAGCAGTGGGAGGAACATAAGCAGCAGCTCGGCGAGGATGAGTAGAGGAAGTACAGGGCCTGACCCAGTCATCCGCCATGTGGGATGGAATAACCCACTTCTCATGTAAATGAGTGCGGACAATGGGAAATGGCGCCACACTCTCAATAAATGCCTGAAGATAGGGGGCATGAGGAAAGGCCCGCTTGAATTGATAAGAAGCGAGACGGATCTCATGCCACAGAAAATGAGGAACATTTATCTTCCCTTTGGGTGCCGTGTAGAGACGATGCATGAGGTCGATGCAATAGCTATTGCACGACCCTTTGTCTCTAATCTTAGGGTAGACGGTGCGAATGACACACTGAAAGATGATGTAGAAGGGAGAGCGCCAAATTGACACTTGGTTTAGATCTTTCTCTTTCTCCTCCTTAGTCATCTCAGTGATGGGTTTGAGGAGATCCATGCAAACATTTATGCATTTGGGCTTATGGTGGGGATCATCCTTGTGGATTTTGAACCCACTATCAAGAAAACCCAGAGCAGCGACAAATTGGGCGTATGAGGCTGTAAGCACTGTGTCGGAGGTCATCCAGGTGACAGTGTTGTTGGGGTGAAAGTGACATGTGGCATAAAATTGATGGATGGCAGCATTGTTAAAATCATGCTGAAAGGAAAAAGGAGCAGCAAGACCAGATGTCTCAATGAGTTCAATGGCTCCCGGATACTTCACCGGATGAGAACGAATATGCTCAAGATTGATGCACAAATGTAAAGACAGACCCTTAGGTAAAATGACAGTGGTGAAAATATCTGCCTGGACATTGGTGCGAAAACGATCATCCGTGGAGTCGCTAGCAACCGTAAATTGGTCTACATCACGACGAAGTGCAAGATATGATGCAATGGGAATGGTATTGAACCGCTTAACTTTTCGACCTTGAGAGAGAGGAGGCTCAAGGGAGATGTGACGAGCATCACCTTGAGGCTGAACTGTTGGAGGAGGGGGCTTAAATGTGGGTCGTCGAGTCCCGGGCTTGGGTGCAGCTGTGTGAGAAGAACCAAATTCCTCCCTCTCCATAGCTTCGAGTTCATCCTCAAAGTCGGATTCCTCCGATGAGGAGTCGCTTGTGGGGCTGCGAGGCTGGGCGGCGCCCTTCTTAGGGCGAGCGCGTTCTTGGGAGTCATCGGAGCCTCCACGGCGAGATGGGCGAGTGACCCCACCTGTGGCCTCCTTGCGTGCGGAGTGTTTGACCTTCAGCATCCCGACCTAGAAGAAGGAGAAACACCCAAAATCAACACCCTACTCTCATAGATCGAGGGCAAGCCCGAGGGATGAGAGGAGGAGAAGAAGAAGGGGCTACCTTGGAGTGGACGAACGAGAAGGAGAGGTGTCGTAGAGAGGGGCGACGGAGGGGGGGGGAGCGACGATGAGGGAACGACGGCGAGGAGGCGACGACGAGGGAACCAGGAGCAAGCCGACCAATGGACGGGCGAGGGGCCCCCGGCGGCGGCCTGGTGATGGGGGTCCGGCGGTGGCGGCCAGGTAATGGGGACGACGGGGTGGAGAAGATTTAGGGTAAAAACTGCCTCCCACGCGCCCCACCTTATATATTTGGGCCAGGGATATTCCGGACGTCCGGTGGTTTCCGGACGTCCGGTCCTTTAACAATTAGCGGAAATCCTATCGTACCGGACATCCGGCATGAAGTTTATAGAAGGGGTTTTATGGACGTCCGGAGCGTACCGGACGTCCGGAAGCACTCGGAACACCGGACGTCCGGAAAGTACCGGACGACCGGAGGATCTCATGATTTTGGGCTTAGGGCATTTTTTAGTGAGATGATGACACTTACATGAATCTCCGACTCTATGAGACAACTTGCTTGGTTACTATTTTTACTCTACGAGCGGTGGCTGATGCCACCATGTTTGAGCATATGTGATATGATACCTCAAGAATGTTGACTTGGGTGCATAGTCACTACTCCATCATATTAAAGCACCATATGACATGGTAAGCTTTGAGAGTGTTTGTTCTTTTTATGCATTGTATAGGATTGAGAGTACTCATGATTTGAGTGTCTCCCCCTAAATATATGGCTACATCAAGACGAGATATTAAGTTTATGCATGAATGGGTACTAGATTTCACATAATATTGTCAAGCTCCAAGATACCAAGTTCACGCCTAAGTCGACAAAACCTAGCTTCATCCAATGGTTTCGTGAAGATGTCTGCAAGTTGCATATTTGTACCAATGTGGGCAACATCAATGTCACCCTTTTCCACATGATCTCTCAAGAAATGATACCTAATGTCAATGTGCTTGGTGCGAAGATGATCTTTGGGATTCTCAGCAATGTTGATGGCACTTTCATTATCACATAGAAGAGGCACATGTCAATAGGTGATACCGTAATCCTTCAAAGTTTGCCTCATCCATAGTAATTGAGTTCCACAACTGGTAGCTGCAATGTATTCTGCTTCACAGCTGGAGAGGGTGATACAATTTTGTTTCTTGGAGGACCAACTGACCAACGAGCATCCAAGAAATTGGCATGCACCGGAGGTAGACTTGCGGTCCACTTTGTCACCAGCCCAATCAGCATCTGTGTACCCAATGAGATCAAACTTAGCATCCTTGGGGTACCATAGACCCAACTTTGGGGTGTGAACAAGGTATCTGAGAATATGCTTAACCGCCTTATGATGGCTTTCCCTAGGGGAACCTTGAAATCTAGCACACATGCATACACTAAACATGATGTCTGGTCTAGATGCACAAAGATAAAGCAATGAACCAATCATAGAGCGATAAATAGAAGGGTCAAAAGGAATACCGTTTGTGTCTTCAGTGAGGACAATTTTGGTTGGCATGGGTGTCATACATGGACTAGCATCAGACGTGCCAAACTTTGCTAGGATGTCCTTGAGGTATTTTGCTTGAGACAAGAAAATTCCTTCATGAAATTGTTGAATTTGAAATCCGAGGAAGAATTTCAAATCCGCATTGAGTGACATTTCAAAATTCTTGGTCATTGAAGCCGCAAACTTCTTGCACAAATGAATGTTAGGAGAACCAAAGATTATTTCATCTACATATATTTGGCATAAGATCAAGTCACCCTTGTGTCTTTTAGTAAAAAGAGTGGGATCGATCACCCCTCTCACAAAACCATCATCGAGTAAAAACTTCTTAAGATGATCATACCAAGCACGGGGTGCTTGTTTGAGGCCATACAAAGCCTTATGAAGTTTATACAAATAGTTTTTGTGATCGGGATCAACGAACCCAGGTGGTTGTGATACATATACTTCTTCTTGTAGAGGACCATTAAGGAAAGCACTCTTCACATCCATTTGATGTAATGTAAAACCATTGAAAGCAGCATAAGCAAGTAAGATGCGAATGGATTCGAGACGGGCAACGGGAGCAAAGGTCTCACCAAAGTCCAAACCTTCAACTTGTGAGTACCCTTGTGCCACTAACCTTGCCTTGTTTCAGATGATGACACCATTATGATCTTTCTTGTTCTTGAAAATCCATTTTGCTCCAATGACATTGTGTTCTGTAGTTGGTCTCTCCACCAGAGACCATACTTGGTTGCGTTCAAAACTGTTCAACTCTTCTTGCATAGCAACGAGCCAATCGTTGTCCATCAATGCATCTTGTACCTTCACAGCCTCAATACTAGACACATACGAGAAGTGAGCACAAAAGTTTGTCAAATGTTTACGAGTGACTCTACCTTCGGATATGCCGGTGAGAATTTTGTCAACATCAACACAACCGGCCACACGAGGCATCATGGAGGTGAGAGTTTCATGAGGTTCAACTTCATGTCCATCATCCACGTCCTCAACATATGGATAATTGATGTGTGGTGGAAGATCTTCTTCTTCATGTTGCATTTGTTGAGGTTCATCATCCATGATTGCACTTTCTTGCTCTTGTTCTTGTTGAAGATCTGGTTGTAACACCCCCAGATTCTCACCACAGTGATCACCTCTTAATCTTGCCATGTCATCATCATTTGCTTAATATAATCACAGTGGTTGAGCACCCAATTCAAATTTCCTCTCTGAATCAATTCAAATTCAATTTCAAAATGAAGTGGCTCCAAAAATTCTGGGAAAATGTTCTTTATTTAGCAAATAATCCAAAATAATTATTTTCTAAGAAAACAACATCACCATCAACTCCAAAATGGGTTAGAGCATTTAAACAGTGTCATAACAGCACTATTTAATGCCTTTTCCATTTTTGAAAATTCCAAACAGTGGCCAAAAATCTTCACACTTGCTGTGGCAGTGGCTATTATTGTTTTGGAATTACTGGACCAAGTTCCACCATTGTCCAAATTCTTTTAGGTGCCTAAACATTTTCTTTTCTCTCTCTGTGAAATAAATAAAAGAAAAACAGAGAAAAGGAGACGCTTACCTGTCGCCTGGGCACGGCCCAACCGGCCCACTCTTCACTCCTTCTACCTGCTCCCGCCCGCGTGTCGCCGTGGCCATGGTCGCGCTCGCCTCCTCCGACCACCGCACGCCACCGCGGCCAGGGTAGGTGAGACGAGGCGATAAGGCCGAGCCCCCGCAGCTCTCTGGCTCACTCTCTCCCCCTCCTCCTTCGCCTCCTCCATCGCTCTCCTCTCCGATCCCCTTTTCGGCCGGCGCGGCCGTCGCCGTTCGTCGCTGGCTCCCGTGGCCACCGGCGGCCCCGTGGACGCTGGACGTGTCCACAAGCACCGTCAGGGATGGCTGCTCCTTCTGGTGGTCCCTGGCGGAGCAGAGGACCTCTCCGCTGCCCGAATCGACCTCGCCGTCAACCTCGGATCGCCGCCACGATTTCTTCGCCTCCGGCCACTCCGTCTCTTCTCCGAGTAGACTAGCACGGCTACACCCCCCCAGTGAGCATCTTCCCCCTTCCCTGCCTCTTCTACTGCTCGCTGGCTCGCCGTAGCTAGCTGTCACCGTAGCCGAGCTCCGGCGCCCGCCATGGCCGTGGCCGTCGTCGTCTCGGACCGTTGCCGGGCGCGCCAGCAGGCCTACTCGAAGCAGTGCTTCGCTCTGATTCGAATGCCACCTAGAACGCGCGCTAAGATTCACCGTAACCACCGGTCGACCTTCACCGTAGCTTGGCCGCAGCCTTAGCTCATTGCCGGCAGCCTTCCGGTCACCCCCGAGCCGTGCCGCTAGCACCACTCGATGCGCGCGAGCGCTGGCTTTGGAATGAGCCAAGAATCGCGTGAAACGGTGCCCTGCAGAGAAAATCCGGCGCCCTCCGGCGAGAGAGCCGCCGCGCGAGACTCGCCGACGCAGATCCGGCAGCCCCCGCCAGTGTGGCGCCGACGTGGCACACCCCTGGGTCCCTGGCAAGTGGGCCCCGGACTCACTTTGACCACGTTGACCAGGACAACGTTGACTGCCCAGTCAGCGTTGACTAGGCCCCACCAGTCAGTCTCTGTGCTGTTCAGCTGGGTACACATTTGGGTGCATTTAGCAATTTCACTTCTGGATAATTTGAATTAATAATAAATCTGTAAATTTCAGAAGTACTGTTTAATCTTCGAAAATTCATAACTTTTAATCCGTAGCTCGGATGGAAAAACTTTCTACATGAAAGTTGCTCAGAACGACGAGACGAAGCTAACTGTGCTATCTGTTTCCGTATCGGGACCCTCTACGGAGGTGAACCCGCAACTTTTAGCCCGTTTCCGGTAGATGAATAGTGCACATACACCGGTAAATAATTCCAGTTAAATCCTAAAAATAACTAATATGACTTAGACATGTTTTTAGGCAACCCTGCACTGCACATTAGCCTAGCACGCTTTGTGATGCTTGTATTCTGTGTATTTATCTGTTTCTTCCCCCCCCTCTTCTCTCTCGGTAGAGTCCGACGCTGACGCCGCTCCAGAGACCGACGCCGTCCCGGTGATTGGTTCCCCCTCCGACGACCTTGCTTTTGCCACCGAGCAACCAGGCAAGCAACCCCCCCTTTGATCATTCCGATATCGCCTATGTCTATTCTCTCTTATTCTTGCATTAGAATTGCTGCTACTGCTACTGCTCCTATTACTGTTGCATAGCCTGTTTTTGCAATACTGTTGATACCTGTCTTTATTCATAAACTGCTTAGTATAGGTTGGGTAGCACTGCTGTGGTCCCGCTTTCTCGTAGTTGCCTCGCATAGTACCCTTGCCTCGATCAAGCGATCGAGCCCCTTCCCCTGACCTTCTTCACACCACCGCACACCCCCTAATATGCTCGACTCCGCAGAGTTAACATCAGGTGACGAGGGTGATACCTCCGAACTCACTTCCGATGTTGTCCCTGTAGTATAGCTAGCTCGTTGTGGGTTACCGAGGGTGATTCCTCTTCCCACTTCCGACTTAGCTATTGTCGTGCATCCGCTATGGTGATTACCGCCGAGGGTGATTCCTCCGGTATCACCTTAACGGGACTTGTCGTTTAGGAGTCCAACGAGGGTGATTCCTCGGATTCCTCATCGGCATGGAAACCACACGGATGCCCTAGTTTACCGTACCGTGTTTAAAGACGTATCGATCCCCGAGGCCGGACGTCGCCAGGAACAAAGGCGTGCGGCCAGAGGTATCGTGCGTCTGAAGACACTTTGAAGTTACTACTACACATGTTGGATGGAGGCGGGTTGACCCAGAGGGGTACCCGTGAGTGCCTTTGAGGCGTGAGCTGTGGAGTCGGGTGACCAGTGAGGGTACCCGCGAGATAACTACGAGGCGTGGCCGGTCATTCTTAGTCCTTGTCACAAGTCCTCGAGACGGGACGACGGGGCCAACAGTATCGTGGGCTCTGCTCGTTACCGCGCGCTCCCAATCCACTAAGCGATTTGGATATTTGATCCGAGGGGCCTTCGGGTCCGATAGCACTAACCACCACGTGGGTGTGAGTGGGTGCTCTGCGTCGTATACATCAGCCGGAGTCGTCACGACGTCAGCGATTGAGCGGCCCGTTCGGATTGGACCCAGGATGCAACTGCGTGCTTGTATAAGGGGTTGCTAGGTCTGCTACCGAACGGCCACGTAACGTGCAGGAGCGTCCGGGGCGATGGCCAAGACCCCTGGGGCATAGGTTTAGTCCGACGTGCTTGATCCTCTCTGGCGGTTTCCGGTCGGGTTGCGTCGTGTTGTTTAGCCGAGGGCGGGCACGACCTGATGGTGTGTCCGGCCGGAGTTAAGCGAGCGTGGTGGGTAACTTGGTGCACCCCTGCAGGGAAGAAAACATCTATCGATAGCCTGTCCTACGGTAACGGACACTCGGAGTTGTATCCACTTCGGTACAACTAGAACTGGTGACTTGAGATATGAGGTTGATATTACTATAAACACATTACATTATGATGTACTAATCTGAACCCTTCTAATTGCTGCAAGACCCTGAAGATGCTAGTCTTTGTCAGGACTAGGCTTTTCCCCTCTCTACTCTGGCATTCTGCAGTCTAGTCCACCCACATAAAGCCTCCTTTGAAAATGATGCATTGCTTAGTATAGATCTGATGTAAGTCTTGCTGAGTACTTTGGATGAGTACTCACGGTTGCTTTGCTTCCTCTTTTGTCCTACCCGCATGACCAACCAGACGACGGAGCCATGATGCCTGCAGCCCCCGTTGACGACTACTACTACCAGCCCGAGGCTGGCTACTACTACTACCCGGCCGGCGAGTACTTCTACGAGGAGCCGGCGGACGACGACCAGGAGTAGGATCGGAGGTCCCAGGCAGGAGGCCTGCGCCTTTTCGATCGTAGCTTTTTATTTTGCCCCGCCTTTGCAAAAGGCCTATCTTCTTCTGTGTTGTATCTGTACCCAGATACCTAACGCTTCCGCTAACCTTGTGTGACACTTGTTATGTATTCGAGCCCTCGAGGCCCCTGGCTTGTAATATATAACTTGTATGTATTTATTTATGTTTTAGAGTTGTGTTGTGATTCCTTCACGTGAGTCCTTAGGCTTGATCGTGTGCATTTGCGTGTATGATTAGTGCACGGTCGGGCCGGGGTCGTCACACTGGTTCTTGACGATGATCATGGTGAAGGACTTGATCTTCATCTGGTACTTGAGTTGTGGGCATTGGTTGAGGATTTTGATCTTGTGGTGGTGTGGGTATTGTAATGGTTGGATATATAGGGAGTCATGCGTCGTCTTCCATATCATCATGAGGTTCTTGTTCCATTGGAAGAAGAGCACCAACACCCATGTTCAAGATATCTTGAGAGGAATCTTCATCACCTACATCACTTAGATCAACTTGCTCTCCATGAGAGCCATTAAATTCATCAAACACCACGTCACAAGTTTCTACAACACATCCATTGGATTTGTTGTAGACCCTATAGGCGTGGGAGTTTGATACATAACCAACAAATATACCCTCAATAGTTTTGGATTGAAATTTTCCTAACCGTTCTTTCTTGTTGAGTAAGAAGCACTTACATCCGAACACACGGAAATACTTGACATTTGGTTTGTTTCCGATTAGGAGCTCATATGGGGTCTTTTCCAAGATTGTGCGGAGGAAGAGACGGTTTGAGGCATGACATGCAGTGTTGACGGCCTCGGCCCAAAAGCTATATGGTGAGTTGTACTCATCCAACATAGACCTTGCCATCTCCACAAGAGTACGGTTCTTTCTTTCGGCTACACCATTTTGTTGAGGAGTGTAGCGGGCGGAGTATTGATGCTCAATCCCCGCGTCACTGACAAACTCTTCCAAGGTGTAGTTCTTGAACTCGGAGCCATTGTCACTTCTTATTGCCAAGATTTCTTTGTCAAACTTGCGTTGAGCTTGTTTGGCAAAATCAATGAAGGTGAATTTTGTCTCGTCTTTGGACTTGAGGAAGAACACCCATGTATATCTTGAGTAATCATCAACAATGACAAGACCATACTTTTTCCCACCAAGACTATCCCATGAAGGAGGTCCAAAGAGATCCACATGAAGGAGCTCCAATGGTCTTGACATAGATACAATATTCTTGGGTGGGTGCTTTGATTGATGTTGCTTCCCGGCTATGCATGCACTACACACACGATCTTTCTCAAAAGAAATATTAGTTAATCCAAGGATGTGATACGTCCAAAACGTATCTATAATTTCTGCTTGCTCCATGCCACTTTTGGGTGATATTGCTATGATATTCATACACTTCCATACACTTTTGATCATATTTGGACTAACTTACTAATCCAGTGCACCCCAGTGCCAGTTTCTGTTTTCGGCTATTTTTGTATTTCAGGTTTTCACGTTACGAGAACTGCCAGGAAAAATCCAGAAAAATTATATAAAAAATCAGCATTCCGGAAACTACCGTGCGTCCGAAGGACAGCCGAGGGGGGGGGGGGCACCAGGGCTCCAGGCGCCCTGGCGGCGCGCCCCCCCTGGGCCGCGCCGGGGGGGGCCTGGGCCCCCCGAAGCTTCCCCGATGCCCCCCTTTGGCATATATTTAAAGCGTCCTCCGAAACCCTTAGAACAGGAACTCTTTTCGCGATCCCATCTCTGTTCCGCCGCCGCCGCCGCTTCCAAGATCGGGAGCACCAGGAGAACTCTTCCCGGCACCCTGCCAGAGGGGAGGATCACCACCGGGAGCTTCTCCACCACCATGGACGCCTCCCGGATGAGTCGTGAGTAGTCTCCCTTGGACCATGAGTCCATGACCAGTAGCTATGTGATGTTCTCCTCCCATTCTTGTGCTTCACTAATTAGTCCTCGTGAGCTGCCCTACATGATCGAGGCACATATGTAATCCTTATGCTGTTGCTATGTTGAGTTTGCTGGGATCCGATGGATTATGAGATTATGTTCAGATTGATCTTGAGTAATATATTTGATCTACCTCTTTTATATTTATGTTCATAAGTAATTCTTGCATGTTCTCCGTTGTTATTTATTGCTTTGGCCAAGTAATACGTAGTGACTCCAAGAGGGAACGTTATGCTCGATTGTGGGTTCATGCCCCTCGATGACTAGCTTGAGTGACAGAAACATGAGTCTCGGGGATGTGCTGTTGCCACAAGGGGGAAAAAAACGGTGCTTGTGCCCGCGGGTGCAAGGATTGTTTACTTTACGCAAAGATCTTTTAATGCAGTTGTCTGTTGCATTGAGTTTACACTATGGGTGGGACTCGCAACTTAATACCAGCGAGATGTTCTGGATAGATATCTCAAGGTGGATGATTAGTAGTAGATATTGATGGATTTCGGTCTACTTACTTTGGCGTACCGCCCATGCTTTGAACCTCAACCTTTCTTGCAATGTAGTCAGCATTGGTTTGCGTTCGTGGTCCTGTCAATTGCCCAGCTGTAATTTGTTTACCTCACATAGCTGTTTTATCGTCTTTTGGGAGAGAGACATCACTAGTGAACATCATGAGACTCCGGTCCATATTACCATCATTGATCACATCCGCTATTTACTTTTCGCTTATACTTACTATTGCAAAACATTATCTATCACTACTATCATTTGCTTTTAACCCTTTGTGAACTACAAGGCCGGAGGGATTGACAACCTCTCTGTACTCGTTGGGAGCAAAGTTATTTGTATCTGTGTGCAGGTCCATGTTGATTGCTAATCCGCGCCGTTAGCAGTTGACACCTACTTGTTGAACCTAGGAGTCTCTGGGGATTCGATCCTTGGCATCTTTGCTAAGGGAAAACACTTCTACATACTGCATCTTACACCTTCCACTTGGGGTAACCAACGAGGGGTTCGAGGCCCATCAAGGAGTATTTTCTGGCGCCGTTGCCGGGGACTCCACTCTTCAGGATAGGGGAGTTGCATGCTATCTTTTACCTTTGCTTTTTAGTCTTGTTAGTTTACCTTTCAGTTTTTGCTTTAGTATCTTTTATCAAAAATCACAAAAACAGTTATCTCATTCTTTAGTTGTCATTATGTCGGGTCCTTTTGTCTTTGATGAGGCAGAAGTTCTCACCTTTAAACAAAGAGGTGGGGAAAGTTTGAAAGATGCTTGGTATAGAATTAATGATTCACAAAAAAGAGCCACCAAGAAGCAACCTACTACTATCTTGCTTAGAAATTTTTATGTTGGAATTACTTCTTGGAATAGGTTTATTCTAGATACTGCTATCAATGGGAATTTCCTAGAGGCCCCAGTTTGGGAGTCTCTTAGTATTATTGAAAATCTTGTTGGGAATCTCCCTGTTGTTAGCATTCGAGAGGACATCACCCTAGCTCACATTATGAAAAAACTTGAAAAGATAGAGCTAGAGATGCCAAGCATTAATAAGATAAATGAGTTGGATCGCAAGATCCAAGGGAATTTGAATAGACTTGATAGCTCCATGCATAATTTTTTTAAAATTTTGGAGACCGTCAAATTCCATGACTTGGACTCTTCTAGGATAGACAAGATTGAGGAAATATTTGATACCCTAGGAACTACCTTCTCCTCGATCAAAACCAAAAAGGTAGAAACTCCGGCAAAGAGGGAGCCTAAGTTCGTTCACGTTCCAAAGGCTCCCCGTTCTAAAAGCAATCCATCTATTGCCAAAGGGGTTGAAACTGTAAAGACTTTGGAAGAAACGCCCGTCGTTGATAAATTTATAAATGAATCTTCCCTTGACTTTTATCCTTTTGGTCTTCTACCTAGGAGTATCTCTATGAGGCCTTTATTTGAGAGTCCTCTTAAGACTAGTTGTATTATTGAAGAGCTTTTTGATGATCTTGATGATGGTTCAATTGATACAACTTGATCTCTATGCATTATGCCTAGCTTAAAGGCATAAAAGAAAGCGCTTTTGGGAGGCAGCCCACATGAATAATTTTTTTTGCTTTTGTTGTGTCTTGATGTTGTTTACTGCTGTAGCATCATCATTGTATCTTTGCTTTTCATATTTGTGCCAAGTATAGCCTCTAATTGCTAGAAAGTTCAAAAGTTGTGAGGCGCTGTCCAGAAAACAGATTCTGTCCTTGGATAGAAAAATTCGTATAAAATCACCAGATCATCTTTTTGGTCTGAATTTTTTCGACAGCGTTCTCTATATAATTGTCTTTCGTGCGTCTGTTCTGAGTTTTTTTTATTTGAGTTGCAGAAGTGCCCCGAACAAATCGATTACTATCTGCTGTTCTGTTTTTCACAGATTCTGTCCTGTTTTGCCTTTCCTTCATTTCGCAAACCAAGAGCTTGCTTTTTCTTTGCAAAAACCTTTTGGCAATCTTGAGAAACAGTAGAACTTCAAGAATATCTTTATTTCCAGCAAGGTATAATTATTTTATTAAGGGTACTAACCTCGCTAATCAGATTATGATGAGTTATGTATGAAGGGAGTTTTCAAGTGTGCGAGGGAAGATGATAAAAAGATTCAGGAGTGTCAAGCGCTCAAGCTTGGGGATGCCCCCGTGCACCCCCAAGAAATATTCAAGGAGACTCAAGCGTCTAAGCTTGGGGATGCCCCCGTGCATCCCCTTCTCCATCAACATTATCAGTTCGTCTTTCGTTCCGCTATATTTTTATCACTTCATGTGTTATGTGCTATGCTTGGAGCGTCTTGCTTTTAGTTTTCTTTTTAGTTTTTCATAACGAGTCGGAACTCAGCATTCTTTATGTGGGAGAGAAACACGCTCCACTTCTACCTAGAACATAACATAGAATTTTCATGTCTATCTTTGCTGTGTGTGTTCTTTGTCTTTTAATAGCTACTATCATGCTCTTCTCTTAGTATTCATGCTTATCTTTTCAAAGAGCTTTTGTTTAGTTGGTTGCTTGAACTCTCTTTAATTACCATGCTCATCTTATTAGGAGAGTTTGCTTCCGTTGCATTGGTTAATATGTCTATGATAAAGATGCTACGTGCATAATGGCACTTAGTAGTTCAGGTTTTCTTGTGGTTAGTCTCAAGTAGCTGGGGGATTCCCAATGTGTTATTGGAGTACCAACTTGATTTGTTTGCCAATGATGTGGTATGGTTTAGTAATATCTTCCTTAGAGAATTTATTTTGATTGACTTGGCGTATGCTCACGCATATTTAAGACTGTAAAGAAAGTCTGTCAAGCCTTGATGATCTTTTATTTCTGAGTAGCGATATAACTTCCATGCCTGATTCAATATTGCTTTGTCGCTCTGCATGATTATGACCGTCATTGCTCTCTTAGTTGGTCGCTCCCAGTCTTTTGCTAACCTCCACCTGTACTAAGACTAACCTTGCAATACATAGCTCATGGGAAAGTAGCTTATAAACTATTGTGGTAAAGAATATGTTGCCTATGTATCTTATTTCTTATAAGTTGCTTGCTGAGCGGTAACCATGTTTCTGGGGACGCCATCAACTGTCACACTTTTGTTGAATATCATGTGAGTTGCTATGCATGTTCGTCTTGTCTGAAGTAAGGGTGATTTGCCATGGGTTGAATGAGTATGCATATTGTTAGAGAAGAACATTGGGCCGCCAACCAAAGCCATGCATCATGGTGGAAGTTTTAGCTTGGACATTAATCCTCAATCTCTTATGAGAATATGCTTATGCATTTAAGAGGAGTCCATCATCTATTTTCTATGTTGTCCCGGTATGGATGTCCTCAAGTTGAGATCTATCAAAAACGAGAAATCAAATGCGATTTATCTCCTTGGACCTTTGTACAGGTGGCATAGAGGTACCCCTTTGTGACACTTGGTTGAAACATATGTAATGCAATGATAACCCATGGAAATCCGAGCTAATTAGGACAAGGTGCGAGCACTATTGGTATTCGATGCATGAGGCTTGCAACTTATAGGATGTCTTATGCATGACACATATGAAGTACTACTACTGTTGACAAAATTGCTTCCATGTTTTCAAAATAAAAAGCTCTAACATATAACCATTCTTTTTTTATGTTGAGTCTCCACCTTCTTTCTTCAAGCACCAACTACTGAGAGCATGATTGTCATTCTGAGTGTAATGTGCATTGTCCCAAAGTAGCATTGTCTTTTGCATGATTGTGATATCGTTTATTTTGAAATCATTGTATCTAGTCATCACTTAAACCTTGAAGGTGCCCCTGCATTTATGTTTTGCTTCACTAAAGGGGGCAAGCTAGATATCACTTTATCATATTTGCACATCATGTTCATTGCAAATCTATTTGATGCTTCAATGTCATGTTGTAAAACTTTCAGTCATTTGTGATTTTCTCATGAGGCAACTTAATTACTATAGAATCATTGTCTCAGTAAGCTTTTGTCATATGACTATGAAAAAGTCCTATATGGTTAATAGCATGTCACCACAGAAATTATTCTTGTTATCATTTACCTACTCGAGGACGAGCAGGAATTAAGCTTGGGGATGTTGATACGTCCAA
>LR738712.1:617021008-617109490 GCA_902687465.1 Secale cereale | reverse complement strand
GTGAGTAGTCTCCCTTGGACCATGAGTCCATGACCAGTAGCTATGTGATGTTCTCCTCCCGTTCTTGTGCTTCACTAATTAGTCCTCGTGAGCTGCCCTACATGATCGAGGCACATATGTAATCCTTATGCTGTTGCTATATTGAGTTTGCTGGGATCCGATGGATTATGAGATTATGTTCAGATTGATCTTGAGTAATATATTTGATCTACCTCTTTTATATTTATGTTCATAAGTAATTCTTGCATGTTCTCCGTTGTTATTTATTGCTTTGGCCAAGTAATACGTAGTGACTCCAAGAGGGAACGTTATGCTCGATTGTGGGTTCATGCCCCTCGATGACTAGCTTGAGTGACAGAAACATGAGTCTAGGGGATGTGTTGTTGCCACAAGGGGGAAAACAACGGTGCTTGTGCCCGCGGGTGCAAGGATTGTTTACTTTACGCAAAGATCTTTTAATGCAGTTGTCTGTTGCATTGAGTTTACACTATGGGTGGGACTCGCAACTTAATACCAGCGAGATGTTCTGGATAGATATCTCAAGGTGGATGATTAGTAGTAGATATTGATGGATTTCGGTCTACTTACTTTGGCGTACCGCCCATGCTTTGAACCTCAACCTTTCTTGCAATGTAGTCAGCATTGGTTTGCGTTCGTTGTCCTATCAATTGCCCAGCTGTAATTTGTTTACCTCACATAGCTGTTTCATCGTCTTTTGGGAGAGAGACATCACTAGTGAACATCATGAGACTCCGGTCCATATTACCATCATTGATCACATCCGCTATTTACTTTTCGCTTTTACTTACTATTGCAAAACATTATCTATCACAACTATCATTTGCTTTTAACCCTTTGTGAACTACAAGGCCGGAGGGATTGACAACCTCTCTGTACTCGTTGGGAGAAAAGTTATTTGTATCTGTGTGCAGGTCCACGTTGATTGCTAATCCGCGCCGTTAGCAGTTGACACCTACTTGTTGAACCTAGGAGTCTCTGGGGATTCGATCCTTGGCATCTTTGCTAAGGGAAAACACTTCTACATACTGCATCTTACACCTTCCACTTGGGGTAACCAACGAGGGGTTCGAGGCCCATCAGGATGTGATTCCCCTTTAAGAGGTCTTGAATATTTCTCATGCCGACATGGGCTAGCCGGCGATGCCATAGCCATCCCTTATCGGCTTTGGCCATTAGACAAGTTGCATGGAAGGTACTCTCTTTCGAGAAATCAACCGTGTAAAGGTTGCCATCCAACTTTCCAACAAAGGCCACTTCAAAAGTATCTCTCTTAAAGACTTTCACATCCGTTAGTCCAAATAGTGCATCATAACCAACAGAAGCCAATTGACGAACGGAAAGTGAATGATATTTAAGAGATTGGACAAGCATGACATCTGCAAGTGACATGTCATTTGTGATAGCCACCTTACCCAATCCAAGTACCTGTCCTATTGTTCCTCCACCAAACACAATGCTCATAAATGGTTGAATGGCTTCCATGAAATCGTAGAGCAATTTGCAGTCTCCGGTCATATGGTTGGTGCATCCACTATCGATCACCCATTTGACTCCACCGGAGAAGGCAACCTACAAACAATTCACGACTTAGTTAGAGGCACCCATTTTGCAATGGGACCTCTCACATTAGTCACAAGAGTCTTAGGAACCCAAATAGCATAGAAACGAAATGCACTATGAGGGCCAACAAATTTAGCATAAACCTCTCCATCCTTTGTTTTACGAAGCACATAGGATGGAGGCATGAAACCCTTAGGTTTGATGGGAGTGGGTAGGTCCCTAGTGGCCTTCCCACTCACAACCTTGTTGGCTTGACTCTTCCCTTTCTTCCTCTACCCTTCACGTACAAATGTCTCCTTGAGAGGAGTGGTGCACTTTTGAGTGGAAGTTTTTGTCTTGCTTGTGCTTGGGTCGTACCCAAGTCCTTCCTTTGCGAAAACTTCATTGTGACGGCTCAATACTTCATTAAGGTTCTTTTGTCCTTGAGCACACGTCATGAGTCCTTTCTCAAGCTGTGCTTTTAGAAATCGATTTTCCTCACAAATAGATGCTAGATCACAACTTGCGTTAGTAGTATAGGCATCAACATTTATAACAGGAGAGGAGTAAGCCTTGGCTAGAGTTTCAAGATAAGTAAGTTTGAGTGTCTCAAAGCTCTTTGTAAGAAGGGTGAGCTCATCTTCCTTAGTATTAAGAGACATAGATAGAAGCTCACAATCCTTAGAGAGAGTAGCATGAGACCTCGCAAGTTTGCTCTTATCATTCATCAACTTCTTGAAAGAGCTTTCAACCTTTTCCAAGGAAACAAGTTTCTTGGCATGTTCATCAAGGTTTGTACCAATTTTTATGCATAGTTCATCATTTTTTGCTTCCTCATATAGGACTTTCCGCTCAAGGATTTCATATTTTTCCTTTTCCTCGGTGACAAGGGTTTCAAGTTCCTTAATGGTGACGGTGTGCTTACTCACCATCTCCATAATCATACGAAACATAGTGAGTTCCTTTCCTTTGAGGGAACACATAAATTTTTCTAGTTTAGCATACATAGGATCATTCTCATCATTATCCCCATGATTATCCTCCGCATCAAGATATTCATCATTAGGAGTAGGCGGAGAGAAAAGAGGAGGATCCGAAAGAGAGGTTACCTTAACTTTGTCTGAAGAGGTTTGTTGCTCATGGTCCTCAACGATGGCGTTGGCCATCAAACACTTGTGCGCGTTGCCCTTGTAGTCTTTCATGTAGTTGTAGGTGACAACCTCACCACTTTTGTTGACTAGTCTCAAGGTGTTTTGAGGATCTTGAGCAACACCGGCAACACCTCCAACATCATCGGGATCGGAATCTTCTTGGGCAATCATGGCCCTTCCATCTCTCTTCTTAAGCTTGGAGTTCATAGGGTTTGGCAATTTCTTCTTTACAAAGTTCTTGGGAAATCTGGGCTTATCTTCTCTCTTCTCATATGGGCACTCATTGGAGAAGTGATTCGTCTCGTCACAGTTGTAGCAACTTCGGACCTTTTTCTTTTGAAATCTTCCTTTGAATTTTCCCGCGCTGAACTTCTTCACAAAGAGAGCAATGTCTTCATATGAGGGTCCCTCTTCAGAGTCACTTTCATCACCTTCTTCATCATCTTCTTCCTCACTTTCTTCTTCTTCACATACTTGTTTAGCCTTCAAGGCTAAGTTGGTCACGGAAGATGAATTTCCATGCATAGCAAGATGTCTTGTAGCATTTGCCTTGGATTCTTCAAATAGTTGAAAGGTGGATATGATGTCATCTGGAGTCATTTCCTTGAATCCATGGTGTTGCTTTATGTCCCACGCCATTTGATGATGATACGGAGCAAGAGCATGTAGCAACTTGTCCACAAGGAACCGCTTCATCAAGTTGAATCCATCTTGTGTCTTGTCACAGTCACATGACTCTATGTCAGAGGTAAGCGTCATCAGACGCTCATGGAGCTGGTTGGGGGTTTCACCTTTCTCCATACAGAAGTTTTGCAATTGACCTTTGGCAATCTCATATTGTGCAAGCCGGAGGGTGGAGGTGCCGGTTTTGGATCTCACAATGCTATCCCACAAGTCCTTGGCACTAGTGATGTGTATGAAAGGTCTCCTTTGCTTTTCACTTATTCCTTTCCTTAACAACATGATTGCAGTGTCGTTGAGATGCCTGTTATATATTTCTCTTGGAGTGAGGTTCTTTGGATCAACAGGGTTGTAGCCATCCTCCAAGATGTCCAACATCTCATCATTTGTGTACCTAAGATGATCCTGCATAGCAACTCTCCACATAGAAAAATCAGCCTTTTTATCAAGCACGGGAGGTTCACCCCCATGCCTATAATTCAGTTTTTCATCTTTAGGTTTCACATAGAGCCATGGAACACTAGAGTGACCACTATTAGGAGGTTGTTGGTCAAGAGAAGGAATAGGCGCAGTTTGCCTCGAACCCACACCACCCGGACTAGGGGGTAGCGTGGAATCCGTGGTTAGTGCGGCTAACCTTATTTTGACCAAGGCCTCAAGAGAAGCATCATGCTCCTCCTTTTGCTTAGCAAGGGCCCGTTCTATATCCTCAGAGGTGAAGGTCTTGACTCCCAAAGAAGTCGAGACCTGGTCTTTCGGATCTACAACAAGGGGAGTCCCATCGGGGTTCATCTCGCTCTAGGGCGGTTAAGCTACAAGAATAGATCACGAGGCTCTGATACCAATTGAAAGGATCGAGATGGACCTAGAGGGGGGGTGAATAGGTACAATTACAAATTTTAATTGTTACTTAGCAATTTTAGGCAATAGTGCGGAATAGGAAAGTGAGCCTAACAATTGCAAGTAAGATGCTTATCAAGCTAAGCTAATAACACTAGTAGGTAAGTATGGTAACACAATATGATATAAGTAAGAACTTAAAGACAAGTAACCACAAGTAGAAAGTTAAGGTTAGGAATAGCCGAAACTTCGAGAGACGAGGATGTATGCCGATGTTCACTTCCTTGGAGGGAAGCTACGTCACCGTTTAGAGAGGTGGGAGGTACCACGAAGGCACACCAACGCCACGAAGGCTCACCCTATTCTCTCTTTGAGATATCACCACGAAGGCGATTCCCAACCACTAGTGGTAGGTCTTTAGGTGACCTCCAAACCCTCACAAACTTTCTGGGGGGTAATCACAATGTTTGATTCCTCTCTGAAGAAATCCTACCGCCTAGGAGTCTCCAACCTCCAAGAGTAACAAGAACGATGGGAAAAGCTCAAGACTTGCTCAAGTCACAAATTCCTTTGGTGCAAAGAAGAGGAGGGAGTGGATCTATCACTTGATTGGACAACTTCTCACAAATGCCTTCAAATCCTTTTGGGATCTAAGATTTGGTGTATCAAAGTGAGAGTGTGTGAATGTGTTCTTGAGTAAGCTCAAAGTGAATGGTCAACAATATCTTATGGAAGAAGAAGACTATATATAGTCATAGTAGAGAGCAGATCGTTGTGAATAAAACGTACTGCAAGTGTCGGACGTCCGGTCATCACCGGACATCCGGTGGAACAGGTAGCACCGGGCGTCCGACGAAGGCCGGACGTCCGGAGCCTGACGGTTCACCAGACGGGGCCACGTAGCACACTTTGTGCATAGTTGTCGGACGTCCGGAGTGTGTCGGACGTCCGGTGACCGGACGTCCGGAGGGTTTCGGACATCCGCTATTTTCTTTCTGTGAAGGAGTGCCGGACGTCCGGAGTGGGCCGAGCGTCCGTTAGGTGCCGAGGGACCGGTCGTCTGGAGGAGACCGGAAAACCGTTGTTTAGCTTATGTTGAGAATTACCGGACGTCTGGAGCGTGTCGGACGTCCGTTAGGCCCTGAGAGACCGGACGTCCGGAAGGTACCGGTCGTCCAGTAGGCTATGAAGGTCCGGACGTCCGTAGAGTGTCGGACGTCCGGTGATAACTGAGCACAAAGGCTTAGTTGCTCATACCTCTAGGTGCACAGAAGATTATAATTGATATGGATAGAGAAGAGGTGATGTGAGAGGATACTTTGTATGTTTTGAGCAAGCCTTTCACAATATCCACCGATCCCCTCTTAATAGTGCGGGATCCCTATACTCAGAACCAAACTGAAAATCAAGCTAGAAGCTATTATCTTGTATATCCGTTCTTGAGTGATAGAGTTTTGTCTGTATTCATGATCCACATACGCCATTGAAACATAATCCTGAGATATACTTGATAAACATGATTAGTCCCATATATGCACGTTGTCATCAATCATCAAAATATAATTAAGGGCAAGATTGCACTTTCAATGACAAAAGCATAGGGGACGACCTTCGTCCTTCCTCTTTCTTCTGCCGTGGTCAAGCTTTGAGTCTTACTCAACTTCACACCTTACAACTCAGGTAAGAACTCCTTCTTTGACTGATCTATTTTGAACTCCTTCAAAATCATGTCAAAGGTGTGTGTTCTTTTGAAAGTATCATCAGGCGTCTTGATCTATCTCTATAGATCTTGATGCCCAATGTGTAAGCAGCTTTATCCAGGTCTTCCTTTGAAAAACTCCTTTCAAACAACCCTTTATGCTTTCCAGAAATTCTACATCATTTCGGATCAACAATATGTTATTCACATATACTTATCAGAAATGTTGTAGTGCTCCCACTCACTTTATTATAAATACAAGTTTCTAACAAACTTTGTATAAACCCAAAAACTTTGATCACTCCATCAAAGCGTATATTCCGACTCCGAGATGCTTGCTCTAGTCCATGGAAGGATCGCTGGAGCTAGCATACCTTTTAGCATCCTTAGGATCGACAAAACCTCTCTAATTGTATCACATACAACCTTTCCTTACGAAAACTGGTAAGGAAACTTGTTTTGACATCCATCTGCCAGATTTCATAAATGCAGCTAATGCTAACATGATTCCGACGGACTTAAGCATCGCTACGGGTGAGAAAATCTCATCGTAGTCAACTCCTTGAACTTGTGAAAAACTCTTCGCCACAATTCGAGCTTCATAGATGGTGACATTACCGTCCACGTCCGTTTTCTTCTTAAAGATCCATTTATCTCAATGGCTTGCAGATCATCGGGCAAGTCCACCAAAGTCCATACTTTGTTTTGATACATGGATCCTATCTTGGATTTCTCGGCTTCTAACCATTTGTCGGAATATGGGCCCACCATCGCTTCACCATAGTTTGTAGGTTCATTGTTGTCCAACAACATGACATCTAAGACAGGATCACCGTATCACTCAGGAGTAGTACATATCCTTGTCGACCTACGAGGTTTGATAGCAACTTGATCTGAAGCTTCATGATCACTATCATTAGTTTCCTCTTCAACAGTCATAGGTCCCACATAAACATCTTTCTGTGTTGCACTACTCTCCGATTGAAGTGAGGGTTCGACAACCTCATCAAGTTATATCTTCCTCCCACTCAATTCTTTCGAGAGAAATTCCTTCTCGAGAAAGGACCCGTTCTTAGCGACAAACATTTTTGCCCTTGGATCAGAGATAGAAGGTATACCCAACTGTTACCTTTGGGTATCCTATGAAGATGTATTTGTCCGCTTTGGGTTCGAGCTTTTTCTGGCTGAAGCCATAAGCATCGCAGCCCCAAACATTAAGAAATGACAACTTTGGTTTCTTGCCAAACCATAGTTCATACGGCGTCGTCTCAACGGAGTTAGATGGTGCCCTATCTAAAGTGAATGCGGCTGTCTCTAATGCATAACCTCAAAATAATAGCGGTAGATCGGTAAGAGACATCATAGATCGCACCATATCTCATAAGGTTCGATTACGACGTCCGGACACACCATTACGATGTGGTGTTCCAGGTGGCTTCAACTGCGAAACAATTCCACAATGTCTTAAGTGATTGCCAAACTCATAACTCAGAAAATCTCCCCTTGATCAGATCGTAGGAACATGATCTTCTTGTTATGATGATTCTTAACTTCACTATGAAATTTCTTAAACTTTTCAAACGTTTCAGACTTTTGCTTCATTAAGTAAAATACCCATATCTACTCAAATCGTCAGTGAAAATGAGAAAATAACGATATCCACCACACGCCTTAATTCTCATTGGATCACATACATCAGCATGTATGATTTCCAACAAGTCACTTGCCCGTTTCATTGTACCTGAAAACGGGATCTTAGTCATCCTGCCCATGAGGCATGGCTCGCATGTGTCAAGCAATTAAAAATCAAGTGACTCCAAACATCCATCAGCATGGAATTTCTTCATGCCAAAATGACCTAAGCGGCAGTGCCACAAGAAAGTGGCACTATCATTATTAACTCTACATCTTTTGGCGTTAATATTATTATCATGTGTATTACTATGATCGAGATTCAATAAACCATTGGGTGCATGACCATAAAGGTATTATTCATGTTAACAAAATAACCATTATTCTCTAACTTAAATGAATAACTGTATTGCAATGAACATGATCTAATCATATTCATGCTCAATGTAGACACCTGATAACATTTATCTAGGTTCAACACTAATCACGAAGGTAGAGGGAGCGTGTGATGGTGATCTTATCAATCTTGGAAACACTTCCAACACACATCGTCACCTCGCCCTTAGCTAGTCTCCGTTCAGTCCGTAGCTTTTTGCTTCAAGTCACTAATAATAGCAACTGAACCGGTATCCAATACCCAGGTACTACTAGGAGTACTAGTAAGGTACACATCAATAACACGTATATCAAATATACTTTGTTGAAGTTGCCAGCTTTCTTATCTACCATGTATTTGGGGTAGTTCCGCTACCATGTGACCGTTCCCCTTACAATAGAAGCACTTAGTCTCGAGGTTTGGGTTCAACCTTGGGTTCTTCATTAGAGCGACAACTGGTTTGCCATTCATGAAGTTTCCCTTCTAGCCCTTGCCCCTTTTGAAACCAGTGGTCTTGTTAAACCATCAACACTTGATGCTCCTTCTTGATTTCAACTTTTGCAGTCTTGAGTACCGCTAATAGCTCCGGGATCATCTCCATCCTTTGCATGTCATAGTTCATCACGAAGTTCTAGTAGCTTGGTGATAGTGTCTAGAGAATTCTGTCAACCACTATCTCATCTGGAAGATTAACTCCCACTTGGTTCAAGTGATTTTAGCACCCAGACATTCTGCGCACATGGTCACTAGTTGAGCTATTCTCCTCCATTTCGTTGGCAAAAGAACTTGTCAGAGGTCTCATACCTCTCAACACGGGCATGAGCCTGAAATCCCAATTTCAGTTCTTAGAACATCTCATATGTCTTATGGCATTCAAAACGTCATTGTAATCCCGATTCTAAGCTGTCAAGTATAGTGCACTAAACTATCAAGTAGTCATCAGGACGTGTCTGTCAGGTGTTCGCAACATCCACAGACGACATTGTAGGGGTTTGCACATCGAGCGGTGCATCAAAGACATAAGCCTTCTGTGTAGCAGTGAGGACACTCCTCGGACTACGGACCCAGTCCGCATCATTGCTTACAATATCTTTCAACTTAGTCTTTCTCTAGGATCGCATTAAACAGGGAGCTACAACGCAAGCTATTGGTCTACAACATAATTTGCGAAGACAACTTAGACTATTGTTCATGACAATTAAGTTCATCTAATCAAATTATTTAATGAACTCCCACTCAGATAGACATCCCTCTAGTCATCTAAGTCATGCATGATCCGAATCGACTAGGCCGTGTCCGATCATCACGTGAGACAGACTAGTCATCAACAGTGAACATCTTTATGTTGATCGTATCTTCTATACAACTCATGTTCGACCTTTCGGTCTTCCGTGTTCCGAGGCCATGTCTGTACATGCTAGGCTCGTCAAGTGAACCCTAAGTGTATTGCGTGTGTAAATCTGGCTTACACCCGTTGTATGCGAACGTTAGAGCCTATCACACCCGATCATCACGTGGTGCTTCGGAACAACGAACCTTAGCAACGGTGCACAGTTAGGGGGAACACAATTCTTGAAATTTTAGTGAGAGATCATCTTATTTACTACCGTCGTTCTAAGCAAATAAGATGTAAAACATGATAAACATCACATGCAATCAAATAGTGACATGATATGGCCAATATCATTTTGCTCCTTTTGATCTTCATCTTTGGGGCTCTATGATCATCATCGTCACCGGCATGACACCATGATCTCCATCATCATGATCTCCATCATCGTGTCCTCATGAAGTCGTCTCGCCAAACATTACTTCTACGACTATGGCTAACGGTTAGCAATAAAGTAAAGTAATTACATGGCGTTTTCAGTGACACACGGGTCATACAATAAAATAAGACAACTCCTATGGCTCCTGCTGGTTGTCATACTCATCGACATGCAAGTCGTGATTCCTATTACAAGAACATGATCAATCTCATACATCACATATATATCATTCATCACATCCTTTCGGCCATATCACATCACATGGCACATGCTGCAAGAACAAGTTAGACGTCCTCTAATTGCTGTTGCAAGTTTTTTACGTGGCTGCTATAGGTTTCTAGCAAGAACGTTTCTTACCTACGCCAAAACCACAACGTGATATGCCAATTTCTATTTACCCTTCATAAGGACCCTTTTCATCGAATCCGATCCGACTAAAGTGGGAGAGACAGACACCCGCTAGCCACCTTATGCAACTAGTGCATGTCAGTTGGTGGAACCTGTCTCACGTAAGCGTACGTGTAAGGTCAGTCCGGGCCGCTTCATCCCACGATGCCGCCGAATCAAGATAAGACTAGTAGCGGCAAGTAAATTGACATGATCTACGCCCACAACAACTTGTGTTCTACTCGTGCATAGTAACTACGCATAGACCTAGCTCATGATGCCACTGTTGGGGATCGTAGCAGAAATCAAAAAAATTCTACGCATCACCAAGATCAATCTATGGAGTAATCTAGCAACGAGGGAGAGGGGAGTGCATCTACATACCCTTGTAGATCGCTAAGCGGAAGCGTTACAAGAACGCGGATGAAGGAGTCATACTCGTAGCGATTCAGATCGCAGTTGATTCCGATCTAAGCACCGAACAATGGCACCTCCGCGTTCAACACACGTGCAGCCCGGTGACGTCTCCCACGCCTTGATCCAGCAAGGGGAGAAGGAGAGGTTGGGGAAGACTCCGTCCAGCAGCAACACGATGGCGTGGTGGTGGTGGAGGAGCGTGGGACTCCAGTAGGGCTTTGCCAAGCACTACGAGAAACGAGGAGAGAGAGAGAGGTAGGGCTGCGCCAAGAGAGAGATCAAATCATGTGTTGGGCAGCCCCCATACCTCAAGTATATATAGGGGGAGGGGAGGGGCTGCGCCCCCTCTAGGGTTCCCTCCCTAGGGGGGGGGGGCGGCAGCCCTAGAGGCCATCTAGGGTGGCGGCCAAAGGGGAGAGGGAGAGGGGGGCGCACCAGGGTGGGCCCTAGGGCCCATCTGCTCTAGGGTTTGCCCCCTCCCCTCTTGGAGGCGCCTTGGGCCTTGGTGGGAGGCGCCCCAGCCCACCTAGTGGCTGGTCCCTTCCCACTATTGGCCCACGTATGCCTCCGGGGCTGGTGGCCCCTCCCGGTGGACCCCCGGACCCTTCTGGTGGTCCCGGTACATTACCGGTGATGCCCGGAACACTTACGGTGGCCAAATCCTCACTTCCTATATATCAATCTTTACCTCCGGACCATTCCGGAACTCCTCATGACGTCCGAGATCTCATCTGGGACTCCGAACAACATTCGGTAACCGCGTACATACTTTCCCTATAACCCTAGCGTCATCGAACCTTAAGTGTGTAGACCCTACGTGCTCGGGAGTCATGCAGACATGGCCGAGACAACTCTCCGGTCAATAACCAACATCGGGATATGGATACCCATGTTGGCTCCCACATGCTCCACGATGATCTCATCGGATGAACCACGATGTCAAGGATTCAATCAATCCCATATACAATTCCCTTTGTCTACCGGTATAGTACTTGCCCGAGAATCGATCGTCGGTATCCCGATACTTTGTTCAATCTCGTTACCGGCAAATCTCTTTACTCGTTCTGTAACACATCATCCCGTGATCAACTCCTTGATCACATTGTGCACATTATGATGATGTCCTATCGAGTGGGCCCAGAGATACCTCTCCGTCACACGGAGTGACAAATCCCAGTCTCGATTCGTGCCAACCCAACAGACACTTTCGGAGATACCCGTAGTGCACCTTTATAGCCACCCAGTTACGTTGTGACGTTTGGTACACCCAAAGCATTCCTACGGTATCCGAGAGTTGCATAATCTCATGGTCTAAGGAAAAGATAGTTAACATTTAGAAAAGCTTTAGCATACGAACTACACGATCTTGTGCTAGGCTTAGGATTGGGTCTTGTCCATCACATCATTCTCCTAATGATGTGATCCCGTTATCAACGACATCCAATGTCCATGGTCAGGAAACCGCAACCATCTATTGATCAACGAGCCAGTCAACTAGGGGCTCACTAGGGACATGGTGTTTGTCTATGTATCCACACATGTATCTGAGTTTCCTATCAATACAATTCTAGCATGGATAATAAACAATTATCATGAACAAGGAAACATAATAATAACCAATTTATTATTGCCTCTAGGGCATATTTCCAACAGAAACAAGGCATCTGGTTGGTCATGCTGATGTAGATGTAATTGGTGCAGCTGAGGACAAGAGGGAAGAGCTTGAGAGACAAAGGACTGAATCAATGGCAGGCAAAAGCACATCTGGAAGGGGCATGGCTGGAAGAGGCACTGTAGGCAGAGCTAATTATGCCAACTCCAGTGAGAATAAGTATGCTACCAAGCAGCAAGTTGCTATGCTGTTAGGATTTGACAGAGAGATTTTGCTGCTGCTAAAGCTGCCGATGGCTTTTGTTATAGTGCTTTGTGTGATGTGTTTCACCTTAATTATGAAGAAGTGAAGTGTTGTTAAATGAGTAGGTGTAGGTGTTCTAAGAGATCTCTTGTTCTAAATTGAGCATACTAAAAGCCATTGCAGTGGCACGGTTGTTTGCTCAGTATGGAGTCTTGGTTGTAATGCTTGTTGTAATGGATAATGTATCAATAATATGAAGACTTTGCCCTAATGTTTGAACTGTATTGCAATTACCTACAGAAATATGACAGATGTAATATATCAGTAATATGAAGTCCTCGTAACCTAATTGCTTTGAAATTACTGAAAGATGTATTTGATGTCACAAGTGTAGTTAAACTAATTCTGACAGAAGTGTACTTTCTCCTAATTATGTCAGAATTGTACTTAACCTCATTGCTTTGAAATTACTGACATAACTGTTGTCATAACTAATTGCTGACAGAAATGCAGTTAACCTAATTGTTGTCATAACTGAACTAACTTATGTTAACTAATTGCTGTCATAACTGTAACTCATGTCAGCCCATGTCCCCTTTCTCAACACAACTGAACTCAAAAGCAAGCATGTACTTGCACCTGCCGCAAACACCCACCCAGCAACTTTCACTCTACATGTAGCTTTGGTCCACCACCAATCCACCACCACCACCACCAGATCCCCTTCTTCTTCCTCATCTTTCATCTTCAATTTCGTGCACCACCAGATCCCCTTCTCTCCTCTGTCCAATAGCACCACCAGATCCCCTTCTCATCTTCATCAAATAGTAACCATGGTGTCATGGGATGATCTTCCCAGTTCTACTGAAGGTGACTCTGTGACCAGCAAGGTTAGTGTGCTCCCCACCCAGTCTAGGGTTTCTCAGTTAGGGTTTCTCTGTCAATTGATTCCAAATGTCTTTTTTTAGCCACCTGCCACAATTTCGTGTGAGGAATGGAGTGGCTTGGCTACAGATCTGCCTAGATTTAGATGTGGGCATGGATCTTTGTGTGAGAAGCATGTGGCATTTGAATCTGTTGATATTGGCAGAAGGTTTCTAACTTGTGCACAAAGTGTTAGTATTTTTGCATTTGGCACTGTTAAACAGGAAGTCATTTGAAGTATGGTTTAAGTTTCATCATCATGCACATGACTGAATACTGGCACTTAACTGGATTTTTTGTTTGGTCTAAACTGTTATGAAGTACCTAAATGCATCTATGTTGAGTGGGTTGACCCTGAGTGGCCTGATGCTCTGAAGATGAGCCTAGATAGTATATGGACCATGTATGAAGAGGAGAGAAAACAGAGGCTCAGACAGAATATTGTGAGTGCTGAAGAAAACTTGAAGGTTCTTGAAGAGAAGAAGAAGATGGAGAATGAGTTGAGGCATTTCAAGCTTGATTTTGCTAAGATGGTGGCTGAGAAGGAGCAGGCAATGAGCCAATTAGGAAGCACACAACTTGCTCTGACTGATCTAAAGGAAGAACTTGAGAAGAAGAAGATGACAGACAAGTCAGTAACCAACATTCATCAGGTCTTCAGGGTTAAAGTAGAGAAAGAGAGGGACCAAGAAGTGCAGGAGAGGGACCAAGTAATTCAAGAGAGGGATGATTTGAAGCATGAGAAAAGGAAGCTTGAGTACATGATTGGTGACCTATTCAAACACAAAGAGGCCACCAAGGAGAAGATAAGGAAGCTAAAGGGCATTGTCGTGGTTCTAAGCCTAACAGTAAGAATATGGGGTACGTATGAGGAGGCAAGGTCCTAGCTACGATGAGATTGTACACAAGGTGTTTACGAGTTCAGGCCCTTCTTGGAGGAAATAACATCCCTACGTCTCGGTGCCCGAAGGCGGTCGACTGGAATGTATATGTGTGTGTAAGTTACAGGGGGTGCGAACCCTTGTACCGGAGGAGGGGGTGGCTTATATAGAGTGCGCCAGGACCCTAGGCGTCCCCACGTTACCAAGGGTTCAATGTACATTAAGGAAGGACGTTACTGATAACGCCTGTAATAAAGGATAGTAAAGGCCGTTGTTAATATGGATTGAATGTATGGCTGTTGTTGATCTCAAGGGACCTTTGACCTTCGCGGGTCGACTGGATTTTGTATGGTCGAGTCTCCTCGTCCTTCCGAGTGTAGTTGGGTCATCTGAGTGAAGGTAAGCAGTCGAGTGAATTGTCATCTTGGGCCATACCAGTCGACTGCTTTTGTCATCTTCGAATTGTCTTTTGAGCTTCTAGGGTAGTGACCTTGGGTGGGGTATCTTGGCCAGGCCTGTGACCCCACCCTAAGTCTGTGGCTTTGTCAGTAGCACCCGAATGGATTGAGGTCCGAATGGAGAAGAGGGTTGAGGTCGGTCTTGGTCCAAGTTCGATGTCCCTGGGGAATGTCCCTTGAATCCGCGGACCGGGCTGACACTACCACTACTAGAAAAAGGCATTCTAGTGGCGCACCACTTTTGCCTACTAATGGCGCACTAGTGGTGCGCCACTAGCACCACACCATTAGATTTTTTTACTAATGGCGCACGTGTGGTGCGCCATTAGTATGCCCGATACTAATGGCGCACCACTGCTGCGCCATTAGTATAGCCCAGGGTGCGCCATTAGTATCTGGTATACTAGTGGCGCACCACATAGAAGTGCGCCATTAGTAACAAAAAATTTTAGAACTTTTTTCAGAATTTTTTTTATTTTTTTTTTCAAATTTTTTTCATTTTTTCCTTAATCTCTGGTCACTATTGCTTAATCTCTGGTCAATATGCTTAATCTCAAGTCAAATGGCACTCTAAGGTCAAACTTTCTAGAAGGTCACCCATCCTCACACTACTCCAGCCCGAGCACGCTTAACTTTGCAGTCCTATCCAACCCCAGCACCAGCTCACTTCACAGGCATTTGTTGATATATCTATCATATCAATCCTATTAAACCTTCTTGATGTCTAGGACTTTGTTCATGTTCATGAGTATGATGAAATTTGAAACCAATTTTTTTTCGAAACCAATTTATTTTTCAAAACCAATATTTTTTTCTGTTACTAGTGGCGCACCTAGCAAACGATGCGCCACTAGTAAGTTTGAAATTTTTTCCATTTTTCCCTCTAGATCTTAAAAGCCCCATAACTTTTTTCTATTAGGTTTTTGGGGATTTTGAAAATGTTTAACGGGGTTCCCCATGTGAAATTCCGATGTAACTTTTCGACTAGATGATTTTTCATATAAAAAACTTTTTAATCCGAGTTCGTATGCAAAAGTTATGCCCATTTTACAAATTCCAGAGATATTTTGCAAATAAAGTCGAAATTCATATTTGTAAATTTTCCCAACAAGTAGACCACATATTACATGGGAAACTTATTTTCTGTTAATTTTTTGACATTTCCATCATTTTCTTTTATTTTGTTTTTAAACTGGAAAAGACAGTCCACCGGGGGGGGGGGTGCAGTTGGTGAAATTTTGGGCCAAGTTAGTAATGGCGCACCATGGGAGTGGTGCGCCAATACTAGTTCAAGGCACCCCAAGGTAAAATTCAAGGACAACCAAAAGCCTAAGCTTGAGGATGCCCCGGGAAGGCATCCCCTCTTTCGTCTTCATCTATCGGTAACTATACTCGGGACTATATTTTTCTTCACCACATATATGTGTTTTGCTTGGAGCGTCATGTATAATTTGCGTCTTTGCTTGTTAGTTTTCCACAATCATCCTTGCTGGACACACCTTTTTGAGAGAGATAAATATGGTCTAGAATTTGTTAGAATACTCTATGTGCTTCACTTATATCTTTTGAGCTGAATAGTTTTGCTCTAGTGCTTCACTTATATCTTTTAGAGCACGGTGGTGATTTTATTTTGTAGAAATTGTTGATCTCTCATGCTTCACTTATATCCTTTTGAGAGTCTTTTAGAACAGAATGGTAATGTGCTTTGGTTATAAAACTAGTCCTAATATGATAGGCATCCAAGATGAATGTAGTAAAAACTTTCATACAAAGTGCATTGAATATGATGAGAAGTTTGGTACTTGATGATTGTTTTGAGATATGAGGATGGTGATATTAGAGTCATGCTAGTGGAGTAATTATGAATTTGATAAATACTTGTGTTAAAGTTTGTGATTCCCGTAGCATGCACGTATGGTGAACCGCTATGTGACGAAGTTAGAGCATGAGGTATTTGTTGAGTGCCAACCTTTGTGTGGAGGTCGGGGGCGCGCGATGTTAACTCCTACCAACATCCCCCTAGGAGCATGCGGTGATTGCTTTGTTTTGATGACTCGTAAATTTTTGCAATAAGTATATGAGTTCTTTATGACTAATGTTGAGTCCATGGATTATACACACTCTCACCCTTCCACCATTGCTAGCCTCTCTTGTACCGCGCAACTTTCGCCGGTACCATACACCCACCATATACATTCCTCAAAACAGCCACCATACCTACCTATCATGGCATTTCCATAGCCATTCCGAGATATATTGCCATGCAACTTTCCACCGTTCTGTTCATATGACACGCTTCATATAGTCATATTGCCATGCATGATCATGTAGTTGACATCGTATTTTTGGCTAGGCCACCATGCATAATTTTTCATACATGTCACTCTTGACTCATTGCACATGCCGGTACACCACCGGAGGCATTCATATAGAGTCATACTTTGTTCTAGTATCGAGTTGTAATATCGAGTTGTAAATCAATATAAGTGTGATGATCATCATTATTAGAGCATTGTCCCAAAGAAAAAAAAGAAAAAAAAGGAAAAAAAGAAAATAAAAAGAAAAGGAAAGGCCAAGAAATAGAAAGGCCCAAAAAAAGAAAAAAAGGGAAAAAAAGAAAAGAAAAGAAAAGAAAAGAAAAGGGACAATGCTACTATCTTTTTCCACACTTGTGCTTCAAAGTAGCACCATGTTCTTCATGATAGAGAGTCTCTTATTTAGTCACTTTCATATACTATTGGGAATTTTCATTATAGAACTTGACTTGTATATTCCAACGATGGGCTTCCTCAAATGCCCTAGGTCTTCGTGAGCAAGCAAGTTGGATGCACACCCACTTAGTTTCTTTTGTTGATCTTTCATACATTTATAGCTCTAGTGCATCTGTTGTATGGCAATCCTTACTCACTCACATTGATATCTATTGATGGGCATCTCCATAGCCCATTGATACGCCTAGTCGATGTGATACTATCTTCCTCCTTTTTGTCTTCTCCACAACCACCACTCTATTCCACCTATAGTGCTATATCCATGGCTCACGCTCATGTATTGCGTGAAAGTTGAAAGGTTTGAAAAAATTGAGTATGAAAACAATTTCTTGGCTGAAACCGGGGTTGTGCATGATATGAATGTGATGAAGAGGGAGCATAGCCAGACTATATGATTTTGTAGGGATAACTTTCTTTGGCCATGTTATTTTGAGAAGACATGATTGCTTTGTTAGTATGCTTGAAGTATTATTATTTCTTATGTCAATATAGACTTTTGTCTTGAATCTTTCGAATCTGAACATTCATACCACAATAAATAAATTACATCGAAAATTATGTTGGTTAGCATTCCACATCAAAAATTCTGTTGGTTAGCATTCGACAACAAAAATTCTGTTTTTACCATTTACCTACTCGAGGACGAGCATGAATTAAGCTTGGGGGTGCTTGATACGTCTCCAACGTATCTATAATTTTTGATTGTTCCATGCTATTATATATGATGTTTTGGATGTTTAATGGGCTTTATCATACACTTTTATATTATTTTTGGGACTAACCTATTAACCCAAAGGCCCAGTGCAGATTGTTGTTTTTTTTACCTATTTCAGGATTTCGCAGAAAAGGAATATCAAACGGAGTCCAAACGGAATGAAACCTTCGCGAGAGTTATTTTTGGAACGATATCAACACAGAAGACTTGGAGTACACGCGGGGGAACGAAGGAGGCGGCCACGAGGGTCCAGGGCGCGCCCCCTCCTACAGGGCGCGCCCCCACCCTCGTGGCCCCCCTCTGGCTCCCCCGATGCCCTCCTTCCTCCTATATATACCCATATAACCTGGAAACATCGAGGCAACAGAGAAAACCCTAATTCCACCGCCGCAACCTTCTGTTCCCGTGAGATCCCATCTTGGGGCCTGTTCCGGAGCTCCGTCGGAGGGGGGGATCTTCCACGGAGTGCTTCTACATCAACACCATCGCCTCACCATGAGTTATGAGTAGTTTACCACAGACCTTCGGGTCCATAGTTATTAGCTAGATGTCTTCTTCTCTCTTTTTGGATCCCAATACCAAGTTCTCCTCGGTCTTCGAGGAGATCTATTCGATGTAATCTTTTTGCGATGTGTTTGTCGAGATCCGATGAATTGTGGGTTTATGATCAAGATTATCTATGAGAAATATTTGGTTCTTTTCTGAATTCTTTTATGTATGATTATAATATCCTTGCAAGTCTCTTCGAATTATCGGTTTGGTTTGGCCTACTAGATCTATAGTTCTTGCAATGTGAGATGTGCTTGGCTTTGGGTTCAATCTTGCGGTGTCATTTCCTAGTGACAGCAGGGGCAGCAAGGCACGTATTGTATTGTTGCCATCAAGGATAAAAAGATGGGGTTTATATCATATTGCTTGGGTTTATCCCTCTACATCATGTCATCTTGCTTAAAGCATTACTCTGTTTTTATGAACTTAATACTCTAGATGCATGCTGGATAGCGGTCAATGTGTGGAGTAATAGTAGTAGATGCAGAATCGTTTTGGTCCACTTGTCATGGACGTGATGCCTATATATAATGATCATTCCTAGATATTCTCATAATTATTCGCTTTTCTATCAATTGCTCGACAGTAATTTGTTCACCCACCGTAGAATTTTGCTATCATGAGAGAAGCCACTAGTGAAACCTATGGCCCTCGGGTCTATTCTCAACATATCAATCTACAATCTACCTTACTTTGCTGTTTTTACTTTCTGTTCTTATATCCAAAAATATCAAACTATCCTATCTACCAGATCTCACTTTCGTAAGTGACCGTAAAGGGATTGACAACCCCTTATCGTGTTGGCTGCAAAGTTCTTATTTGTTTGTGCAGGTGCGAGGGACTCGCACGTGGTCTCCTACTTGATTGATACCTTGGTTCTAAAAAAACTAAGGGAAATACTTACGCTACTGTGCTGCATCACCATTTCCTCTTCGGGGTAATACAACGCAAGCTCGAGAAGTAGCACTTCTCAGGTTTGTGAATGTCTCAGCGAGGTCAGTCAGTAGGTCGGAACCTTTACGTGACTTGACCACGATGTCATCCATGTATGCTTCCACGTTCCGACTGATTTGCTTCAGCAAACACTTTTGAATCATGCGCATGAAAGTAGCGCCGGCATTCTTGAGACCAAAAGGCATGGTGACATAACAAAAACACCCGAATGGGGTGATGAAGACTGTCTTGAATTCATCGGGCCCAAACAGTTAGATCAGATGGTACCCGGAATACGCATCCTTAAAAGACAAACGCTCGCACCCCGCAGTCAAGTCCACTATCTGATCGGTGCGGGGGAGAGGGAAATGGTCTTTCGGGCAGGCCCGATTGATATGCCTGAAATTGACGCACATGCGGGGAGATTTGTCCTTCTTGGGGACCATGACCACATTGGCGAGCCACTCGGAGTGGTAAATTTTGCGGATGAACTCAGCCGCCAGAAGTCGAGTCACCTCCTCGCCAATTGCTTTCCTCTTCTCCGCGGCGGACCGACAGATATGTTCCTTCATGGGTTTCACCTTTGGGTCGACTCACAAATGGTGCTCAGCCAGTCCCCTGGGTACACCTGGCATGTCGGATGGTTTCCATGCAAAGATGTCCCAGTTCTCACGGAGGAATCGGATGAGCGCTTCTTCCTATTTGTTGTCGAGTGTGGTTGAGATGTGGGTCGGAGCCACATTGGGGTCAGTGGGATGAATATGCACTAGCTTCTTAGCACGCAACAAATCACTCAGATCCACATTCTTTGGGTACTCTTCCATCTCCACTACTGCCATCTGCTCGTCAGCAATTTTTAAGCCTTACTGGAAGCACTCTTCTGCCTTCTGCCGATTCCCTGTGACAGTTATCATGCCTTTAGTCCCCGGCATCTTCAGTTTGAGGTACACATAGCACGGTCGAGCCATGAAATGGGCGTAGGCAGGCCTGCCCAATATGGCATGGTAAGAGTTGTGGAAGTCCACTACCTCAAACGTCAGCTTTTCTTTGCGGAAGTGTGTCGAATCGCCAAAAACCACGTCGAGGGAAATCTGACCAAGTGAGTCGGCTTTATTTCCGGGGATGACCCCGTGAAATCTCATGTTGCTCTCACGTAACTTGGACATCGGAATGCCCATCTTCGAAGTGTTTCAGCGTACAGTATATTCAGACCACTGCCGCCATCCATCAGAACTTTAGTCAACCGTGTACCATCGATAACTGGGCCGACCACTGATACGTCCATTTTGCATCATGCTTTTATGTTGATATTTATTGCAACATGGATTGTTATTACACATTATGTCACAATACTTATGCCTTTTCTCTCTTACTTTACAAGGTTTACATGAAGAGGGAGAATGCCGACAACTGGAATTCTGGGCTGGAAAAGAAGCAAACTCTGGAAACCTATTCTGCACAACTCAAAAAGCTCCAAAACTCCACAGGACACCATTTCAGAAAATATAAATAATAACTGGCAAAAGAAGATCACCAGGGGCCACCACCTATCCACGAGGGTGCCCCCCCCCTCTAGGCGCGCCCCCTGCCTCGTGGGCCCCCCGATGCCCATCTTCTCCTATATGAGGTGTTTTGATCTGGAAAAAATCATAAGGAGGCTTTTGGGACCAGACACTGCCGTCTCAAGGCGGAACCTTGGCGGAAACCAATCTAGGGCTCCGGCAGAGCTGTTCTGCTGGGGATACTTCCCTTCGGGATGGGGAAATCATCACTGCCGTCATCACCAACAACTCTCCCATCTTGGGGAGGGCTATCTTCATCAACATCTTCATCAACACCATCTCCTCTCAAACCCTAGTTCATCTCTTGTATCCAATCTTTGTACCCAAACCTCAGATTGGTACCTGTGGGTTGCTAGTAGTGTTGATTACTCCTTGTAGTTGATGCTAGTTGGTTTATTTGGTGGAAGATCATATGTTAAGATCCATTATGCATATTAATACCCCTCTAATCATGAACAATATTATGTCTTGTGAGTAGTTACTTTTGTTCCTGAGGACAAGGGAGAAGTCTTCCTATTAGTAGTCATGTGAATTTGGTATTCGTTCGATATTTTGATGAGATGTATGTTGTATCTCCTCTAGTGGTGTCATGTGAATGTCGACTACATGACACTTCACCATTATTTGGGCCTAGAGGAAGGCATTGGGAAGTAATAAGTAGATGATGGGTTGTTAGAGTGACAGAAGCTTAAAGCCTAGTTTATGCGATGCTTCGTAAGGGGCTGATTTGGATCCACTTGTTTCATGCTATGGTTAGGTTTACCTTAATACTTCTTTTGTAGTTGCGGATGCTTGCATTAGAGGTCAATCATAAGTGTGAGGCTTGTCCAAGTAAGGACAGCACCCAAGCACCGGTCCACCCACATACCAAATTATCAAGGTACCGAACGCGAATCAGATGATCGTGATGAAAACTAGCTTGACGATAATTCACATGTGTCCTCGGGAGCGTTTTCCTTCATATAAGAGTTTGTTCAGGCTTGTCCTTTGCTACAAAAAGGATTGGGCCATCTTGCTGCACCTTATTTACTTTCACATTTTGACACTTGCTACCAATTACCTTATCACAAAACTATCTGTTACCTATAATTTTAGTCCTTGCAAAAAATACCTTACTGAAAACTGTCTATCGTTTCCTTCTGCTCCTCGTTGGGTTCGACACTCTTACTTATCGAAAGGACTACGATAGATCCCCTACCTTGTGGGTCATCAAGACTCTTATCTGGCTTCGTTGCCGGGGAGTGAAGCGCCTTTGGTAAGTGGAATTTGGTAAGGAAAAATTTATATAGTGTGCTGAAATTTATTGTCACTTGTTACTATGGCCCATCATCCTTTGAGGGGCTTGTTCGGGGTATCTTCACCCCGACCAGGAGAGCAAAGAGTTGCTCCTCAACCTACTGCACCTACTGAAAATGTTTGCTTTGAAATTCCTTCGGGTATGATAGAGAAACTGCTAGATAATCCTTTTACAGGAGACGGAATACTACATCCCGATTTACATCTAATATATGTGGATGAAGTTTGTGGATTATTTAAGCTTGCAGGTATGCCCGAGGATGTTATCAAGAAGAAGGTATTCCCTTTATCTTTGAAGGGAGATGCATTGACATGGTTTAGGCTATGTGATGATATTGTATCATAGAACTATAATCGTCTGAAGTTGGAATTTCATCAGAAGTTCTACCCTATGCACCAGGTTCATCGTGATCGTAATTATATTTATAATTTTTGGCCTCGCAAAGGAGAAAGCATCGCTCAAGCTTGGGGGAGGCTTAATTCAATGTTATATTCATGCCCCAATCATGAGCTCTCAAGAGAAATGATCATTCAAAATTTCTATGCTCGGCTTCCTCTCAATAATCGCTCCATGCTCGGTACTTCTTGTTCTGGTTCTTTTATGATGAAGACTGTTGAATTCAAATGGGATTTATTGGAAAGAATTAAACGCAACTCTGAAGATTGGGATCTCGACGAAGGTAAGGAGTCGGGTATGACACCTAAGTTTGATTGTGTTAAAGCTTTTATGGATACCGATGTTTTCGGTGAATTTAGCACTAAATTTGGACTTGACTCTGAGATAGTAGCTTCTTTCTGTAAATCATTTGCTACTCATGTTGATCTTCCCAAGGTGAAGTGGTTTAAATACCATCCTCCCCTTGAAGTAAAAGTAGTCAAACCTGTTAAAGTTGAAGACAAGACTATCACTTATAATGTTGATCCTATTGTTCCTACTTCTTATATTGAGAAACCACCTTTCCCTGTTAGAATAAAGGATCATGCTAAAGCTTCAACTGTAGTTCGTAAGAGTAGTACTAGAACACCTACACCCTCTGAGCAAATTAAAGTTGAACCTAGTGTTGCTATGGTTAAAGATCTCTTGGTTGAAGATTTAGATGGACATGTTATTTACCTCCAAGAGGAAGATGCTAGAATAGCCAAACCCAATGCTAGGAATAAACATATACCTGTTGTAGGCTTGCCCGTTATCTCTGTTAAAATAGGAGATCATTGCTATCATGGTTTATGTGACGTAGGTGCTAGTGTGAGTGTAATACCTATATCCTTATATGATGAAATTATGCATGATATTGGACCCGTTGAGCTAGAAGGTATAGATGTTACTATTAAACTTGCTAATAGAGACACTATTTCACCAATTGGGATTGTTAGAGATGTTGAAGTCTTGTGTGGGAAAGTTAAATACCCTGCTGATTTTCTTGTGCTTGGTTCCCCACAAGATGATTTTTGTCCCATCATATTTGGTAGACCCTTCTTGAATACTGTTAATGCTAAGATAGACTGCGTGAAAGACATTGTTACTGTTGGTGTAGGGGATATGTCTCATGATTTTAACTTTGCTAAATTTCATAGACAATCCCTTGATAAAGAATTACCTAGTAAGGACGAAATTATTGGTCTTGCTTCTATTGTTGTGCCTCCTAATGATCCTTTAGAACAATATCTACTAGACCATGAAAATGATATGTATATGAATGAAAGAAGGGAAATAGATGAAATAATCTTTAAGCAGGGACCTGTATTGAAAAACAACTTGCCTGTTGAAATCCTAGGGGATCCTCCTCCACCCAAGGGTGACCCTGTGTTTGAACTTAAACCGTTACCGGATAATCATAAGTATGTTTATCTTGATGAAAAGAAGATATATCCTGTTATTATTAGTGCTAACCTTTCAGAGCAGGAAGAAGAAAAATTATTGAAAACTCTGAATAAGCACCGTGCTGCTATTGGATATACTCTCGATGATCTTAAGGGCATTAGTCCCACTTTATGCTAACACAAGATAAAATTGGAAGAAAATGCTAAACCGGTTATTGATCATCAACGACGATTAAATCCTAAGATGAAAGAAGTGGTAAGGAAGGAAATACTAAAGCTTCTAGAGGCACGTATTATCTATCCAGTTGCTGATAGCCAGTGGGTAAGTCCTGTCCATTGTGTCCCTAAGAAGGGAGGTATGACTGTTGTTCCTAATGATAAAGATAAATTGATCCCACAAAGAATTGTTACAGGTTATAGGATGGTAATTGATTTCCGCAAATTAAATAAATCTACTACGAAAGATCATCACCCTTTGCCTTTTATTGCTCAAATGCTAGAAAGGTTATCCAAACATACTCATTTTTGCTTTCTAGATGGTTATTCAGGTTTCTCTCAAATACCTGTGTCAAAAGGGGGTCAAGAAAAGACCACCTTTACTTGTCCTTTCGGTACCTTTGCTTATAGTCGTATGCCTTTTGGTTTATGTAATGCACCTGCTACCTTTCAAAGATGCATGATGGCTATATTCTCTGATTTTTGTGAAAAGATTGTTGAGGTTTTCATGGATAATTCTCCGTTTATGGAACTTCCTTCGATGATTGCTTGAGCAACCTTGATCGAGTTTTGCAGAGATGTGAAGACACTAATCTTGTCTTGAATTGGGAGAAGTGCCACTTTATGGTTAAAGAAGGCATTGTCTTGGGACATAAAATTTCTGAAAGAGGTATTGAAGTTGACAAAGCTAAAGTTGATGCTATCGAAAAGATTCTATGCCCCAAGGACATCAAAGGTATCCGAAGTTTCCTTGGTCATGCCGGGTTTTATAGGAGGTTCATCAAGGACTTCTCCAAAATCTCCAGGCCTCTGACTAATCTCTTCCAAAAAGATATTCCTTTTGTCTTTGATGATGATTGCTTAGAAGCATTTGAAATACTTAAGAAAGCATTAATCTCTACAACTATTGTCCAGTCCCCTGACTGGAATTTTCCCTTTGAGATTATGTGCGATGCTAGTGATTATGTTGTAGGTGTTGTTCTAGGGAAAAGAGTTGATAAGATATTTAATGTTATCCAATATGCTAGTAAAACTCTAGACAGTGCCCAGAGAAATTATGCTACTACTGCGAAAGAATTTTTAGCGGTTGTATTTGCTTGTGATAAGTTTAGACCTTATATTGTTGATTCTAAAGTAACTATTCAAACTGATCGTGCTGCTATCAAATACCTTATGGAAAAGAAAGATGCTAAACCTAGACTTATTAGGTGGATTCTCTTACTGCAAGAATTTGACTTGCATATTATTGTATGGCCCAGCCAAAGATGTCGGGGAAACTGATCGCCCACGAACACCTATGGGACCGGAGCCCCTTTTCGGTACGGCAAGGGAGCGGAGGATGCACAAAGGGCAGATCGAGGCAAACACGCGAGCAGTTTACCCAGGTTCGGGCCGCACGGATGCGTAAAACCCTACTCCTGCCTTGGTTTGTATTGCGTTCTTGGCTCGGGAGCGAGAAGAGCTACAGTGCTGATCGCTAGGATCGAGCGTGAGAGTGATCGATGATCCGAACCCCCCCTACGTTGCGCATGGGCCTCCTTTTATAGGTCGAAGGGGTCACCGACAAGTGGCAACGCAGTTGAGGGTAAAAACGTAAAATGGGTGGTAGTTGGAACAGTGTTTGAATAGTGCTCTATACCTAACCCTGACGGCAGGGGACAAGGGCATTAAATGCTCGTCGCCGTCGCCCCAAACAGTGCAAAAAGCGTCCGTCAGGGCGCCTCCGTCCGCCACGACGGTGGCCTCGTCATCGCAGCTTGCCACCGTGTACCCCAGGCTGCACAGCCTTCTGCCACGTGCGCCTGGAAGGGCCCCAGGGTGACGCGTGGGTGGATGCGCTGGAGCGCGGGTACCTAGTGGAAGTTTGCCGCGGCAAGCGCCTTGCCGCGTCCGCTATCTTGTCGCGCCCGGGAGCTTGTCGCTCTCCGGGCCTTGCCGGGGCGCGTGGCGCGTCGCGGCAAGTCTCTTGAAATGCCATGCTTGGCCTTCCCGGCAAGTTCCTCTTGCCAGGGTCTTGTGCCAAAGAAGTGGTCTTGAGCCTTGAGTGGCCTTCCCGGCAAGCTCCTCTTGCCGGGGCCTTGTTTCTTTAACTTGAATACTTTGTTCTTGAATGGTTCCAAAGGAACTACAGTGGGCCTTGGCGGTCGCGCGGCAAGCCCTGCCTCGGGACGCTGCAACTGCCCGTGCACAAGTTCGGGATACTAAGGTACCCCTACTTTAGTACACCGACAATTATTGATAGAAAGGGAGCCGAGAACCCCGTTGCAGAAAACTTGTCTAGGCTAGAGAATATACTTGATGACCCACAACCTATTGATGATAGCTTTCCTGATGAACAATTAGCTGTCATAAATACTTCTCGTACTGCTCCACGGTATGCTGATTATGCTAATTACATTGTTGCTAGGTTTATACCTCCTAGCTTCACATACCAGCAAAAGAAAAAAGTTCTTCTATGATTTGAGACATTACTTCTGGGATGACCCACATCTTTATAAAGAAGGAGTAGATGGTATTACTAGACGTTGTTTACCTGAGCATGAACATGAATGGATCCTACGCAAGTGCCACTCCGAAGCTTATGGAGGACACCATGCTGGAGATAGAACTGCACATAAGGTATTGCAATCTGGTTTTTATTGGCCTACCCTCTTCAAGGATGCCCATAAGTTTGTCTTATCTTGTGATGAATGTCAAAGAATTGGTAATATCAGTAGACGTCAAGAAATGCCTATGAATTATTTACTTGTTATTGAACCATTTGATGTTTGGGGCTTTGATTATATGGGACGGTTTCCTTCCTCTAATGGGTACACACATTTTTTAGATGCTGTTGATTATGTTACTAAGTGGGTAGAAGCTATTCCAACTAGTAGTGTTGATCACAACACTTCTATTAAGATGCTTAAAGAAGTTATTTTCCCGAGGTTTGGAGTCCCTAGATACCTAATGACTTATGGTGGTTCACACTTTATTCAAGGTGCTTTCCGTAAAATGCTTGCTAAGTATGATGTTAATCATAGAATTGCATCCCCTTATCACCCACAGACTAGTGGTCAAGTAGAATTAAGTAATAGAGTGCTGAAATTAATTTTACAAAAGACAGTTAATAGTTCTAGAAAGAATTGGTCCAAGAAACTTGATGATGCATTATGGGCCTATAGAACTGCATACAAAAATCCTATGGGTATGTCTCCATATAAAATGGTTTATGGAAAAGCTTGTCACTTACCTCTTGAGCCAGAACATAAGGCATATTGGGCTATTAAAGAGCTCAATTATGATTTCAAACTTGCCGGTGAGAAGAGGTTATTTGACATTAGCTCTATTGATGAATGGAGAACCCAAGCTTATGAGAATGCCAAGCTGTTTAAAGAAAAAGTTAAAAGATGGCATGACAAAAGGATACAAAAGCGTGAGTTTAAACGTAGGTGATTATGTCTTGCTATACAACTCTCGTTTAAGATTTTTTGCAGGAAAACTTCTCTCTAAGTGGGAAGGCCCTTACGTTATCGAGGAGGTCTATCGTTCCAGTGCCATAAAAATCAACAACTTCGAAGGCACAAATCCGAAGGTGGTGAACGGTCAAAGAATCAAACATTATATCTCAGGTAACCCTATAAATGTTGAAACCAATGTTATTGAAACCGTAACCCCGGAGGAATACATAAGGGAAACTTTCCCGAACGATTCAGGCTCCGAAAAGGAAGAGGTATGTGGTACGGTAAGTAAACCGACTCCAAAACAGTTCTAAAGGCAATTTTTTAGCGTTTTAGAATATTTAAAAAAGTAGAAAAATAAGTGGAAGTCCGGAAGAGACACGAGGCGTGCACGAGGGTGGAGGGAGCGCCCCCTTCCCCTGGGCGCGCCCCCTGCCTCGTGAGCACCTCGTGTGCCTCCCGGACCCCAATTTCTTGTATGTTACTCCTTTTGGTCGGTAAAAATTCATTATATATACCCCCGAAGGTTTTGACCACCGTATCACGCAAAAATCATCTATTCTTGTTTCGAGCTATTTTTCTGCTAGGGTTGACAGGGCCAGGCATCATGTCATCCTCCTCCTCCAACAATGAGGGCAACGATGCTTGGCTAATGAAGATAGATCTGAAGAGGGAAGGACCCGAGGAGATTGATACGTCTCCAACGTATCTACTTTTCCAAACACTTTTGCCGTTGTTTTGGACTCTAACTTGTATGATTCGAATGGAACTAACCTGGACTGACGTTGTTTTCAGCAGAATTGCCATGGTGTTGTTTTTGTGCAGAAATAAAAAGTTCTCGGAATGACGTGAAAATTTACGGAGAATTATTTTGGAAAATATAAAAAATACCTGCAAGAAGATCCAGACCAGGGGGCCCACACCCTGTCCACGAGGGGGGGGGGGGGGGTGCGCCCCCTCCCCTAGGGTGCGCCCCCTGCCTTGTGGGCCCCCTGGTGCTCCACCGACGTATCCCCGGATCCTATATATTCAGTTTCGGGGAGAAAAAAATAAAGGAGAAAGAATTATCTCGTTTTACGATACGGAGCCACCGCCAAGCCCTAATCTCTCTCGGGAGCGCTGATCTGGAGTCCGTTCGGGGCTCCGGAGAGTGGAGATCGTCGCCATCGTCATCATCAACCTTCCTCCATCACCAATTTCATGATGCTCACCGCCGTGCGTGAGTAATTCCATCGTAGGCTTGCTGGACGATGATGGATTGGATGAGATCTATCATGTAATCGAGTTAGTTTTGTTAGGGTTTGATCCCTAGTATCCACTATGTTCTGAGGTTGATGTTGCTATGACTTTGCTATGCTTAATGCTTGCCACTAGGGCCCGAGTGCCATGATTTCAGATCTGAACCTATTATGTTTTCATGAGTATATGTGTGTTCTTGATCCTATCTTGCAAGTCTATAGTCAACTACTATGTGTTATGATCCGGCAACCCCGCAGTGACAATAATCGGGACCACTCCCGGTGATGACCTTAGTTTGAGGAGTTCATGTATTCACTATGTGTTAATGCTTTGGTCCGGTACTCTATTAAAAGGAGGCCTTAATATCCCTTAGTTTCCAATAGGACCCCGCTGCCACGGGAGGGTAGGACAAAATATGTCATGCAAGTTCTTTTCCATAAGCACGTATGACTATATTCGGAATACATGCCTACATTACATTGATGAACTGGAGCTAGTTCTGTGTCACCCTAGGTTATAACTTCTACATGATGAATTGCATCCGACATAATTCCTCATCACCGATCCAATGCCTATGAGATTTTCACATATTGCTTGTTGCTTATTTACTTTTCCGTTGCTACTATTACAAAAACTACAAAAACATTATTGTTACCTTTATTACCGTTACCACTACTATCATATTACTTTGCTACTAAACTACCTTGATGTAGATACTAAGTTTCCAGGTGTGGTTGAATTGACAACTCAGCTGCTAATACTTAAGAGTATTCTTTATCTCCCCTTGTGTCGAATCAATAAATTTGGGTTGAATACTTTACCCTCGAAAACTGTTGCGATCCCCTACACTTGTGGGTTATCAAGACTTTTTTCTGGCGCCGTTGCCGGGGAGCATAGCTCTATTCTTTAAGTCACTTGGGATTTATATCTTTTGATCACTATGAAGAATTTGAAGGACTCAAAAACCAAGATCTTACCCTGAACTATGAGGGGGGGGTAAGGAACTGCCATCTAGCTCTGCACTTGATTCACCTTCTATTATGGATAAATTTGCGACACCCACTCCTTCTATTGAATCTGATATGTCGTATGTTCTTGATGATGCCACTTCTGCTATGTATGATGAAACTACTTCTATGCCTGATAACACTGTGCCACTAGGTGAATTTCTAGATGAACAAATTGCTAAGTTTAGGGAGAATGCAAATATTGAAACTGATAATATTTATGAAAGTGATGATGAAGCTTCTCCCAATAGATATGAATTGCCTGTTGTTCCTGAGGGTTATGTTATGGATGAAAAAAACTACTAGAGACTTTCTTGCTTGCAACGATAGATATGATCTTAAGAACTTATTAGCTAAGCTGAAAGAAAAGTCCTTGAATGCTAGAATGAAACCAGACCCTGCTTTCGCTACCTCACCTATCTTTGTTACTGATAAGTATTATGAATTCTCTGTTGATCCTGAGTTAATTACTTTGGTTGAATCTGATCCTTTCCATGGCTATGAGTCTGAAACTGTTGTGGCACATCTTACTAAGTTGAATGATATAGCCACCATGTTTACCAATGATGAAAAGATTCGTTATTACTATATCCTTAAGTTATTTCCGTTCTCGTTAAAGGGTGATGCTAAGACGTGGTTTAAATCTCTTGATCCTGGTTGTGTGCGTAGTCCCCGGGATATGATGTATTACTTCTCTGCTAAATATTTCCCGCTCATAACAAACAAGCTGCCTTACGGGAAATATATAACTTTGTGCAAATTGAAGAAGAGAGTCTCCCACAAGCTTGGGGGAGGCTTCTCCAATTACTTAATGCTTTGCCTGATCATCCTCTTGAGAGGAACAATATACTTGATGTCTTTTATAATGGACTAACCGATGCTTCTAGAGACCACCTGGATAGTTGTGCTGGTTGTGTTTTCAAGGAAAGAACAATTGATCAAGCTGAATTACTATTGAATAATATGCTGGCCAATGAAAATAATTGGACACTTCCTGAACCAGTCCCTAAGCCAACTCCGAAGAAAAGAGGTGTTCTATTTCTCAGTCCTGAAGATATGCAAGAGGCAAAGAAATCTATGAAAGAAAAAGGTATTAAAGCTGAAGATGTTAAGAATTTACCGCCTATTGAAGAAATACATGGTCTTGATAACCCGACACAGGTAGTAAAGGTAAATTCTCTTTATAGATTTGATGAAGGTGATATTCCTCGTTATAAGTCTGCTAGCCAATGCTTAGATGAGTTTGACAATTTTATTGTGAAACAAGAAAACTTCAATGCTTATGTTGGTAGACAATTGCAACACAATGCTTATATGATAGAACGCTTGAGTGATTATCTTTCTAGAGTTAAAGGTGAACTGAAACTCATTAGTATACATGCTTCTATGGTTACCACTCAAGTAGAACAAGTACTTACGGCTCAGAATGACTTGCTCAATGAATTAAAAAGTAAGAATAATGACTATGCTGTTAGAGTTACAACTAGGGGTGGTAAAGTGACTCAGGAACCTTTGTATCCTGAAGGCCACCCTAAGAGAATTGAGCAAGATTCTCAGAGAGCTAATTTAGATGCACCTAGTTCTTCTAAGAAGACGAAAAAGAATAATGATAAGACCTTGCATGTTTCTAGTGAACCTATAGCTGACACACCTGAGAATCTCAATGATATATTTGTTTCTGATGCTGAGACACAATCTGGTAATGAACATGAACCTAGTGATAATATTAATGATGATGTTCATGATGATGCTCAACCTAGCAATGATAATGATGTAGAGATAGAACCTGCTGTTGATCTTGATAACCCACAATCAAAGAATCAACGTTATGATAAGAGAGACTTTGTTGCTAGGAAGCACGGCAAGGAAAGAGAACCATGGGTTCAGAAACCCATGCCTTTTCCTCCTAAACCATCCAAGAAAAATGACGATGAGGATTTTGAGCGCTTTGCTGAAATGATTAGACCTATCTTTATGCGTATGCGTTTGACTGATGTGCTTACAACAAATCCTTATGTTAAGTATACGAAGGATATTATTACCAATAAAAGAAAGACACCTGAAGTAGAAATTTCCACCATGCTTGCCAATTACACTTTCAAAGGTGGAATACCTAAGAAGCTGGGAGATCTAGGAGTACCTACTATACCTTGCTCCATTAAAAGAAACTATGTTAAAACTGCTTTATGTGATCTTGGAGCCGGTGTTAGTGTTATGCCTCTCTCTTTATATCGTAGACTTGACTTGAGTAAGTTGACACCTACTGAAATATCTTTGCGAATGGCTGATAAATCAACTGCTATACTTGTCGGTATTTGTGAGGATGTGCCTGTTGTGGTTGCAAATGTTACTATTCTAACGGACTTTGTTATACTTGATATTCCCGAGGACGATAGTATGTCTATTATCCTTGGTAGACCCTTTTTGAATACTGCAGGGGCTGTTATTGATTGCAACAAAGGCAATGTCACTTTTCATGTCAATGGTAATGAGCATACGGTACACTTTCCGAGGAAACAACCTCAAGTCCATAGTATCAATTATATTGGAAAAGTTTCAACTATTACTATCGGAGGTTTTGAATTTCCTCTTCCTACTCTCAAGAAGACATATGACATTCTTATTGTTGGGGACATACATATCCCCATTGAGGTAACCTAGTGTTATTCGAAAATTCTCCGGTTTCATGTTATTCGGGAAGAGTTTATTAACAAGACCTGATCAACCTTGTTAATGGATTCCTTTTGATGAGCATGGGAAAGGTCAATCTAGATAGCACAACCTTGTGTACCCTCCTTTTCCTTTCTGTTAGTTAGAATAAATAAAGCAAAAATAGTATTTCATGTCTGTTTCCAGACTTATCCGTGCAATAAAAAAATTCCCTGAAAATAAAAGTTCTCCAAATGCCCTGAAAATTTAACATGATTTTTTCTAGAATATTTGAGAATATTGGGCACAGAACACACAACGTGGGGAGCCAGCACCTGTCCACGAGGGTCCAGGGCGCGCCCCCTGTCTCGTGGGCCCCACGTGGCCCCCTCCACTTATTCCTGCACCCATACTCTTCTTCTTCCTCCCAAAAAATTCACCAACCAGCTCAAGCACGAGTTCTAGCTCATCTCGCTGCCATTTTCGATCTCCTTGCTCAAAGCACCATTCACCAAACTGTTTGGGAGATTGTTTCTTGGTATGTGACTCCTCCATTGGTCCAATTAGTTTTTGTTCTAGTGCTTTATTTATTGCAAATTTTTCCTGCTGTGGTGACCTTGTTCTTGAGCTTGCATGTCAAATTTCCTTGGCCCCAAGTAGTTCTAATGCATGATATAGTTTCTAGGCACTAGTAGGAGTTGTTGCTATCAATCTTGTTGAGTTTGGTTAACTTTTATTTTGAGTTACTAAAAATTTCAGAAATTTTCAGAGGAGGAAAATGATAAAGAGATTTTTGAGGGGCTCCTCAAGTAAGATTTCAGAGGAGAAGAAGAAGGAAGAAAATAAGAAGCCCAAATATAATCTTCCTCGCATGGCGGAAGTTCGGCCCTGTGAATGGCCTTGTAATGCTTTCATGATGGCCGCCGGGATTTACGAAAACTTTTATTGGTTGGCAAATAATGCAGGCCTCACCGACTTCCTCCACGACCAGCGTGAACAGTATCTCTTACTCACTAATATTTTCACGCAAAATTTTCATTTTCATGCTAAGAAAACACCACCTACAGTGGGGTTTCGTTTATATGATGAGGTTAAGGAGATATCACTCTTAGAATTTTGTGAATTATGCAAGATACCCTTTGAAGGTAGACTTGATGAACCACGTCGTGAAGGCGTTGAAGGGTTTATTGACATGATAGCCGTAGGGGAAACTAGACAAGTCTCAGGGGCAAGAATTACTAGTATACATTTCCCTGTTCTGCGCTACTTTGCTTTATTTGCTAGTAGATGTTTAATTGGTCGCGGGAACAGTGGGAATCTTAGTGCCCCTGATATCGTCATTTTACGCCATGCTTTGTTTCAAGACACAACTTTTAGCTTGGGTGTCGTCGTTGCTAAATGACTGAGTCTGAACCACTCAAAGGGCCCCGTCTTTGGAGGCATCTTTGCTTCTCGCCTTGCTGAACATTTTAGAATACCTATTAGGCATCATGAGAAGGAAGAAAAATTGCTTGCCCCTATTTATCTAGATTAAAAGAGTATGGTAGCACATGATTTTATTGTTAAAGACAAGGATAGGTTGCTTAATTATAAATTAAGGTTTGATGAAAAATATTGTGAGATTGTTACCTTGCCTGCACCATCCCTGTTTGATCTGTCTACAGGCATATATCTCGTTACTTTAGATGCCTTCTACAAGTACCAGGGCCAAACACAAGCTTCGGAGCCTGAGCCGGAGCCACCACTCGATCCTTACCATCAGTCTGTTTATGGGTGAGACCTGGATGAGCTTGCCAACCAGTGGCACCCAGAGGACACATCTCAGTACACTGGAGGAAGTAGCTTCGATCCGTGGCCATAGACCAACTTAGGCCAAAAGCCTAAGCTTGGGGGAGTACGTGTTTCTCACCGAGTTTACATTCATGTTCACACACTTATTCTAGTTGTCGGTGCTCACACTCTTTCATTGTACCATCCATGCTTAGTTTCAATTCTTTTTCTTAGTCTTTTTTCTCGTATGTTAGAAAAACCTTAAGAAAAACAAAAAAATATTAGTTGTAGCTTCTAGCTAGTTTACTTTCCTTGCTTGTAGTAGCAATTAAAAGAAAACCCAAAAAGATTTCTACTTCTTCTTTTGCTTGTTGGGAGCTTTCCCGTGTAAATAGTTTCTTTTTTTTCTTTGGGGGTTAAGAGTAGAAGACCATGATTAAAATGCTTAGCGGCTCTCATATGCTTTATTGTTGATTTAACCTTGAGCCATATTACTTTGTCTTCTCTCTTGTATTAAATGCTCGCAGATTCCAGCTTAGTCCAATGCACGTGCACTATTATTATTATCCACACCGTTCGGTAGTGCAAGTGAAAGGCAATAAGGATGATATATGATGAACTAATTGAGATGAGAAAAGCTGGTATGAACTCAACCTCTCTTGTTTTTGTAAATATGATAGTTCATTGTTCCTGATTCAGCCTATTATGAATGTAACATGCTTGCAATGACAATTAGAGATCATAGCTGCTTATGCCATGCTTAATTAGCTGAGAGTTTATAATGGTCTAACTTGCGTGCCAACATGATATTAAAATGGTTGTGATGTAGTATGATAGGGTGGTATCCTCCTTTGAACGATTCAAGTGGTCTGACTTGGCACATGTTCACGCATGTAGTTGAAAAAAATCAACATAGCCTCCACGATATTTATGTTCATGGTGATTTATATCCTACTCATGCTTGCATTCATTGTTGATTAATTTTAATGCATGTTCATGACCGTTGTTGCTCTCTAGCTGGTCGCTTCCCAGTCTCTTTCTAGCCTTCACCTGTACTAAGCAGGAATACTGCTTGTGCATCCACTTCCATAATCCCCAAAGTTATTCCACATGAGTCCACCATACCTTCCTATATGCGGTATTTACCTGTCGTTCCAAGTAAATTTGTATGTGCTAAACTCTAAACCTTCAAATGAAATTCTGTTTTGTATGCTCGAATAACTCATGTATCAACTAGGGCTGTCTATATCTTCCTTGCTAGGTGGGTTATTCTCACGATGAGTGGACTCCGCTCATCATTCATGAGAAAATGGCTGGTAACCGGGATGCCCAGTCCCATGCTCAAATCATAATAATTAAACAAAACTTCCCCAGGGCTGTTGCTAGTTTGGATGGTACCCGTTGTTTCGGGCTAGCCGTGGAGTGTGCTTGTTGGTGGTTGGGGGAGTATAAACTTTACCATTCTGTTTGGGAACCTCCTATAATATGTGTAGCATGGGAGATATCGAGATTCTTGGTTGTTATGTTTACAATGAAATTATACCACTCAAAATGTTGTTCAATCTCTATTTAAAAATCGAGCTCTGGCACCTCTACAAATCCCTGCTTCCCTCTGTGAAGGGCCTATCTATTTACTTTTTATGCAGAGTCATCATCCTCTTATAAAAGAGCACCAGTAGGAGAGCACCTCTATCATTTGCATGTATTACTATTAATTTGCATTGAGTATGATCATGACTGGATCTCTTTTACCATGAATTACAATGTCTAGTCAGTCCTTGATCCTTAAAGGTGCTCTGCATTTATGTTTGTGGTCTCGGAAAGGGCTATCGAGATACCATCTTGTTATATCATATCATGATTGTTTTGAGAAAGTGTTGTCACCCGAGGTTTATTATTATTGCTCGCTAGTTGATTATGCCATTGATGAGAGTAGACATGAGACCTGAAAGTTATTGCGAATGTGGTTAGTTCATGATCATTGCTGAAAACCTAAATGATGGCTTACATATTTACACCAACAAGAGCAAACATAGTTTGTCAAAGTTTTTCTTTATCACTTTCAGTTTATCAACTAAATTGCTTGAGAACAAGCAAAGGTTTAAGCTTGGGGGAGTTGATACGTCTCCAACGTATCTACTTTTCCAAACACTTTTGCCCTTGTTTTGGTCTCTAACTTGTATGATTTGAATGAAACTAACCCGGACTGACACTATTTTCAGCAGAATTGCCATGGTGTTGTTTTTGTGCAGAAATAAAAAGTTCTCGGAATGACCTGAAAATTTACGGAGAATTATTTTGGAAAATATAAAAAATACCTGCAAGAAGATCCAGACCAGGGGGCCCACACCCTATCCACGAGGGTGGGGGGCGCGCCCCCTCCCCTAGGGTGGCCCCCCTGCCTCGTGGCCCCCCTGGTGTTCCACCGACGTAACCCCAGATCCTATATATTCAGTTCCGGGGAGAAAAAAATCAAGGAGAAAGAATTATCGCGTTTTATGATACGGAGCCACCGCCAAACCCTAATCTCTCTTGGGAAGGCTGGTCTGGAGTCCGTTCGGGGCTCCGGAGAGTGGAGTTCGTCGCCATCATCATGATCAACCTTCCTCCATCACCAATTTCATGATGCTCACCGCCGTGCGTGAGTAATTCCATCGTAGGCTTGCTGGACAGTGATGGGTTGGATGAGATCTATCATGTAATCGAGTTAGTTTTGTTAGTGTTTGATCCCTAGTATCCACTATGTTCTGAGATTGATGTTGCTATGACTTTGCTATGCTTAATGCTTGTCACTAGGGCCCGAGTGTCATGATTTCAGATCTGAACCTATTTTGTTTTCATGAATATATGTGTGTTCTTGATCCTATCTTGCAAGTCTATAGTCACCTACTATGTGTTATGATCCGGCAACCCCGCAGTGACAATAACCGGGACCACTCCCGGTGATGACCTTAGTTTGAGGAGTTCATGTATTCACTATGTGTTAATGCTTTGGTCCGGTACTCTACTAAAAGGAGGCCTTAATATCCCTTAGTTTCCAATAGGACCCCGCTGCCACGGGAGGGTAGGACAAAAGATGTCATGCAAGTTCTTTTCCATAAACACGTATGACTATATTCAGAATACATGCCTACATTACATTAATGAACTGGAGCTAGTTCTGTGTCACCCTAGGTTATAACTTCTACATGATGAATTGCATCCGACATAATTCCCCATCACCGGTCCAATGCCTACGAGCTTTTCACATATTGCTTGTTGCTTATTTACTTTTCCGTTGCTACTATTACAAAAACTACAAAAACATTATCGTTACCTTTATTACCGTTACCGCTACTATCATATTACTTTGCTACTAAACTACCTTGTTGCAGATACTAAGTTTCCAGGTGTGGTTGATTTGACAACTCAGCTGCTAATACTTAAGAGTATTCTTTGGCTCCCCTTGTGTCGAATCAATAAATTTGGGAATTTGGGGTGAATACTTTACCCTCGAAAACTGTTGCGATCCCCTATACTTGTGGGTTATCAGAGATCAACAAGGAGGAAAGGATCAAGAAGGTGGTGGAAGATCAGGCTCCGGCAATAGGAGAAGAAGACGTACATCAACCCTTTCCAAATCTTTTCACTTCAACTGAGATTGAAGCTTTCAAGATGATTGAGTTGGCTCAAATCCAAAACAAGTATCTCACAAGTGAAAATATTTTGTTGAAGGCGCATATAGCTACACTTAGAGGTATTATCCGCAAGTTGGAGAATCTCCTACGCTCGATGTATGATGATCCGGCGTCACTACTTTCAACTCCATCACCACCCCCGAAGAAGGAGACATAATCATATGGGTATGGGCACTCCCCTTGGCAACTGCCAAGCTTGGGGGAGTTGCCCCGGTATCGTATCACCATCACACTCCTATCTTTACCCTTTTTATTAGTTCGATCCTTTTGGTAGTATCTTGATATAGTAGAATAAAGTTAGCATGATCTAGTTGTGAGCTTTTGCTTTATGATCTTCACCCTTTGTAATCGAGTCTGTGAGCTATATAATAAAGATTAGTGTTGAGTCAAGGGCTTGATTTCCTCACTTTGGTCATGATAGAATAAAAGAAAACATAAAAAGTATCAAGAGATCATATTGATCTTATGGGAAGTAATGACTTCACATATAAAGAGTATGATGAATAAAAGTTGTTGAGAGTTGACAAACATAGTTTTGGTCATCGTTGCAATTAATAGGAAGTAATAAAGAAAGAAAGGTTTCACATACAAATATACTATCTTGGACATCTTTTATGATTGTGAGCACTCATTAAAATATGACATGCTAAAGAGTTGATGCTGGACAAGGAAGACAACATAATAGGTTGTGTTTTCTTATATCTAAAATAAAGTATATTGTCATGGATCATCCAACATGTTGAGCTTGCCTTTCTCCCTCATGCTAGCCAAAACTCCTTGCACCAAGTAGAGATACTACTTGTGCTTCCATACATCCTTAAACCTAGATTTGCCATGAGAGTACACCATACCTACCTATGGATTGAGTAAGATCCTTCAAGTAAGTTGTCATGTTGCAAACTCACTAAATATGTTTGATTTATTAGTGTGGAGGAAATAAGCTTTATACGATCTTGTGATATGGAAGTAATAAAAGCGACGGACTGCATAATAAAGGTCCTTATCACAAGTGGTAATATAAAGTGACGTTCTTTTACGCTAAGACTTTGTGCATCCAACCATAAAAGCACATGACAACCTCTGCTTCCCTCTGCGAAGGGCCTATCTATTATTCTTCCTTAAGAGTCAAGGTGAAAATCACCTTTCCTTTTTACATTTTATCCTTTGGCAAGCACATTGTGTTGGAAAGATCCTGACATATATACCCACTTGGATGTAAGTTATCATGGTCTATTACTGTTGACATTACCCTTGAGGTAAAAGGTTGGCAGGCAACACCATAAGCCCCTATCTTTCTCTGTGTCCGATTAAAACTCCATAACCATAAGTATTGCGTGAGTGTGAGCAATTGTGAAAGACTATATGATAGTTGAGTATGTAGGCTTGCTGAAAAGCTCTTATGTTGACTCTTTCCGATGTTACAATAAATTGCAATTGCTTCAATGACCGAGATCATAGTTTGTTGGTCTTCAATGAAGTTTCTGATTCATACTTGACATTGTGAATGAATCAATACTTTATCATAAGAATCATATGACAATATATATATATATATATATGGTGATGTTATAAGAATGATCATGATGCCCTCATGTCCGTATTTTATTTTTATCGACACTTCTATCTCTAAACATGAGGACATATTTTCGATATCGGCTTTCGCTTGAGGACAAGCGAGGTCTAACCTTGGGGGAGTTGATACGCCCATTTTTCATCATGCTTTTATGTTGATATTTATTGCATTATGGGCAGTTATTACACGTTATGTCACAATACTTATGCCTTTTCTCTCTTACTTTACAAGGATTACATGAAGAAGGAGAATGCCGGCAGTTGGAATTCTGGGTTGGAAAAGAAGTAAACTCTGGAAACCTATTCTGCACAACTCGAAAAGCTCCGAAACTCCACGGGACACTGTTATAGAAAATATAAAAAATATCTGGCGAAAGAAGATCACCAGGGGAGCCACCACCTGTCCACGAGGGTGGGGGCGCGCCCCCCTGCCTCGTGGCCCCCCCGATGCCCATCTTCTCTTATATGAGGTGTTTTGACCTGGAAAAAAAATCATAAGAAGGCTTTCAGGACCAGACACCACTGTCTCGAGGCGGAACCTTGGCGGAAACCAATCAAGGGCTCCGGCAGAGCTGTTCTACCGGGGATACTTCCCTTCGGGAGGGGGAAATCGTCACCGCCGTCATCACCAACAACTCTCCCATCTTGGGGAGGGCTATCTACATCAACATCTTCACCAGCACCATCTCCTCTCAAACCCTAGTTCATCTCTTGTATCCAATCTTTGTACCGAAACCTCAGATTGGTACCTGTGGGTTGCTAGTAGTGTTGATTACTCCTTGTAGTTGATGCTAGTTGGTTTATTTGGTGGAAGATCATATGTTCAGATCCATTCTGCATGTTAATACCCCTCTGATCATGAACAATATTATGTCTTGTGAGTAGTTACTTTTGTTCCTGAGGACATGGGAGAAGTCTTGCTATTAGTAGTCACGTGAATTTGGTATTCGTTCGATATTTTGATGAGATGTATGTTGTCTCTCATCTAGTGGTGTCATGTGAACATCGACTACATGACACTTCACCATTATTTGGGCCTACAGGAAGGCATTGGGAAGTAATAAGTAGTTGATGGGTTGCTAGAGTGACAGAAGCTTAAACCCTAGTTTATGTGTTGCTTCGTAAGGGGCTGATTTGGATCCACTTGCTTAATGCTATGGTTAGGTTTACCTTAATACTTCTTTTCTAGTTGCGGATGCTTGCATTAGAGGTTAATCATAAGTGGGAGGCTTGTCCAAATAAGGACAGCACCCAAGCACCGGTCCACCCACATACCAAATTATCAAAGTACCGAACGCAAATCAGATGATCGTGATGAAAACTAGCTTGACGATAATTCCCATGTGTCCTCCGGAGCGTTTTCCTTCATATAAGAGTTTGTCCAGGCTTGTCCTTTGCTACAAAAAATATTGGGCCATCTTGCTGCACCTTATTTACTTTTACCTTTTGTTACTTGCTACCAATTACCTTATCACAAAACTATCTGTTACCTATAATTTCAGTGCTTGCAGAAAATACCTTACTGAAAATTGCCTATCATTTTCTTCTGCTCCTCGTTGGGTTCGACACTCTTACTTATCGAAAGGACTACGACAGCTCCCCTACACTTGTGGGTCATCAACCACCAACGCCTGCCGCCCAGTGGTAGCAATGTGCGCGGGGTGGTCGGACTGGTCGAATGTAATGGGAGTCTTGGACCACTTTAGGTACGTCGTTGTTGCCGGAGCAACCATGTTGACTTTTCTGTTGATAACTTTCAATAGACTCTTGCTCTCGACATCAGAAAAAATCATCAAGGTGGAGTTGATTTGGGGGTAACCTCCAACCCCTTCTTTGTCCTCGGTCTCCTTGGATTCTTTCTCCTTCTCAGCGGGCTGGTCTTTCTGGAAATTCTGAATCAGGAGCCGACATTCTCGAGTGGTATGTTTGGGGTAAACCAAGTTCCCCTCTTCATCTTTCTTCGTGTGTATAGGACACGGTTGGTCAAGCACATCGTTCCCTGGTTGGTCTTTCACTTTCTTGGGGATCCAATGACCTTTAGGTTTTCCTTTGCCTTTTCCTTGGGAAACGACTACATCGTCTCCTGGAACCGCTGGATCTGCTTTGCGCTTCAGCTTCCGATTGGAATTTTGATCATCTTGGCTGACTGGTTTCTTGCCGCTACGAAGTCGGTCGGTCTCTTCTCCATTAGCATACCGAATGGCTATCTCCATCATCCGAGTCAAAGACATATCTCCTGTCCGACCGAACTTCAGGTTCAGCTCTCTGTATCGTACACCCTCCTTGAAGGCGTAGACTGCCTGATGCTCGGACACGTTCTCCACCGTAGGATGCAAGGTGGTCCACCTTTGGATGTAATCTCTAAGGGTTTCATTCGGCTTCTGAATGCAATGATGTAACTCTGACAGTCCCACGGGTTGTTTGCAGGTGCCCTCGAAGGTCCTAACAAACACTCGGGCCAACTCCTCCCAGCTGTAAATGCTCCTAGGGGCCAACTGATTTAGCCAAGCTCAGGCCGAGCCACCTAGCATCAGGGGGAGATGCTTCATAGCCACATCATCATTGCCACCACCGATACGCACAGCTACACGGTAATCTTCCAGCCAAGTGTCTGGCTTCGACTTGCCAGTGAACTTGCTTACTCTCGCCGCCAATCTGATGTTGGGGGAATCTCGGCAGCCCTGATGGCATTGCTGAAACACTCGGGCCCAGAGACAGACGCTCTGCTGCCACTCGGATGATCTCTGCCTTGTTCTTCTCTGTATGCTCGATTCCTGTCGACCGGGCCTTGCACGAGGATCAATCTCGCATCAAAACCGGGTCTTCTGGGATCTGGGGGGACCCTCCGCTCGTCGTCACGCAGACGCCTGCCGTCATGTCACCGGGGCGAGTACGATCCGCTTCCCGGAGGAGGCGTAGGCACTCGGCGGCGATCATTGTGACCGAGTCGACGGTCAAACTGCTCATCATTCTGACCCAGGTGTTGCTCTTGATGGGGCCCACGACCCTCGCGCCTAGGAGGCGATCTTGGGCTGTGAGCCGACCAGACGGTGTCTGCCGCCACTGATCTACTGTGAATTCTATTGTGCGACTGAGAAACGGCCGCGTTTTACTCTCCAGCTGTCCGTAACAGCGTGTGAATCTGCTGCAAGCCTCTCCCGGCCTTCGACTGAGACGGCTGGATTGAATCTGCGATGCGGGCCGCAGCCACGAGGTTCTGAATCGGTGTTCGGAATACCTGAGGTTCGTGCAGGAACGGTTGTCGCGGCCGCCGACTGGATTCAGGAATCAGTCGACGGGCCCGATCGTCGAGTGAACGCTGAAGGTTCTCCAGCCGCGCGCGCTCGGCCATGGTGGCAAGGCGCGTGGCCTCCAGAGCTCGAGGTTCCGGAGTGTCTCCCAATATAGGGGTGTAGAGTGCATCTTCATTGCCGCGTCAGAGCTCTTCCCTTTGCTCGGCAGTGAGGGGCTCGGGTATGTACTCGTCGTGGTCATATGACTGACCGTCGTTGCTGCCGCCGTTTCTGCCGCGAGGGAATCCCGGCGGACTGCGCCGTGAGTCGACCATGAGGACTTCAGCCGCGGGGTCGCTGCTCCCGCACTCGGAAAGCGTGTCTACAGAACCAGTCGAAAGATCGACCAGCCCGTAGTGATATTCATCGGGCTCAATGGCCGCGACTTGGGGGATGGCCCTTTGGCGGGCCACCGTGTGCTTCACCCACCGCTGGAGCCGCGAACGACCGGATCGCTTGCGGTGGCGACCAACGGGGACGACGGACGACGAAGGAGCCGACCGATATGGAGTCGACGGCTACCGGAGAAGGACGCCGCAGGCGCTATCACGAAAGTGCGCTGCTTCGTGGATGGGTAGCGCCTCGACATCGAGGGGGGCCTCCTGGAGCCAAGCGGAGTCATCGGCGACGAAGACGAGCGCGCCGAGTCGGATCTCGCGGCCCAACGCGAGACCACCGCCGGAAACCATGATGATTGAGATCGGAGAAAAAAGCTTGCAACCTCACCGGAAGTCGCTAAGACACCTGCCCCACGGTGGGCGCCAACTGTCGTGGTTATAAGCCTGACAGTAAGAATAGGGGGTACGTAGGAGGAGGCAAGGTCCTAGCTACGATGAGATTGTACACAAGGTGTTTACAAGTTCAGGCCCTTCTCGGAGGAAGTAACAGCCCTACGTCTCGGTGCCCGGAGGCGATCGACTGGAATGTATATGTGTGTGTAAGTTACAGGGGTTGCGAACCCTTGTACCGGAGGAGGGGGTGGCTTATATAGAGTGCGCCAGGACCCCAGCCGTCCCCATGTTACCAAGGGTTCAATATTCATTAAGGCAGGACGTTACTGATAACGCCTGTAATAAAGGATAGTAAAGGTCGTTGTTAATATGGATTGAATGTACGACCATTGTTGATCTCAAGGGACCTTTGACCTTCGCGGGTCGAGTGGATTTTGTATGGTCGAGTGTCCTCGTCCTTCCGAGTGTAGTTGGGTCATCCGAGTGAAGGTAAGCAGTCGAGTGAATTGTCCTCTTGGGCCATACCAGTGGACTGCTTTTGTCGTCTTCGAATTGTCTTTTGAGCTTCTAGGGTAGTGACCTTGGGTGGGGTATCTAGGTCAGGCCTGTGACCCCACCCTAGGACTGTGGCATCGTCACGCATGCCGAATGAATTTGATTGAATTTGTGTCATTGTTAAAAAATGACTTTGTACCTTTCCTAGAATGTGTACTGTGTGTCAAATGAACATGAACATAAAATTAGATAACTATAGTTGCTGCTGCTGTTGCCATTTTTGTTAACTGAAATTGAAGTTATCTGTCAGTTAACTAAATTGGATTCAGATAACTAAACTGGGTTCAGATAACTAAATTTAGATAAGAAATTGAAGTTAACTGTTAGTGTTTCTTTTTCTGTAAAGATTTGCTACTTTCTTCATTTGGAATGCTACAACAACAAAGACAGCAATAACAGTAACAGTACTGCAGCAGGTAACAATTTAGATAGCATAACTACAGCAACACAAGCCCAACATTTCAGATAGCATTACTACTGCATTCCATAGTTCAACAGCAACATTGCAAATATAAAAAACTTATGTGTTGTAATATACCAGCACACCTAAGCAAAACATCCATATTTATAACTTATATGCTGAAAAGATCTACATTTATAGCATACCTAACTACAGCAACTTCACTCCCGCATCTTCATCATCTCTGCAGCAACTTTACTCCACCATCTTCATCTTCCTGAGGTGCTCTGAGCGGCGCACCTCCACTCCGGCTACCTCTAGCTTCCTCTTCTTCTCTTTCTTCACCTTGGCAGCCACCTCCACCTGTGCCTCCAGGGCCAACACCACCTCCAGCTTGACAATGTCAAGAACATCCGGGCAGAGCTACACGTCGATTGGGTGGTTCATTTCACCCTCCCTGGGTTAGACGACAGGCGCCACCATCTAGACCTCCCGCTCGTCGTCGGAGAGGACTACAACCTCTATCTCCTCATCGCCAGATGACTCCTCCTCGTCACCACATGACTCCTCGTTGCCAGATGACCCGGAGTTGGGGTCATAGCCAGAGTCATCGTTGGAGTTAACCTGGAGGTACTCCGAGTCCGACGACAGGCTGGCGTCGGAGACGTCGTCGTGCACGAGGAGATCGGGTTGGAACCGGTCCCAATAGGCCATGTTGATAGGCGCGGGGACGACCAGCTCGATGTCCTGAATGTGCTCCATCCTCGAGCCAACGCGTAGGGGATTTGCGGCCGGTGTCGGTGTGCTGGCGGACCTGTACATCCACCATCGGGCGCCCTGCCTCGGATCGTCCGAGCGCGTCTCCTGCATTGCGAAACGCGGGATAATGGCCGGAGGGACGCCGGGGCCGGGGGGAACGCGCGACACTTCTCGTCCTGCGTCATCACCTTGACGAGGCCGCATGCGTGGTGACACGGCATCCCCATACTAGGGAACCACTGCATGATCTCCTTCAGGTCCGCGCGCATGGCCTCATCGTCGGTGGCCAGATCATCGATGACCCGCTACCAGAGTGGGCCCTTGTCCATGTCGGTGGCGGCGTGGTGGTGCTCGGCATCGATGGTTTCTTTGACTAGAGAAGGAGTGGAAACCAAAGCAGAGAGGGGAAGGGGAGTGGACAGAGCAGCGGTGGTTTGCTGGTCTTAAAGACATGCAGTGAGTGGAAACCGAAGCGGCAGACATGGAGGGGAGTGGAAACACTTTAAGTAGGTTGTCAAGAAACACTTGAGCAAAGCATTGCTCTTATCACACTGGCATTGCACGCAGTTTCTCACACCACGGGTCCTGGGTTCGAGACCCAGGTCACCTTTTTTTATTTTTTATGTTTATTTTATTTTATGTAGTTAAGTACAAAACTAGTGAAGAGATAAATGAACCACTAATTCATTGCAGATTTCATTTTGAATTCAGTGAGTAAAGCCACTGATTCTTTCTAAACTCTAATAGTTTTCATTTTGAATCAGTGAATCAAGCCATTGAATGAGTACAAATATTACAAGTGCAACAACATTGAATCATTTGAACTCGAACAGTTTCAACCAGTCTCATTGTAGTTTTTGCCAAAAAAATACAAGTGCAACAACACTGAATCATCTGAACTCCAACAGTTCCATGTCTGCTCATCACCTTGGTTCCATCTTTATTTTAAATCTCATAAGACTGCTTTCTCCTACTCTTGTTTGAAGGCCTCCCTACTTTTTTTCATAGACAGGTGGCTTGATTTCAAAACCATTCATCTTCTGCCACTCACTCCTATCTCTGCAAGGCTTGATAATGGGTTTGTATGCTAGCTTGTATGCTTCTATACTGTAACATGAGTGCACCAAACTCTCAGGATCAATCCTCTCATGCGTGCAGCATGCAATTGCATGGTGACATGGAACTCCACTAAGATCCCACCTTTTGCATGTACAACTTTCTTCCTTCATGTCAACAATGTATGTCTTGTTCTTGTTGTCAACCTGAAAGATGCCATCACCAGCCCTTGAAACCATGCATGTAGCTGACAGCTCTATATTCTTCTCAATTCTTTTCCTAATTTTTTGGCATATTGAGCTAGGCCAGGTCTCTGCCTCCTTTCTTTTGTTATAGAATCAGACCATGAGTTGTGTTTTGATCTTGTCAATCATTGATCTGAGATGCATCTCCCTAGCCTCAAGAATATATCTGCTAAAAACCTCACAGTTGTTATTCAGAAGTATATCACACTTGGGCAATTCTCTTTGAAACCCCCTAACCCAAGTGTTTGGTGGTAGTTGCTCAAGCCATGTGTAGGCTTCTAAGCTGATGGCCTTCATTTCCTCCATGCATGCAGCCCAAAGCTCTGGTGTTGTGCTCCTTGCACACTTTCGTAACTGGTTCTTAAGTACATCTCCTTTGTGTGTTTGCTGAAAATTCTGCCATATATGCGTGACACAGTGTCTGTGCTCTGCATCAGGAAAATGCTGCCTAACTCCCTTGATGAGCCCCTTTTTCTTGTCTGACATAACATTCCATGGCTCTGTATTTAGTATTCCCAGGTCACTCTTCAGATTTGACAAAAACCATTTCCATGTGTCAGTGTTCTCAACTTCGACGACTTCAAATGCTATAAGGTAAATGCAGTCATCGGGATCCATCCCAACAGCACACAGCATAACACCTCCATAGTTGGTCTTCAAGTGGCATCCATCTAAACAAATGGCAGGCCTGCAGGCTTGCATAATACCCCTTTTGCATGCATCCAGAGAGAAATAACAACTTCCAAATATGCCATCACTGACACCCACATAGAAAGAACTGCCTGGGTTTGATCTTCTGAATTCTTGTGCATAATCCCACATGTTGTTGTACTGCTCCAACTCATCTCCTTCAATGACTTTCTTCACTAGCCTCTTAGACCTTCTGAGCTTGCTCCATGTTGCTGTCATGTTCCAATCTTTCTGAACCACCCTTGCAAAAAAAATCATATTCATGTTTTCATCTGCTCTGAAAGAATCAACATATTTTCTAGCCATAAAAGGAGCTGTGAATGACTTAACACACCATTTCTTTATGCATGTATGCTTTGGGTTGTATTTCTGGATCATGAAGCAGTTGATTCTCCCATCAAATGATGCAGACAAGGTCCAAGGGCACCCATCTTCGCAAATGACATTGAGTCTTTTCCTATCATTTCTGGGGCATTTAATGTCAACTCTCTCCTGACAGCTGTACTCTTTGATAGATTTCCTCAGGAACTCAACAGATCCAAAGGTCTGGCCAACTTGAAACTATGGTTTAGTCAGGTCTTCCTCTCTAAAACTTTTGAAATTCAGCTTCACCTTATCTTCATCAGAAGAAGGCAAACACATATCCACATCTTCAGTAGGATCATCATGTTCTTCTTGCACTGATTCACCTTTAACTTTCTAACAATCAACATTTCTGTCAAATAACTCATCATCATCTTCAAGATCAATGTCTGAATCAACAAGTTGTTGATTGTATTCTTCATATGAACCATGGATTACTAAATCACCAACGGCATCTGTTGCATCCATGTTCAAAAACCTACAGGATTTTCTGGCCCTATACCCAAACTGAGATGAAAGGATATGTTGTCCCGGCTGCGGTGGACTTGGTATGAAATCTTCTTCTTCTGACTCTGCTCCACTTTCAGACTCTGCTTCATCTTGCTCATGCTCTTGATCATGCTGAGGTAGCTCCTGTTCCACTTGAGGGAGTGATACGTCTCCAATGTATTTACTTTTTCTCACGCTTTTCCTCTTGTTTTGGACTCTAATTTGCATGATTTGAATGAAACTAACCCCGGACTGACACTGTTTTCAGCAGAACAACCCACCAGGGTGCGCCCCCCTCTCCTGGCACGCCCAGGTGGGTTGTACCCACCTGGTGGCCCCGCAGACGCCAACCCTGATCCAATAAATTCCTTTTTTCGGAGAAAAAAATCAGGGAGAAAGAATTATCATGATCCACGAGATGGAGCCGCTGTCACCTCCTGTTCTTCCTCAGGAGGCCAGATCTGGAGTCCGTTTGGGGCTCCAGAGAGGGGGATCTTCGTTCTTCGTCATCACCAACCCTTCTCCATCGCCAATTCCATGATGCTCCCCACCGGGAGTGAGTAATTCCTTCGTAGGCTCACTGGTCGGTGAGGAGTTGGATGAGATTCATCATGTAATCGAGTTAGTTTTGTTAGGGCCCGATCCCTAGTATCCACTATGTTCTTAGATTGATGTTGCTATGACTTTGCTATGCTTAATGCTTGTCACTTTGGGCCCGGGTGCCGTGAACTCAGATCTGAACCGTTTATGAATTCATCATTATATCCATGTTTTAGATCCGATCTTGCAAGTCATAGTCAGCTACTATGGTTATGATCCGACAACCCCGGAGTGACAACAACCGGGCCCACTCTCAGTGATGACCGTAGTTTGAGGAGTTCATATATTCACTATGTGTTAATGCTTTGTTTCGGTTCTCTATTGAAAGGAGGCCTTAATATCCCTTAGTTTTCAATATGGACCCCACTGCCACGGGAGGGTAGGACAAAAGATGTCATGCAAGTTCTTTTAATAAAGCATGTATGACTATTTACGGAATACATGCCTACATTATATCGATGAACTGGAGTTAGTGCTGTATCGCGCTAGGTTATAACTGTCACATGATGAATATCATCCAACAAATCACCGATCCAATGCCTACGAATTTGTCCCATATTGATCTTGCTAAGTTACTACTGCTGCTACTACTGTTACACTTGCTACAAAATTACTGCTATCACTATTACCGTTACTATTGATGTTGTCACTACTATCAAAACTTCAAACTACTTTGCTACTGGTCACTTTGCAGCAGATAATTAATCTCCAGGTGTGGTTCAATTGACAACTCAGCTGCTAATACCTTCAAATATTCTTTGGCTCCCCTTGTGTCGAATCTATAAATTTGGGTTGAATACTCTACCCTCGAAAACTGTTGCGATCCCCTATACTTGTGGGTTATCAAGACCTTTTTTGGGTCGTTGCCAGGGAGCATAGCTATATTTGTTGAGTCACTTGGTATTATTATCATATTATCACTATGAAGAATCTGGAGGATCCAAAGACTAAGATATTTCCCTCAAAGATGAGGGGAGGTAAGGAACTGACATCCAGTTCTGCTTTAGATTCACCTTCTGTTATGAGTAAATTTGCAACAACCCCACATGCTATAAATTCTAATAGGTCACAAGTTAGTGATGATGCTACTTCTACTCTAAATGATGCTTATGATGATCCTAGTACCTTGCTTGATAATGATGAGGTGCCACTGTGTGAATTTCTTGATGAACAAATTGCTAGAGTAATTCAACATGATGTTGTTGAATCTGATGATGAGTTTGAAACTAAAACTCCTGAAATACCTACTAGAACTATCCTTCCTAGATATGGATTTCCTAAGGTACCGAAAGCTATGTTATGAGTGAAGAAGCAACTAGAGATATTCTTGCTTGTAATGATAGAGATGATCTAGAGAAATTACTACACAAGTATAAAGAAAAATCTCTGAATGCTAGAATGAAATGTGATCCTAAGTTTGCTACTTCACCTATCTTAATTGATGATAAGGATTATGAATTTTGTGTTGACCTAGAGTTAATTACTTTGGTTGAATCTGATTCTTTCCATGGTTATGAAACTAAAACTATTGTGGCACATCTCACTAAGCTAAATGACATAGCAACTCTTTTTACTCAAGGTGAGAAAACTCGTTACTACTTTATTCTCAAATTATTTCCGTTCTCATTAAAGGGGGATGCTAAAGCTTGGTACCATACTCTTGCTCCTGGTTGTGTGCGTAGTCCCCAGGATATGATTTACTACTTCTCTGAAAAATATTTTCCTGCTCATAAGAAACAAGCTGACTTACATGAAATATTTAACTTCGTGCAAACTAAATAAGAGAGTCACCCACAAGCTTGGGGGAGGCTTTGCCAGTTACTTAATGCTTTGCCTGATCATCCTCTTAAAAAATGAAATACTTGATATCTTCTATAATGGACTAACTGATGCTTCTAGGGATTTCCTAGATAGTTGTGCTGGTTGTGTTTTCAGGGAACGAACTATTGCTCAAGCTGGAGAATTATTGAATAACATACTGAAAAATTATGATGATTGGACTATTCCTGAACCACCGGCTAAATCGACTCCGAAGAAGAGGGGCATATTATATCTCTGTCCTGAAGATATGCAAGAGGCAAAGAAATCTATGAAGGAAAAAAGTATTAAAGCTGAGGATGTTAAAAAATTACCTCCTATTGAAGAAATACATGGGCTTAATGCACCACCACTGCCTGATGTGGTAGAGGTAAATTCTCTTATGAAGTTCAATGATAATCCTCAAAATATGCATCCTAGCCAATGCCTTTATGAGTTTGAAAACTACATAAGAAAACAAGATCACTTCAATGCAAATGTTATGAAACAATTGAAATACAATTCTGATATGATTGCTCGCTTGAGTGACTTGTTATTTAGAATTTCAAATGATGTTAGAGGTATTGGAAAACATTCTTCTATGGTTCAAACTCAATTAGAACAAGTTGCTAAATCTCAAAGAGAATTGCTTGATGAAATGAATCATAATATGCATGACTTTGCTATTAAAGTTGCAACTAGAGGAGGTAAAATGACTCAGGAACCACTTTATCCCGAGGGACACCTAAAAGAATTGAACAAGACTCACAAAGAAATAACACTAGTGCACATGGTCCTTCTAAAAAGAAAAAGATAAAGAAAAATGATAGAACTATGCATGCCACTAGTGAACCTGAAGTAGAAAAACCTCCTCACAATGATAATGATATTTCTATCTCTGATGCTGAAACTCAATCTGTTAATGAACATCCACCTAATGGCAATGAAAAAGATAATGCTGATGTTCATGAAGATGCTCAACCAAATGAAAAAGAACCAGATAATGATGTTGAGATAGAACCACCTGTTGATCTTGATAACCCACAACCTAAGAATTAAAGGTATGATAAAAGAGACTTTGTTGCTAGAAAACACGGCAGAGAAAGAGAACCGTGGGTTTAAAAACCTATGCATTTTCCACCCCAGTCAACTAAAAATAAAGATTATGAAGAATTTGAACTCTTTGCTGAAATGCCGAGGCCAGTCTTTTTGCGTACTCGTTTAACTGATATCTTAAAAATGCCTCTGTATGCAAAATATATGAAAGACATCATCACTAATAAGAGAAAAATACCGGAAGCTGAAATCTCCACTATGCTTGCTAATTATACTTTCAAAGATGGAGTACCTAAAAAACTTGGAGACCCGGGTATACCAACTATACCATGCTCCATCAAAAAGAATTATGTGAAAACTGCTTTGTGTGATTTAGGAGCATGTGTTAGTGTTATGCCTTTCTCTTTATATAAAAGACTTGACTTGAATAAACTCACACCTATTGAAATATCTTTGCAAATGGCTGACAAATCAACTGCCATACCGATCGGTATCTGTGAGGATGTGCCCGTTGTTGTTGCTAATGTTACTATTTTAATTGACTTTGTTATACTCGAGATGCCCGAGGACGACAATATGTCTATTATTCTTGGTAGACCCTTCTTGAGTACTGCAGGGGCTGTTATTGATTGCAATAAAAGCAAGGTCACTTTTCATATCAATGGTAATGAGCATACGGTGCACTTTCTAAAAAAAACTTTTCCAAGTGAATGGTATCACTACTGCAGGATGCTGCTAACGCGACACTACGATCAGAGACCCTTCGAAGAAACATTGTGCTATGCCATAATCGCAAACGGGGGTGTAAAAAACCGTCAAAAGGGTGCAAAACGTTTGTGATGGAGGATGCATCAAACACGGTTCAGATTTTGGTTGCTTGTGCGATGGTTGGCATACGGTTCAGTTTAATTGACTGTTTGCGATGAGGAGGAACAAAATAAAAGGGCTGCCAGATGAAGGCGTGTGCGATGTACAACATACGGTTCAGTCAGATGAATTGTTTCTGATTAGACAACATAAAAGAAACGGTCGGGCAGATCAAGGTGTGTGCGATATATGGCATGCAGTTCACTCGGATGGACTGTTTTGTTGAGATAACAGAACAGAAATGGTTCAATATAAGAAGATGTGTGTGATACGCGGCAAACAGGTCCATAATCAAAAATGTGTGCTAAGACCGATAATAACACAGACGGTTGCTGCTAATAAGACGTGGGTGTTGTGCGTTGGGATTGCATGCATACAGAACAACATAGTATATATATACACTTATAAGGACATGGTTGCATAACCAAATTAAACATCCACTTACATAGGTGGCTAATATACAACCATGGCATTTGCACACACCAAAGTAAACTATTACATGCATAATTACATAGGTGGCTACTACACACATAACATTTCCACACGCCAATAAAGTAAACTATATATTACATGCATGATCAACTAGCATAAACGATCATCTGATCATCATCTACTTCTTGGGATGCTTGCTCTGCTTGTGGCTCGATCCGGGCTCATCGATTTGGGTAACAAGGCACTTCCTCATGGCAAAGATCCGCATGTGCATCTCGTAGCATGTGTACACGCTCTTGGCCGCGAACCTGAGGTGAGGTTCATCCAGTTGCCGCATCCAGGCCATGTGCCATGATACGGGACTTGTTCTCTTGGCATCCTGCTTCATCTTTTCGTAGTAGGGGTCGATGATGACCGAGGCGATTTCAACCAGGGAGTCCTTCGTGCTGCCCCACACCCTGTAGTGCTCATGGATTTTGACAAGGTTCTGGCAGGCCAAGCCCGTAACCCTGAGCGCTTTTACATCGTCGGATGTTTCCACCGTGGCGAACTTGTAGTCGGTGCTGTTGACAAACCTGTTGAAACGGTCGCAAGGCTCTGTGGCCATGCAGTAGTGGTAGATGAGGACATGATGGCACACGCACAACTGGGCGACGAAAACCTTCTGATCTATGTCGGGATGACCGGCGGTGTACTGGAGGTCGATGCCGACCACCTTGTACTTGTCTCGAGCAAGCAACTGCTCAACGGTGTTGATGTAGTCATCCACCACGGCTGGGTCGATGGTGTACACCACCGAGAGATCCGTCTCCCTCGCGTGTGTCTCCACTTTATGCTCGCCGAACTCCATTGGAGCGCCGCTAGACATCCCCTCTCTATGTGTCGTCGTGGGTGTGCTTGTTGTGTTGTGGGGCGCGATCAAATGGTTGAAGAGACTAAGGTTATAATGGCCGCGGGAATTAAATGGGAAGTCGGACGGCCAGGAATATCGGCAGGCCCTGATGGCAGTTATAATTTGCAACGCGTAACTCCATCGTGTCACATGTAACTGCATCGTGTGGCAACGCGCACAATGCAACTGCATGCATATGGGCCCCCTGACGTGATCGTGCGCACGCCTAACCACTGGCAGAGCGCTATATATAGCAGTTGAATACGCAAGGAAAAGCTTTCCACAAGCCGAGCGCGCCACGGCGCCTAACGGCGAGCACAGCGCGCTGCAGCGCCTAACGGTGAGCAGAGCTTGCCGAGGGACGCGAGCAGAGGCCGGCACAGTGATACGTGGCAAATAAGACGAACTGTGCGAGCGATGTGCATTCCTATTTTATTAGTTAAATCCTACTTATAAACCAGGACGGGGGTATAGTAGGTAATTAAATTGCAAAAGTTTTCTTATGTATTAACCGTATGTGTACGTGTCCTTTTGTCCTCCTCTCACACGTCTTTTCACCCCGCTCCCGCAGACGGCTTACAACGCAAGTTTGCACAGCGCGCGGGGGCATTCTTTTGGCCAAACGGTGGCGCCAATGAATCGTCGGTCAGCCCATTCTCGCGCAACCTCGCAGGTTCCCGCGCAAGCTTCCCGCCTGACTCGGTGAAATCCCCCGAAATCCCCCAAAATCCCAATGCTTACCGGCCTGCTATATAAACCCTCACGGTCGGTGAGTCCCGCGTTGCATTTTCCCCTCCCTCCCATTAGCTTATCTCGTCTGCTTCTCCGACAATCGCCAATGGCACCGGTCCGTCGTCGTCGCTCAGCCACTCCGCCGTCATCAGAGGACAACTCCAGCTGGGAGGCTACACCGCGGCGGCGGCGCAGTCCTCGGCATAGTGTAGTGTGCGTGGCGTCCCTGTTGGGTGTGCGCGGAACACCCACCAAACGCTCCACCGCCGCTGCCCGTCGGCAGCTGTTACCGGCTGCCATTGCCGCCACACCACCGTCGAAAGCCAGGGCCGTCGCGCGCTTCGCTGCCGCAGCCCGAAGGCGGGAGGTGGCCGTCGTGTCCGCCACCCCACTGTCGGCCATCACCCGCTCCGCCACCGTAGCCCGAAGGCGGGAGGTGGCCGTCGTGGCCGCCCCATCGTCATCCGTCGTGGCCGCCAGCCCACCATCGATCGTCGGGATCATCACCTGCTCCGCCACCGCCGCCCGTAGGAGGTAGGCGGAGGTGGAGGCCCGCACATGCATCAGTACCTTGCGCGCTACATCGAGTTCCTGCGGGAGGAGGAGGAGCGCCTCGTCGAGCACGCAAAGAGCCTTACCGTAGCCGTGGCCGCAGCACATGCCGATGCAGAGGCGAGGAATCAGGAGATCTACGAGCAGTGGGCGTTCAAGCTGGCGAGCGTCGCTGACCGTGCAGCAGCGGCAGGCACCGTATTGCAGTTGTCCAGCTCATCGGTGGGCTCCTCCGCCTATTACTGAGCGCGCTCGGCAGAGGAGATCGGCTGCCGGAAGTAGCACAAAGCCCCTCTGTAGTAGTAGTATTTAGGGGCAATTTTGTTCAGGTCGTCTGACTATAGATGTGGTGGAACTATACCACGTACTTAAAATTAGCTAGTATATATAGTTGAACTAGCTATTTCAGTACGTGGTTGGCGACAATTGGGGAAAAGTTTGGTCGGTTCAGCTATCGAGTTGAACTGTTTGTATAAACTAAGAACGACTGCTTAATCTATGAATAAAATATATGCTTAATTACTGAATTTTAGTTGCAAAAATTAGATAGTACTAGTGATTTTTAGCTGCATATTTTGACAAATCGCAGTGTTACAAGGATTGACAAATTGTTTGTACGTGGTTGCAAACGGCTCATCCAAAACAACTGTTTGCATTGAAGGGATGCACAAATCCTGCGCTGTGAATTTTCCCTCCACTAAAGGAGGAAGACCTTAGCTCTCACTTTGCATACGGGTGTTCTACCTAAAGCGTTTGCGATCAAGAACTGCACAAATCCTGCTCGGCACATTTTCTCTTGGCTTCCTGGGGAAGCTGTCCGTTTGCATACGGGTGTTCTACCAAGAACGTTTGCAATCAAGAGCTGCACAAATCCTGCATTGGAGACGAGTTTTGGATTTACTAGAATTTAAAAACAAAGTATCTCAAAGTTTTGTCGGCAATCAAGACTGCCCTGGTGTTTGAAATTCATTCAAATTTCTTGCATGGGACCTAAGCATGCACCAAAGGACACATATTTGATTTTTCAACCCGTTTATATGCACTGGAGCAAGTGCATGTAGGTCAAATTTGAATTATGCACATAAAATGTCTAGAAAACCCAATTGATGTATAAAAATGTCCAAACGAATCCCAAAAAATTCCAAAATTAGACACAACACTCATGTTGTTCTATGTTGACACTAGAATTTTTTTGAATGCAATAAGAGGCAACGGATATCGTTTCGTCCGCAAAGGTGGCACGTTCCCTACCGAAACCATCACGCTTGTTGTGAGAAGCTCGGGTTTGTGAGAATCTTATACCCAAACCTGCCCCAAATGGGACAAAAAATTTACCACGGCATGTTGATGCCGCTCTATGATAGCATGCCAAGTTCCATGAATTTCATACCAGTTTTGGATTTACTAGAATTTAAAAACCAGGTATCTTAATGTTTCCGGCCGAGTGACGGTGGCAGGGTGTTTAAAATTCATTCATATTTCTTGCATGGGACCTAAGCATGCACCAAAGGACACAGATTTGATTTTTCAACCCGTTTATATGCACTGGAGCATGTGCATGTAGTTCAAATTTGAATTATGCACCTGAAATACCTAGAAAACCCAGTTAACATATAAAAATGTCCAAACGAACCCCGAAAAATTCCAAAGTTAGACACAACACTCATGTTCTTCTATGTTGACACTAGAAATTTTTTGAAAGCAAAAAGAGGCAACGGATATTGTTTCGTCCCCAAAGATGGCATGTTCCCTACCGAAACCATCACGCTTGTTGTGAGAAGCTCTGGTTTGTGAAAAGCTTATACCCAAACCTGCCCCAAATGGGACAAAATTTTTACCACGCCATGTTGATGCTGCTCCATGATAGCATGCCAAGTTCCATGAATTTCAGACGAGTTTTGGATTTACTAGAATTAAAAACCAGGTATCTCAATGTTTCCGGTCGAGTGACGGTGGCAGGGTGTTTCAAATTCATTCCCAATTCTTGCATGGGACCTAAGCATGCACCGAAGGACACATATTTGATTTTTCAACCCGTTTATATGCACTGGAGCATGTATATGTAGTTAAAATTTGAATTATGCACCTGAAATGCCTACAAAACCAAGTTAATGTATAAAAATGTCCAAACGAATCCCAAAAAATTCCAAAATAGACACAACACTCATGTTGTTCTATGTTGACACTAGAATTTTTTTGAAAGCAATAAGAGGCAACGGATATCGTTTCGTCCCCAAAGGTGGCACGTTCCCTACCGAAACCATCACGCTTGTTGTGAGAAGCTCTGGTTTGTGAGAAGCTTATACCCAAACCTGCCCCCAAATGGGACAAATTTTTTACCACTGCATGTTGATGCCGCTCCATGATAGCATGCCAAGTTCCATGAATTTCAGACGAGTTTTGGATTTACTAGAATTTAAAAACCAGGTATCTCAATGTTTCCGGCCCAGTGACGGTGGCAGGGTGTTTGAAATTCATTCCCATTTCTTGCATGGGACCTAAGCATGCACTGAAGGACACATATTTGATTTTTCAACCTGTTTATATGCACTGGAGCAAGTGCATCTAGTGCAAATTTTAATTATGCGCATAAAATGCCGAGAAAACCCAGTTAATGTATAAAAATGTCCAAACGAACCCCGAAAAATTCCAAAATTAGACACAACACTCATGTTGTTATATGTTGACACTAGAAAAATTTTGAATGCAATAAGAGGCAAAGTATATCGTTTCGTCCCCAAAGGTGGCACGTTCCCTACCGAAACCATCACGCTTGTTGTGAGAAGCTCTGGTTTGTGAGAAGTTTATACCCATACCTGCCCCAAATGGGACAAAAAATTACCACGGCATGTTGATGCCGCTCCATGATAGCATGCCAAGTTCCATGAATTTCAGACGAGTTTTGGATTTACTAGAATTTAAAACCCAGGTACCTCAATGTTTCCGGCCGAGTGACGGTGGCAGGGTGTTTGGAATTCATTCCTATTTCTTGCATGGGACCAAAGCATGCACCGAAGGACATAGATTTGATTTTTCAACCCGTTTATATGCACTGGAGCATGTGCATGTAGTTGAAATTTGAATTATGCGCCTGAAATAGCTAGAAAACCCAGGTAATGTATAAAAATGTCCAAACGAACCCCGAAAAATTCCAAAATTAGACACAACACTCATGTTGTTCTATGTTGACACTAGAATATTTTTGAAAGCAATAAGAGGCAACGGATATTGTTTCGTCCCCAAAGGTGGCACGTTCCCTACTGAAACCATCACGCTTGTTGTGAGAAGCTCTGGTTTGTGAAAAGCTTATACCCAAACCTGCCCCAAATGGGACAAAAAAATTACCACAACATGTTGATGCCGCTCCATGATAGCATGCCAAGTTCCATGAATTTCAGATGAGTTTTGGATTTACTAGAATTTAAAAACCAGGTATCTCATTGTTTCCAGCCGAGTGATGGTGGCAGGGTGTTTGAAATTCATTCCAATTTCTTGCATGGGACCTAAGCATGCACCGAAGCACACATATTTGATTTTACAACCCATTTTTATGCATTGGAGCATGTATATGTAGTTAAAATTTGAATTATGCACCTGAAATGCCTACAAAACCAAGTTAATGTATAAAAATTTCCAAACGAATCCCAAAAAATTCCAAATTAGACACAACACTCATGTTGTTCTATGTTGACACTAGAATTTTTTTGAAAGCAATAAGAGGCAACGGATATCGTTTCGTCCCCAAAGGTGGCACGTTCCCTACCGAAACAATCACGCTTGTTGTGAGAAGCTCTGGTTTGTGAGAAGCTTATACCCAAACCTGCCCCAAATGGGACAAATTTTTTACCACTGCATGTTGATGCCGCTCCATGATAGCATGCCAAGTTCCATGAATTTCAGACGAGTTTTGGATTTACTAGAATTTAAAAACTGGGTATCTCAATGTTTCCGGCCGAGTGACGGTGACAGGGTGTTTGAAATTCATTCCCATTTCTTGTATGGGACCTAAGCTTGCAACCAAGGACACAACTTTAAGTTTTCAACCCGTTTATATGCACTGGAGCATGTGCATGTAGTTAAAATTTGAATTGTGCACCTGAAATGCCTACAAAACCAAGTTAATATATAAAAACATCCAAACGAACCCTGAATATTTCTTATTTTTTTGACAACGCACCTATTGTTGCATGTTCACTGCAGATAAAAGTTCTAGCAATCCAAAAACCATCCTTTGCAGCTATGACCTTATTATGTAATTCAAATCAAGAAGAAAAATCAAGTAGATCGCACACAGTTTATTATCACCAACCGTGTGAGATGCAACACAAAATATCTTGGAGCACCGTCGGAGTGTCAAGCACGCTAGCTCGCTCCTCAAATATCATTTCACTGTTCAATCATCGCTGGTGAAAGACGAGGAAGTGGACCAAAAATTTTGACGTTCAAACTCATCTCACATGGGTTAAGCTATCTGAATCATTTGTGATGTGCACATATCGTACACAGTTCTGAATAAGGGACCGTGTCTGATGACGCTTTGCACGCCAGTTTTTCGCTGAAGCGATTCCAAATTTTCGGCTTTCACGGAAATATCTACCTCCCCGCCCCCTCTCCGCCCCCTCCCCCTTACCAAAAGCCACATTTCCCCTATTTCCGCCCTCCTTTCCAAGTTGAAACCTTCACTCCTTCTTTGGAGCGCCACCTCCTCGCCGGCGACCCTCTCATTCACGTTGCTCGGCCACGTCTATCCAGGTAGGTAATCCACACCCGACCCCATCCTCCTCCTCCTTCCACATCCCACATGCCCCGACCGCCGGCGTGAGCGCGACACCTTTGAGCCAATTCACCGACCCCTCCACCAAATAAGCGTCGCCCTCAGCCATGGTGTACGCAGTATAACCAAGATCTCAAGGAGCATTTGGCAGCGGATAAGCAAATCGCGGCTGCACGCGCGGATGAGGTCGCGATGGCTGCCATTCGTGCCGACCCCCAGATCTTGGAGGAGCACCTTGCCATTTGCTAGCTACGCCGGTTAAGCATGCTCGGTTTACCCGTTACGTGTGCTGCTCCTGCCTTTCTTTAACAAAGTCTAGTGAATTGTGCTATCTAATTTTACCATGCAATCTATTGCTCTAGTGTATATGTTCTATATGTCGTGCAGTGTGGTTCTCACTTATTAACTGTTTGGTTAATTAGTTGTCATCTTCAGTTAACTGTTTGGTTCAATTCTGTAAATGTGATGTTCAATTCTTCAGGCTGCAATTTTGTATTGTCTTCCATGTGAGAAATAAATCAAATTTATCTTTACAAAATACACGAGAAACGAATACAATTGCTATATTTCCAAGTTGTCAAGCATGCTTGGTTTGGTTATACATTGTGCAATGTGGTGCTCAGTTAATGTTTGGTTCATTTGCGTTGTGGTGTTTAGTTAACTGTTTGGTTCGATTCTGCAATGCGATGTTCAATAGTTATGGGTGCATTCTGTTATTGTATACCATGTGAGTAGTAAATCAAATTTGGCTGTACTAAATACATGAGAAACAAACACAATTGCAATATTTCCAAGTTGTTAAGCATGCTTGGTTTGGTTAACTATTTGATCTTCTATTAGGAGTATGTTATATTGTGCAATGTGGTGCTCAATTAACGTTTGGTTCATTTGTTGTGGTGTTTAGTTAACTATTTGGTTCAATTCTGCAATGTGATGTTCAATAGTTGTGGGTGCATTCTGTTATTGTATACCATGTGAGGAATAAATTGAATTTGGCTGTAGTAAATACATGCGAAACAAATACAATTGCTATATTTCCAAGTTCTTAAGCGTGCTTGGTTTGCTTAACTGTCTGATCTTCTATTAGGAGTATGTTATATTGTGCAATGTGGTGCTTTGTTAATGTTTGGTTCATTTGTTGTGGTGTTTAGTTAACTGCTTGGTTCAATTCTGCAATGCGATGTCTAATTGTCGTGGGTAGAATTTTGTATTGTTGTGCATGTGAGGAATAAATGTATTTCCTGGTTCTTAATCATTCTTAGTTTGGATAAATGGGTTTTCCATGTGGCTTGAATTAATCTGATGAATCTGCAATGTGCTTATTTTTATCAACATATTGTACTGATAGCATGCGAACCCTTACTTAACCTAATGACTCACTACCTTATATGTGTTGGAGGGAAACAATGAGACGCACTGAGGTTTACAATCGAGGTTAGCACGTGCATGGTACTTTGTCTAATAGCACATTATTGTGTAATTGTAGGAACCATTCTAATATTTAGGTTTTTAACAATTTGATCTTGCACATGTAGGTCCTGTTGTTAGAGGTTTTGACCCACTGTTCGTGTAATGCCCAGTATGAGATTATACCTCCTACTTGTCGAGGCACGACTTAAAGGCATAAGCTCATACTAGAATGATCTCAAGTATCGTATCTTTGCACGACTCATGTAAAATAGGGATGAAATTGCAAAAGAGTAGTTGGCTTACACTCGCCACTTCACACCATACATTACATAAGCAATCATCATCCAAATAACATCAGAGTCCGACTACGGACGAAGATCCAAATGAAAGATACCATAAATAAACAACACAAGGTCCGCTCGCCCCTAGTAGGAACCACTACTGATCATCGAAAACGTCACATACATACGGCTACGCTCTTCATCGAACTCCCACTGAAGTTCTGATCCACCTCCGGCACTGGTCTCGGATGTACCTGCATCTGTTGTGTGTAGTAATCTGTGAGCCACAAAGGACTCAGCAATCCCGTTCCCGGGTATCAAAACTAACAAAGCCTTATAGGTGTGGAACAAGGCTGAAGAACAAGGTTGCAGCTGCACTAGCACTAGCTTACGTGTTTAGAGTGAGAAGAGAAGTGCCAACGATCGTCAAAGTGATCACGAAGTGATCCTATCTAAGCACGTCAGACATAACCCCACCGTATTCTTCTTCTCGAAACCCCTTCGAGAAGAGACAATCACGGAACTCACACAGGTAAAGTATTCTTAAGGATAGAGTGTCATGTTTTCTACAACCGGATATTAACAAATTCCCATCTGCCACTTAACCGCGGGCACGGCTTTCGAAAGATCAAAACCCTGCAGGGGTGTCCCAACTTAGCCCATCACAAGCTCACGATCTGCGGAGTCGCAACTCCAAGGTGGGAAGACCCGAGTATTCTCGGAATCCCGTGCTCAAGATATTTCGACAAAGGTAAAACTAATCCAGCAAGACCTCCCAGCGTGCCGACACCCTGATAGTAGCCGCGCGTATCTCGTCTCAGGCCACGACCAGATGAGCTATGGTTACAGCATCCAAAATACCCCAAGTTGCCAAGGGGCGGTGCCGCAAGCTGCTCTAGGTTGGACCAACACTCAAAACGAGCACTGGCCCGGGGGTTGATTAATAAATCCTCGGGTTAATTACTCCCTCGGCAAGTTTTAGTTGTTAGGCAAATGTAGTACCAAAGTTGGGCCTCGCTGGAAAAAACTTTAAGCAGTGCGAATTATCAAGGGGGCCCATAAACCCCAACCGTGTTAGGAACGCAAAATCCGGGAACATAACACCGGTTTATCGGGTCCTAAGGTGGCATGAGTGGAACAAAACACCGAGCAAAAGGCCAAGCCTTCCACCCATTGCCAAGTATATAGGTGTGTTAATATATTTAAGAAATATTGTGATATCCCAACAATAAGTTCCAACATGGAGCAATCTTCATCTTCACCTGCAACTAACAACGCTATAAGAGGGGCTGAGCAAGCGGGTAACATAGCCAAACAACGGTTTGCTGGTAAGGTGTCAAAGGTTAGAGGTTTCATGGCAACAAAAGGAGGCTGACAAACAGACATAGGCATCGAGGCAATATCTAAAGAGCAAAACATCTAGCATAGGCAAAGATAGAGGTGATATCTGGGAATGGTCATCTTGCTTGGGATTCCGCAAGGAAGAAGAATAACTCCATGCAGTAGTCGAACAAATCCTCACAACTCCGGAACGGAACCGAAGCTAAAGATAGAAGCAAACCGGAAAGAAGCAAACAACACGGTAAACACACATATCATAACCATGGCATGATGCACAAACAAATATGATGCATGTACGGTTTAATTCAACATGGCATGGCAAAGTGCACAAACAAATACTACAAGTTAAGTGGAGCTCAATATGCAACGAGTTGCATATTGACGAAACACCACATTATATTTATTTAGTTGACTCCCGTTTATTTACAAGACAAGGTTAAATGTTTTAATTAAACATGGCAAGAGGTGAAGCTTAAACAAACTACATTATCCAGACTTTTTAAATGAGGCCGGAAATAACAACAACAATTCCGGAAACTCCCCATGTGCATGTTTTAGCAATTATAGAAGCAACAACAATTTAATCATTTAAATGTTGTTATCATGATGCGGATGACATTTTCACGTTTTATGCAAATTTTAGTTAAAGGTTGACAATTAACAAGATATGAAGCATTTGGTCGCCACGACGGAAGGAAAGGAGTGTCCTGGCGACGAGAATGGAAACGGTGCCACGGCAACGTTCCGATGATTCGACAACTCGTCGAGAAGCCGGTGCAAAAGCAAGGTGGCGTGAGTGAGTCGAACAAGATGATGGGGTGCTCCCGGAAACCGGGTTCCCACGTGACGACGACAAAAGAGGGGCACAACGGACACGATGCAAACAAGGGATGCATCTCAAACATTGCAAGCATCCGTTCACGGCGTCGTCTCGAGGTTATACCTTCGAAGCGTTCGTTTGGAGCGGTTTGAGTTCGGAGCGGTGTAGAGGAAGTAGTCGAACACGTTCGTAGTCATTCTCGGGGTCGTTGCACTTGGCAAAAAATACACGGCAACGGTCGTCGTACACGGTCCGCTTCGGAGAGGTACTCGATGAATCCAACATTTTCGGGGCGACGGTAGTGGAACTTGGCATTTTCGTTCATCGGTCTTCGGCGATGGTAGTCGTTCACGTTGATGTAGCGGTACTTGCGGTTCCCGTGTGTAGCCGTACTCGAGGGTCATAGCCGAACTTGACGTATCCGAGGTCTTCGGGATAACCAAGTACTCATTCACTTTGGATTCATACAGGGTTCGAAGGCGTCCATGAGGGTCTTAACGAAACGAAGGAGTACTTGCGGGTTGTCGGCGACACTTGGCTGGATCCACCGTACCGAAGACGAACTTGACGGCCTTGGCATTCTGCATCCAGGTGGAACGGCGCCTCTGCAGCAGGAACTATGGCGACTCGAGGACGATGGTTGACGGAGGCGGAACCGCGGCAGTAGCAGGACTTGGCGGCGCCGGTGGCCGGAGCAGAGGCCCAGAGGAGGAGGCGCGCAGAGGGCCCCGGAGGAGGCGAGCCAGGCGCGGGCGTCGAGCAGCTGGACGTCGCGGGCGCCGGAGGGAGTCGGCGATGAGGCCAGCTCGGCCGACGATGCGGTGGCTGTCGGCGTGCAACCATGGAGGCGAGGCGGAGGGAGATGGAGCAGAGGCGAGGCGCGCTGGAGATGTTGGCAGCGGGGGTCGCCGGCACGGCTCGACGGAGCAGCGGCAGGGTGTCACGATCATGGCGAGGCGGCGCTCGGGCCGGGTGAGGCTGAGGCGGCGAGGCGCGCTGGAGTCATGCTAGATCGAGGGGCTCCTCCCCTGGCGGCGGGGCTGACGAGGCGGAGCCGCGGGGTGAGCAGAGGAGGGATCGGGCGAGAGGAAGAGGGAGATCGAAGCGGAGGTAGCGGCGTTGCGGGAGAGGCTCGAGGAGGAGGGGAGAGCGGCGCTGAGAAAGTGATGAGGGGAGAGGCTCGGGCTGCAGAGAAGCTAGGGTTAAGGGGTGGCTGGGCCGTGGGCCACGGGAAGGAGTTGGGCCGGCCTGTGGCTGGCTGGGCCTTAGGAGGTGGGAGGCCAGGGAAGCTAGGCGGCGCTGGAATCTCTCTCTCCCTCTTAAATCTTTTCAAAACTCTTTAGCAGAAAAAAAAAGAGAGAGAAGAAAAGGGAGAGAGGGTTAGGGAAAGAATTTGGGCAAGCGGGTAATTTTTTCCGGACTCACAGTCAAAATTGAAGTAGAAAAAGAACACGAGGAATATTTGCAAGTGTTTTTCGATGATTCCAAGGCAATGGAATATTTTGTTATAGCTCCTTATTAATAATATTAGGAGACTTTGCATAGGTTATAAAGAGAAATCACCATGTGAATATCCCTCGATTTAAATGGATCGAAGATCCATACGATTTATTTAGTTGAGTTGCAGAAATTAAAGACATGATGGCATGATGACATGATGCAATGCAAAAATAAATGAAGCAAGCACAAATGAAACACACGGGAAAACCCGGAACATCTGGAATCTTCTGGAGCGTCGGTCTTCGGGCGTCACAGTTCGACCCTTTTTGTATATGGGGAAATGAGTTGTCCATGAATATCAGTCAAGTCAAGAAACTCAGAAAGATTGTTAGGATAAAGAAATTAGCGATAAAAACAACAAGATCTTTGTCTGCACAATGAAGAAGACACCAATTCACTACAGGATGGTACTAACTATTATACCTTGCCTTTTTTATTACTTTGCCCCATTTCTAATATAGAGAAGATATTTATGCACATCCTTATTTTCAGGCCTTTCCAGAGCAGTTCACTGATGATTACCTCTCAAACCACTTGTATGATTAGGAGGCGAGGAAGGTATTCATACAACACCCACGGTTCAACATTGAAGTGTTCCTGAAGAGGACGAAGGATGGACGATCAATCATCCACATGCACTAGCCTAAAGTTGCAAAGACCTTCAACATCAATGAAGGCTCAATATTCGCCTTCTGCTTCAGCAATTTTCCAGATGAGATACATTTGTCTATGTACCATCTATGTTGCTAATTTCGAAAGACTATAGATGTTGCATGTGAAACTTGGTGCTGGTGTAGTTGTGTAATGGGGTAGCTGAGTGTTGAAGCTATATGATGTTGTACTCTGATGTATTTCAATTATGAAAATGAAATATATTGTGTGCTTAATATGAAATGTCAATTAGATTAATAAATGGATTATTAATAATAGGATAATTAGCCTGCTAATTGGGTTTTTTCTATTGCAAATGGTTATAGAGAGAAAACCGTGTGTGATGCATTCAATAACGAACACAGTTTCTAGGAATAAACCGTTTGCATTAGGCCACCTGGCGCAAACGTTTACCACATAAAAATGGTGTGTGATGGATTCAATAACGCAAATGATAAAATTGTTAATACCGTGTGCAATGGAAACGCTATCACAAACGATTTAACGGGGAAAATTGTGTGTGATGTACATGCGAACAGAAACGTTTTCCTTGGAGCGACTGTGTGGAATGTATATACGGATGGAAACATTTACTGGGAACTGACTGTGTGGGATATACTGACGACCGGAAATGATTTCGCCTGTACAATTTTTTTAGCACTACTGTACGTATAACCGTATTTGGTCGCTCGCCGGTCGCACACGGCCTCATTTTGCCGAGCGTGTGTGCCAGGAGGGCATATCCCCGACGGTTTCTATGTCGTGTGGGAAGGACCCCCTATCGCCCACACTCAAAGGGGTTAAAAACCGTTTGTATAGCACCTCGTTGTACTAGTGTATTAATGTTATTGAAAAATCTCCGACAATTAATATTGGAAGTTTTCAAATACCTCTACCTACTGTCAAAAAGAAATATGAAATGCTTATTGTTGGGGACATCCATATCCCCATTGAGGTAACTTAGTGATTTACGGAAGTTCTTCGGTTTCATGCTAATCGAAAGTGGTTGTTAATAAGACCTGATCAACCTTACTAATGACTCATTTTTGAGCGGTATGAAGTTGATGAATTTAGTAAGCACTACCTACTGTCCTTATTTTTTATTTTCCATTTTTACTAGTTAAATTAAATAAAATGCCATGTTTAGTCTATTTTCTGAATTTCCCGTGCAATAAAATGACCCAAAAATAAAAGTTCTCAGAACGCCCTGAAATTTAACACGATTTTTTTCTGAATATTTCTGAATTTTTGGTGCAAATAATACCAAAGGGAGGCGCACCAGGTGGGCACAACCCACCTGGGCGCGCCATGACCCCCAAGCGCGCCCTGGTGGGTTGTGGTCCCCACGTGGGCCCCCTCCCTTACCTCTTTAGCCCACATCGTCACTTACCTCCAGAAAAAAAATCTCCATTGCTCTCTCTCCCGTGTTCTTGAGCTCAAACCCGCGGATTTGGATCTCTTTGCTTGAAACTCCGTTCCGAAACTATTTCAGGGGATTGTTGCTTGGTATGTGACTTCACCATTTTTCCAATTAGTTTTTGTTTTAGTGGTTTATACTTTGAATAATTAGCTACTCTTGGTGTCGCAGTAGATGTGCTTGCATGTTGAATTCTTAGTGTCCTAAGTAGCTTGAATGCTTGCTATGGCTTCTATGTATCCCTATGAGTAGTTGCTATCAATTTTGTGAAGTTTTGTTGAGAAAATTTTGTGAACTAAAAATTCTGATTTTTGTTCATAGGAAAAATTGTACGCAGACATTATGAGCTTGTTTGGAAGGAGTTCTTCGAGTAGAAGATCATTGGGGGCATCCTCTAGTGACAGTTCCATCCGCCAGTCTTATGTTGAACCAAGTGAAAGTTGCACACGAAGTGCCACTACAAAAACATGATTATGTGTCAAGCCCAAGATGCGATTCTATCCCGATCATGTGACACTTACGTGATTGGGGCAGAACCGCATTTCGGGCGCTTAGCAAGATGGATATCATTACATCGTACCATTACATACATACATGGGGATACAACAATACATACAAGTCACATGAATACAACAACAATACAAGGCATCCGACTACGGATGCAAACATGAAAAGAACAACGACATCCATCTGCTATCCCAGGCTGCCGACCCGGAACCTAACCCAAGACTGAAGAAGAGGAAGAAGAAAGAACTCCAACACAACGATCAACGCTCTCACGTCAAGACATCGGAAACCTGCACCTGCAACTGATGTTGTAGTATCTGTGAGCCACGAGGACTCAGCAATCCCATAACCATGGGTAACAAGACTATCAAAGCTTAAAGGGGTAGGAAGAGGTAAAGTGGTGAGGTTGCAGCAGCGGCTAAGCAAAGTATATGGTGGCTAACTTACGAGTACAAGAATAAGATGAGCATCTATGCAAACGGTCGCAACTAGTAGTGATCGCTAAAGATCCTGAACTACATACGAGTCAAACATAACCCCACCGTGTTCTCTTCTCAAAGTGAAAAGAGACAGTCACGGTTACTCACACAGTTGTGTGTTTTACTTCGGATCCTCTATCAAGTTTTCTACAACCGGACATTAACAAATTCCAATCTGCCACATAACCGCGGGCACGGCTTTCGAAAGATCATAACCCTGCAGGGGTGTCCCAACTTAGCCCATCACAAGCTCTCACGATTAGCTGAAGTGATAAATATAATATCATCACCCCTTATCTTAGGGAAATCCGATCAGGCTCGGCATCCCGGTGCACAAGACATTTCGACAATGGTAAAACAAGTCCAGCAAGACCTCCCGGCGTGCCGACACCCTGATAGTAGCCGCGCGTATCTCGTCTCAGGCCACGACCGGATGGGACAGCCTACGGGAGCCAATCCTCGAGTTTCCCCATGGTGGCCCCGCAGTCAGCCCGTTTGGGACCAACACCATCAGCACTGGCCCCCCTGCTATGTAGAAAGAATCCTCGGGTAGCGCTAACTCCCTATGCAATTTAATTAATTAATTAAGTTGTTATTATGAGCAAATTAAAACCAATGTTGGGCCTTGCTGGAGGAGTTTTATTCAAAGACGAACTGTCAAGGGGTCCCCATATACCCATCATGTAAGGAACGCAAAATCAAGGAACATAATGCCGGTTTATCGGCGCCTAAGGTGGCATGAGTGGAACAAAACACCGAGCAAAAGGCCAAGCCTTCCACCCATGCCCAGTATATAGGTGTGTTAATAATAATAATAGATATTGTGATATACCAACAACAAGTTCCCTCCTGGAACGATCTTCATCTTCACCTGCAGCTAACAACGCTATAAGAGGGGTTGAGCAAGCGGGTAACATAGCCAAACAATGGTTTTGCTAGGACGGTTTCAAAGGTGAGAGGTTTCATGGCAACAAGGAGAGGCTGACAATAATGATGGGTAGCGCGACATATAACGATAGCATCGAGACACTAAGCATGGCAATGATAGTAAAGGTATCCAAGGGTATGGTCATCTTGCCTGAGATCCCGCAAGAAGAAGAACGGATCCATGAAGAAGATGAAGAAGAAGCCTTGAAGAAGAACCACGGGTAGACGAACGACTCCTCACGAACGCAATGGAACAAGCACTAACGAGAAGAAGCAAGCAATACGGTAAACACACAACACAAGATCATAACAATATGCTCAACCAAGTAGGATGCACGACAAGTCTACACAGGAAGCAATACATGGCAAGGTAGGAAGCACAGAAAAACAACACAGGAAACATGACAATGTGCTTAAGCAAGTATGATGCAAACAAGTATATATAGGAAGCACAACAAGTCTATACAGGAAGCATTACATGGCAAGGTAGGAAGCACAGAAAGCAACACAAGTTTATATGATGCAATACTTGGCAAGGTATGATGCATGACAAATCTATACAGGAAACACAGCAAGTCTATACAGGAAGCATAACATGGCAAGGTAGGAAGCACAACATGACAAGGTAGGAAGCACAACATGGCAACGGTGCAAGATGCACCCAAACATCAACCAAACTCACTCCAAACATGTTAACAAGATGATATTATGATTCTACATGCAAAATCACACAAGTTTCATATAAGGAACACTCCAAACGGAGCAACGGGCAAAAAGATACACATGAAACAATATATAACAACAAGCTGAAGTTAACAGCCACATAGCAACTTTGGAGCATGATAAATATATGCTACAGCACGCAAACATGGTGACAAGAAGCATGGACATGAAGTAGACATTTCCTACAGCAAAAAACTCCATTGGAGCATCTCCATAGGAGGCATGGATCAATAGCAACAAGCTACAACATTTTGATCATGACAATAAAAACCTGGCAGCAATATTTTATAGCAACTTGGGAGCAAGAATTAAATAAGCTACAGTAAGTCAAATGAGCAAGTGAAGGCATGAATGGATAGACAACAACATATACAACAAGGAATGATCAATGGCCACCCCAAAACTAACATGGATTTACCTAGGGCATCAAGCAAACATAGCATTAGGATATTACAGATTCCAGACATAGTGAAATTTCACTAAGTGTTAAAACAGCAATAACAACATGGCATGTTTGCAAGCATGTTTAAGTCAACACAAGCCATATCATGGCAAATGATTTGCACCACAGCAAAGAACACATCATGAAGAATCTAAAACATCTAGGCATGTGACAAGGGGGCAAACACAACAATAGCAACGAGCTCCTCAACTAGGCATCTCGTAACAAGTTTCAGAACATAACAGCCAAAAGCACTTTTGCAACATAGATAAACATGGCAATATGAACTCAAACAAGCATGCTATAGCAACCAACATGTAGATCATTTCATGATGAACATTTTGACATATCATTTGCATCATTTGGATAAACATGCACCAAGTTATCACATCTCAAACATGGCATGAAAATAACAAGTAGCAGCAGTTTATAACAAGTACCACTCTTGCAACAGATATTTAAGCATCTAGATGAACTCAAATGAGCATGGCACAACGGAACAAAGTGTAGAGCATATCACCACGATCATTTTGACATATCATACACTCAATTTGGATAAGCACACAATTATTTACGGGCACTCAAAGATGCAACAAAATGCTGACAGAAAAAGGGACTTAGTCAAAATATACCTAGCGAAAAAAACGGGACGACGAGGTACTGGGACGAGGTGGTTCCACGGGTCGGGGATCATGTTTGGTTGGTGGGACGGAGGGGTCCAGGGACGGAGCTGGACGGCGAGATGCCGGGACGACGGTGTTCCGGGACGCGCCCGCGCGAGACGCGTTTGGATCCAAGGAAGGAGACGTACTGGGATGGGCTCATCCCGGCGCGGGGAAGAAGAAGCCCAGGCGCGGCGGCGACTGTCGCAGGGAGGCCGGACGGCGAGGAGAAGATCCACGGACGGCGGGGTTCTGCGGATCCGGGCACAGGGAATCCATTCCCGCCGTCGGAATGGGCCCTGGACGCCGGCGAGGGAGCTTGGGCTCCCATCCATGGCGCCTCCTGCGAGAGAAACCGGAGAGGTGTGAGGCAGGGAGAGGAAGGAGAGGCGCGGGGAGGGTCCGGCCTGCGGTGGTCGAGGTCGCCGACGGCGGCTTGCCGGCGCGATGCGGGAAGCTTGGGGCTCCCTCCCGATCCAGATCGGATCGAGGGAGGAGCAGTCCCAAACGGCTGTGGGCGAAGGACTCGGCGGTTGGCGGCTCGGGCGAGCGCCTCGGGCGAGCGGGCGGCGAACGGGCCCGACGGGCCCCGCGCGGGCCTGGCGGGCCGCGGCGGCGGGGAAGGCGCTGGGAGGAAGAGAGAGAGCGCTAGGTGGCGGCTGGGGGTTGGGGATGCATGGAAAACGAGGCAGCTAGGGTTAGGGGCCTAAAATGGTAGGTTGGGGGCGTTTAAATAGGGAAAAGACTAGGGTTTGGGGGTTTTGGAGCCTTTGGGAGCCCTCTGATCGCGATCCGACGGATCCGATCGCGAGGTGAGGTAGGATGGGCCTAGGGGAAGGTTATTGGGCTGTGTTAGGGGGGCTTAGAGGAGAGAAGAGAAGAGGCCCGCGGGGGTTTTCGGAGACCGAAAACGTCCGACAAAATAACCGGCGACTAGTGCCACTATATATATCCGTTGGGCTATCAAACGGACTCCGAATGCGATGAAATTTTGCAGGCGGCCTGTCTACACTATAATAAGACCACATGACAAGTTTCATCCCATTCCGAGAACATTTTCCGGCCACACAAAATAAATATTCGGAGGCACCGCGGGCGCGTGTGAGTGTGTCTGGGCTCAGAACGGACAACGGAAAGGACGAGGGGACTCGGGCGGATGCAAGTTTTGAAAACATGCTGATGCAACACACATGATGACATGGCAAGATGCAACACGCAAGCAGATGACATGGCAACGAGGACGAATAACTGGCTGACACCTGGCGCACCGGTCTCGGGGTGTCACAACACTCCCCTACTAACAAGATATCTCGTCCCAAGATCTTAGGAACGAGACGGGAGTAAAAGGAAGAACAAGTTCTTCGAGGACAAAGACTGAAACCAAAGAATATTGAGAGGTTGAACAACTCGAAAAGAAGAATGCAACGGAGAAGAACGAAGTTGCAAGGACATCGTTAAACAAGATAGCAAGGAATACAATGAGAATCAAGGAGGTTTAAAGGCACGAAGCACGAACTGAAGCAACGAGAATGAATTCGAAACCACTCTGGTTAAAAGAGATAGAAAAGGAATCTCCACGAAGGAATTCGGGCAGCACTCCGGCTGAAAGTGAAAGAAATAGCACACCGGTTGAACAAGAATGGAATGGAACAAGAACTTGAGAAGATGGAACGATACTCGACGAGAGTAACAACACAAAGCCTCCGGAAGAATTGAAATAATGGAATTAAAGGAACGGAGAAGAAGATGACCATTTCCATCACGAAAGAATTGAAAGTGAATCATCAAGAGAAAGGTTTGAACGGAGTTGTTGAGAAAATCAACAACAAAAGAATAAGCTTGTTGTGGACTTAAGAAAAACATCTCAAAGCTTGAGGTGAATTACCGCCGCAATGAAAAGAAGGATTAGAGATGAGAATGAAAATGTAAAACTCCATTTCAAAAGAATACGGAGAATTATTTGCACTCGAGATGCAAAAGAATAATGCTAGAACTGCTCCGGGTGGATTAGAAGAACATTGAAGAATGAATTAAATGATGTAGAACCACCATGAAGAACTCCAGTAACGAAAGGATGATGAAGGATGAAAAAGAATAAGAATAAGCCTTGCGATGATTAAACGGGGTTCCGACGAGATAACCGAGAAAAACTTGAACTCCGGAAACGAAAATATTAAGCACTTGGAACTAGAATTTATTCATCAAGAATAAACTCCGAAGGAAGGAATTAATAAACTCCACAAGATGAATAAGAATTATGTTATGCTTATCCTCCACCAATTAAATTGATGAACAATGGATTTGCACACCACTTATTCGCGTTGAAAAGATTAAAGAGGGATATATCGCTAACTTGCGAAAATCTTCATGAAACACCGGTAGGATTGGAATAAAGTGAATGGATTGATATGATAGCACCGGAAAAGAATTCTCGATCGAACCACTATAAAGAATTAAAATCGAGTGAAGAACGAGAATAACCACCGTAAGGAATGAAATTGAACGATGCAAGAGGACAGGCCACCGTGAAGAATTGAAATTGAGTGAACACCAGAGAATGAATCATCAGGAAGAATAAACACTTGGGGAATTTAGATATAAGAGAGCGAAGAGATCACGAACTGATTAAAGAATGCTTGAACGAAGCACCTGAAGAAAGTGAGACGAACGAAGAGGCATCACTGAAGAATATTTGGAGGACGAAGTTGAAAACTGAGAACGAAGAAATCTTCTGAAATGATGGCCTTCGGAGGAACACAATGAAAAAGAATTCAAGAATAACTTCAGATGAATGAAAAGAAGAAGGTTGAACCAATGATGAAAGAATTAAAATCGATCTTGGAGAAGACATAAGACTGATGGAATCCATACTTACGTCACACTTGAAAGAATTTCGGAACACTCCGGAAAATTAGAAGAGTCAGGTAAGATCCTGGGAAAGACCTGTGGGTTATGAGCCCACCGAAGAGAAAACACCGTTGAAAAGGATTATTCGAATGAGAAATGATGCACCGGAATGATAGAATGACTCGACTGAGGTGACAACCTCGAATTAATTTGAAGACAGACGAATCTCTTGAGATGTCTTTGGAACTCCGGGATGATTAAAAAAAAGCAAGAGGTGAATAAGCAAGGGGAAAACATTTGAGCCGATGAAAGAATAAGAACAACACCGAAAACTTGAATTGAAAACCACCAAAAAAGAAGAAGAGGTGAAGAATATCAAACGAGAGGAGAATTCATCGGAGAAGAAATGAGAAGAATGATGACGAACTAGACAAGAATTAACCAGTTGAAAAAAAATAACTGAGGAAAGAATACAAAGGATTCACACGAGTAGGATGGATACTCGATTAAGGGCTCCGGCTCCAAGAAGAAAAAGGGTGGGTGGGTGGGAAAAAGAAAGACAACTTCGGAAGGTGAAACAATGTCGGTTGAAAAGAACTGAGGATTGAACTTGCAAAGAAGAAGAGGGTCGAGTCCACTTGACGAGAGATGCACCAGATGAAAGAACTGACAACGCAACAAACGAAAACTAACCACGTGATCCTAAAAAAAATGAAGGGGAAGAGGAGTAATTTAAAACACCTACGTCAAGATTCCTCACCAGAGCGACGAAGGGGCAGAGGAGTAAAAGAATTCCTACTCTCCGATATAACTAGACTCTGAAAAAGTTTTCTGCTATACTCAACAACGGCCAAGCTACGATCAATCAAGGGGGCTCCTATGGTCGATAGAGGCTCTGATACCAACTTGTCAAGCCCAAGATGCGATTCTATCCCGATCATGTGACACTTACGTGATTGGGGCACAACCACATTTCGGGCGCTTAGCAAGATGGATATCTTTACATCGTACCATTACATACATACATGGGGATACAACAATACATACAAGTCACATGAATACAACAACAATACAAGGCATCCGACTACGGATGCAAACATGAAAAGAACAACGACATCCATCTGCTATCCCAGGCTGCCGACCCGGAACCTAACCCAAGACTGAAGAAGAGGAAGAAGAAAGAACTCCAACACAACGATCAACGCTCTCACGTCAAGACATCGGAAACCTGCACCTGCAACTGATGTTGTAGTATCTGTGAGCCACGAGGACTCAGCAATCCCATAACCATGGGTAACAAGACTATCAAAGCTTAAAGGGGTAGGAAGAGGTAAAGTGGTGAGGTTGCAGCAGCGGCTAAGCAAAGTATATGGTGGCTAACTTACGAGTACAAGAATAAGATGAGCATCTACGCAAACGGTCGCAACTAGTAGTGATCGCTAAAGATCCTAAACTACATACGAGTCAAACATAACCCCACCGTGTTCTCTTCTCAAAGTGAAAAGAGACAGTCACGGTTACTCACACAGTTGTGTGTTTTACTTCGGATCCTCTGTCAAGTTTTCTACAACCGGACATTAACAAATTCCAATCTGCCACATAACCGCGGGCACGGCTTTCGAAAGATCATAACCCTGCAGGGGTGTCCCAACTTAGCCCATCACAAGCTCTCATGATTAGCTGAAGTGATAAATATAATATCATCACCCCTTATCTTAGGGAAATCCGATCAGGCTCGGCATCCCGGTGCACAAGACATTTCGACAATGGTAAAACAAGTCCAGCAAGACCTCCCGGCGTGCCGACACCCTGATAGTAGCCGCGCGTATCTCATATCAGGCCACGACCGGATGGGACAGCCTACGGGAGCCAATCCTCGAGTTTCCCCGTGGTGGCCCCGCAGTCGGCCCGTTTGGGACCAACACCATCAGCATTGGCCCCCCTGCTATGTAGAAAGAATCCTCGGGTAGCGCTAACTCCCTATGCAATTTAATTAATTAATTAAGTTGTTATTATGAGCAAATTAAAACCAATGTTGGGCCTTGCTGGAGGAGTTTTATTCAAAGACGAACTGTCAAGGGGTCCCCATATACCCATCGTGTAAGGAACGCAAAATCAAGGAACATAATGCCGGTTTATCGGCGCCTAAAGTGGCATGAGTGGAACAAAACACCGAGCAAAAGGCCAAGCCTTCCACCCATGCCCAGTATATAGGTGTGTTAATAATAATAATAGATATTGTGATATACCAACAACAAGTTCCCTCCTGGAACGATCTTCATCTTCACCTGCAGCTAACAACGCTATAAGAGGGGCTGAGCAAGCGGGTAACATAGCCAAACAATGGTTTTGCTAGGAAGGTTTCAAAGGTGAGAGGTTTCATGGAAACAAGGAGAGGCTGACAATAATGATGGGTAGCGCGACATATAACGATAGCATCGAGACACTAAGCATGGCAATGATAGTAAAGGTATCCAAGGGTATGGTCATCTTGCCTGAGATCCCGCAAGGAAGAAGAACGGATCCATGAAGAAGACGAAGAAGAAGCCTTGAAGAAGAACCACGGGTAGACGAACGACTCCTCACGAACGCAACGGAACAAGCACTAACGAGAAGAAGCAAGCAATACGGTAAACACACAACACAAGATCATAACAATATGCTCAACCAAGTAGGATGCACGACAAGTCTACACAGGAAGCAATACATGGCAAGGTAGGAAGCACAGAAAAACAACACAGGAAACATGACAATGTGCTTAAGAAAGTATGATGCAAACAAGTCTATATAGGAAGCACAACAAGTCTATACAGGAAGCATTACATGGCAAGGTAGGAAGCACAGAAAGCAACACAAGTTTATATGATGCAATACATGGCAAGGTATGATGCATGACAAATCTATACAGGAAACACAGCAACTCTATACAGGAAGCATAACATGGCAAGGTAGGAAGCACACCATGACAAGGTAGGAAGCACAACATGGCAACGGTGCAAGATGCACCCAAACATCAACCAAACTCACTCCAAACATGTTAACAAGATGATATTATGATTCTACATGCAAAATCACACAAGTTTCATATAAGGAACACTCCAAACGGAGCAACGGGCAAAAAGATACACATGAAACAATATATAACAACAAGCTGAAGTTAACAGCCACATAGCAACTTTGGAGCATGATAAATATATGCTACAGCACGCAAACATGGTGACAAGAAGCATGGACATGAAGTAGACATTTTCTACAGCAAACAACTCCATTGGAGCATCTCCATAGGAGGCATGGATCAATAGCAACAAGCTACAACATTTTGATCATGACAATAAAAACCTGGCAGCAATATTTTATAGCAACTTGGGAGCAAGAATTAAATAAGCTACAGCAAGTCAAATGAGCAAGTGAAGGCATGAATGGATAGACAACAACATATACAGCAAGGAATGATCAATGGCCACCCCAAAACTAACATGGATTTACCTAGGGCATCAAGCAAACATAGCATCAGGATATTACAGATTCCAAACATAGTGAAATTTCACTGAGTGTTAAAATAGCAATAACAACATGGCATGTTTGCAAGCATGTTTAAGTCAACACAAGTCATATCATGGCAAATGATTCGCACCACAGCAAAGAACACATCATGGAGAATCTAAAACATCTAGGCATGTGACAAGGGGGCAAACACAACAATAGCAACGAGCTCCTCAACTAGGCATCTCGTAACAAGTTTCAGAACATAACAGCCAAAAGCACTTTTGCAACATAGATAAACATGGCAATATGAACTCAAACAAGCATGCTATAGCAACCAACATGTAGAGCATTTCATGATGAACATTTTGACATATCATTTGCATCATTTGGATAAACATGCACCAAGTTATCACATCTCAAACATGGCATGAAAATAACAAGTAGCAGCAGTTTATAACAAGTAGCACTCTTGCAACAGATATTTAAGCATCTAGATGAACTCAAATGAGCATGTCACAATGGAACAAAGTGTAGAGCATATCACCACGATCATTTTGACATATCATACACTCAATTTGGATAAGCACACAATTATTTACAGGCACTCAAAGATGCAACAAAATGCTGACATAAAAAGGGACTTAGTCAAAATATACCTAGCGAAAAAAACGGGATGACGAGGTACTGGGACGAGGTGGTTCCACGGGTCGGGGATCATGTTTGGTTGGTGGGACGGAGGGGTCCAGGGACGGAGCTGGACGACGAGATGCCGGGACGACGGTGTTCCGGGACGCGCCCGCGCGAGACGCGTTTGGATCCAAGGACGGAGACGTACTGGGATGGGCTCATCCCGGCGCGGGGAAGAAGAAGCCCAGGCGCGGCGGCGACTGTCGCAGGGAGGCCGGAGGGCGAGGAGAAGATCCAGGGACGGCGGGGTTCTGCGGATCCGGGCATAGGGAATCCATTCCCGTCGTCGGAATGGGCCCTGGACGCCGGCGAGGGAGCTTGGGCGCCCATCCATGGCGCCTCGTGCGAGAGAAACCGGAGAGGTGTGAGGCAGGGAGGAGAGGCAGAGGAAGGAGAGGCGCGGGGAGGGTCCGGCCTGCGGTGGTCGAGGTCGCCGGCGGCAGCTTGCCGGCGTGATGCGGGAAGCTTGGGGCTCCCTCCCGATCCAGATCGGATCGAGGGAGGAGCAGTCCCGAACGGCTGCGGGCGAAAGACTCGGCGGTTGGCGGCTCGGGCGAGCGCCTCGGGCGAGCGGGCGGCGAACAGGCCCGACGGGCCCCGCGCGGGCCTGGCGGGCCGCGGCGGCGGGGAAGGCGCTGGGAGGAAGAGAGAGAGCGCTAGGTGGCGTCTGGGGGTTGGGGATGCACGGAAAATGAGGCAGCTAGGGTTAGGGGCCTAAAATGGCAGGTTGGGGGCGTTTAAATAGGGAAAAGACTAGGGTTTGGGTGTTTTGGAGCGTTTGGGAGCACTCCGATCACGATCCGACGGATCCGATCGCGAGGTGAGGTAGGATGGGCCTAGGGGAAGGTTATTGGGCTGTGTTAGGGGGGCTTAGAGGAGAGAAGAGAAGAGGCCCGCGGGGGTTTTCGGAGACCGAAAACGTCCGACAAAATAACCGGCGACTAGTGCCGCTATATATATCCGTTGGGCTATCAAACAGACTTTGAATGCGATGAAATTTTGCAGGCGGCCTGTCTACACTATAATAAGACCACATGACAAGTTTCATCCCATTCCGAGAATATTTTCCGGCCACTCACAAAATAAATATTCGGAGGCACCGCGGGCGCGTGTGAGTGTGTCTGGGCTCAGAACGGACAACGGAAAGGGCGAGGGGACTCGGGCGGATGCAAGTTTTGAAAACATGCTGATGCAACACACATGATGACATGGCAAGATGCAACACGCAAGCAGATGACATGGCAACGAGGACGAATAACTGGCTGACACCTGGCGCACCGGTCTCGGGGTGTCACATTATGGCCTTGCGATGAGTATATTATGCGAGTGGGCATTAAGGAGGAACTTGAGCAATATGTTCACAATGTCGGCCTCGGTTCCTACCTTTCAGATAAGTGTGAACAACGCCAACTTCTCACTGAATCATTTGTTAAAGAATTTAAATATTTTCCACGAGAGTTTAGGGTGTCGTTTATGCTTTATGATAATCCATTTACTATTCCATTAGATAATTTTGCTTACCATTGCAAACTTCCTTTTTGGGGTTCGCTTGATGAGCCACCAACGGCTGAGTATGAGTCGTTCTTGACTAGCCTTTGTTACGGTGAAAATAGGGGAGTGAGACAAGGAAGAATAAAGAGCATTCACTTTCCCGCAATTTAGTATTTTGCGTTATTTAACGAGAAATGCATAGTAGGCAAGGAAGAATGTAGCATACTTTGTGCGCCAGACTTGAGCCTCATCCACACCGCCCTCACTGGTGAAAGGAATTATAATCTTGGAGTGATTGTTGCACGTAGACTTCAGCATAACGCTAATAGTGGCTGGTTCTATGCTGGAATTTACGCCACGCGTTTAGCATGAGGGTTGGGTGTTTCACCTTTACCCTTTGATCCCATCCTACCCATGCAGTATTTAGATTTTGACACCTTGAAACAGCATAAGATTCTCAAGGGAAAGGTTTATAACTTCACTTATAATCTGTTGTTTAACCAATCACATGTTGTGAACACATATTTGCCTGCGCCTGCTCTTTTTGACTATAACAGCAAGGGAAGATATTTTGTTCTTGAGAGCGAGGCCCGAGCTCATAACGCAGCAGTGGTGGTAGCACGGCAGGCCGAGGCGTCCATACCAAGAGCCTCCATGAGCTACCACGCTGACTACTACCCTTCAGGCTACTAATCGACTGCCAAGCCAGCCAAAAGCCTAAGCTTGGGGGAGTACGTGTTTCTCTTCGACACTACATTTATGTTTACATATCATTCTATTTGTCGGTGCTCACACTTTTTCATTGTATCATCCATGCTTAGATTTATTTTCTTGCTTTCTTCTTGTGTGTTTGAAAAACTTTAGAAAAACCAAAAAAAAATACCTGTAGTAATTTACTTTCTATGCATGCTTAGTAGTAGCACTAAAAAGAAAATCCAAAAAGAGTTCCTTGTTCTTCTTTTTCTTGTTGGGAGCTTTCTCGTGTGAATAGTTTTTCTAGTTTTTGCTTTTTCTTTGTATTTGCGTGTTCAAGAAAACCAAAAACTCCAAAAATATTTCAGTGTGTTTTTTCTGAATTTATTTTCCTTTTGTTCGAGTTGTACCGAGGAGAAAACCACGATGAAAATGTTGAGTGACTCTCATATGAATAATTATTGAGCTAATAAAGAGCAAATTTTACCTTGTCTTCTCCTATTGAATAAAATGTTTTGCAGATTCCATCTTAGTCCACAGTACTCTTGCACTATTGTTATTTTCATATCATTCGGTCGTGCAAGTGAAAGGCAATAATGACGATATTCGATGAACTGGTCGTGGCAAGGAGAAACTGGTATGAACTCGACTTGTTCTGATTGTGTAAATATGTTTAACCTAGTACCCATGATCCAGCCCATTATGATTAAACATGTTTGCCATGACAATTAGAGATTATAGTTTCTCATGCCATGCATAAGGAGCTAGGAGTTAATAATGATTTATCTTGAATATCAACATAGTGTTAAAATGATTGTGATGAAGTATGATGATATGGTATCCTCCTCTGAATGTTCAAGTGGCTTGACTTGGCACATGTTTATGCATGTAGTTGAATCAAAACCAACATAGCCTCTATGGTATTTATGTTCATGGTGTCCATATCCTACTCATGCGGGTGTCCAATGTTTATTATGCATGATGCATGTTCATGACCATTGTTGCTCTCTAGCTGGACGCTTACCAACCTATTTGCTAGCCTTCACTTGTACTAAGCGGGAATACTGCTTCTGCATCAAATTCTAAAACTCAAAGTTATTCTAGATGAGTCCACCATACCTACCTATATGCGGTATTACCCTGCCGTCCTAAGTAAATTTGCATGTGCCACCTCTAAAAACTTCAAATAAATATCCTTTTTGTGTGTCTGGATCGTTCATGGAACGACAGGAGGTGGTTGGTATTTTCCATGCTAAGCGGGTTATTCTTAGGTTGAGTGTTATTCACTCGTCATTGCACGAGAAAAGGGCAGTAATAGGGATTCCCAGTCCCAAACTGCAAAAAGAAAAAGCTTATAAATAAACAAACAATAACTCCCAATGGAGTTCAAACATTTACTTTTCTGCTTGGGAACCGCCACTAGCTCGTTTAGCATGGGAGATGTCAATAGTTGATAGTTGTGAAGTGAATGTGAAGGGTGCACCTCTCAAAAATTTCATTTACCTCTGTTTTAAAAAATTGAACTCTGGCACCTCTCCAAATCACTGCTTCCCTCTGCGAAGGGACTTTATATTTACTGTTATGTTGTGTCATCACCTTCTCTAATAAGCGCCAGATCTGATAGCACTGTTGTCTTGCCTATGCATTGTGTGTAGCGAATGTTTGGTGCTATCATGACTTGTGACGCCCGAAGACCGACGTCCCAGAAGATTCCAGATGTTCCAGGTTTCCCGTGTGTTTCTTTTGTGCTTGCTTTATTTATTTTTGCATTGCATCGTGTCACCATGCCATCATGTCATTAATCTTGGCATCTCAACTAAATAAATTGCATAGATCTTTGATCTTTTAAATCGAGGGAAGAGTGACTTCTCTTTATAACATATCCTCCTAATATTATGGAGCTATTATAAATAAATATTCCATTTGTTTGGAATTAACCCAAACACACTTGCATATATTCCCCATGTCTTTTCTACTTCAAGTTTCACCGTCAAAACCTTGTCTATAATTCTTATCCGTTTTATTGAGGCTCCTCCAAAAAACCGAGCATTTTTGGACTCTCCAAAGCCTAGCCCTTGTTCAAACCATTTGAATTAAATTCAAATGAATTTGAATTTAAACCTTGCAAATTGGCCTTTTCTATTTTTTTCTCGGATCAAGCTCATTTTTATTAGCCCGAGAAAAATAACCTCATGTGCAACTCTTTCCCTAACCCCCCTCTTTCTTTTCTTCTCTTTATTTGTTTTCTGCTAAAAAGAAAGGAATAGGAGCCCAGCCGAAACTGGCTCCAACCCAGCCCGCGGGCCTCCCTGTAGCCTGCTTAAGGCCCGGCTGCGGCCTGACCTAGCCGGCCCAAGAAGCTCCCCGATCCCATCGATCTCCCACTCCTCCTATTCCTCCCTCGCGCCGCCAACCATCGCCCGAAACCCTTTTCCCTCGCTCGTCCTCCCTCTGCTCGATCCCCTCGCTCTCCCTTCTCCTCGCCGCTCTCCCTCGAGCCGGTCCTCTCCATCGCGTCCTTCCAGCGCCGCGCCAGAGCCACCGTCTCCCTCCGCTAGAGCCACGTCTCCCTCCGCCCCCGCGGCCTTGCTGCATCGCCGTCCTCCCGCGACGGCCGAAGCCCGGCCGGCCAGGAGCCCGCCGCCCCGCGCGCCTCCTCGCCCCCGTGCCTCCCCGCAGCCAGCCGCGGCGAGCTCCGTGCACGACGCCCAATCCCGCGCGCCCTCCTGCTCGCTTCGCCGCTGCTGTGTAGTGGCTGTGACCCAGTTTAGTGCGCCGCCGCACCTCGGGTCGACCACTTCATCCTCGCCACCGGAACCGGCCTGCTGGCTCGCCTCCTCGCTGTACATCGTCGTCCCGGTGCTTCTCTCGCTTCCTGCACGCCCGGACCTGCTCCGCTTCCTGCGCGTGACCCTGCCGCCCGAGCTCCTGTTGCCTTTTGGGCTGTCGTGCTGGTGCTGGTGCTCGGGACGCCAAGACCCACCAGGTCCGGCTTCAACCCGAGGAGTTACACGGCTATGTCCCCGAACGGCTACACTGTCAAGTACACCGTCGCCAAGTTCCTCTCCGTCGAGTACCACGACGACCTCGAGTATGACTACCGGATGCGCCAAGTACACCGACCGTCAAGTACCACGACGCCCGGAGCCATCGGAACCGTCAAGTACATCTACAAAACGAGTAACAATGGCAGCCCGAAACGCCAAGTTCGACTACCGTCGCAAGAATCGAGACCGGCAAGTCCGAAGACCCAAGTGCCACTACATAACGTGTATCCCTACGTCAACGACGACCCCGACGCCCCGTGTACGACTACGAATCGCGAGAACAACTACTTCCCTCTACGAACGTGTACCACGTCCCGCGAGTACCACTACTTCCTCTACGATCTCGATCCTCCCCGAAATGAACGTTCTGAAGGTATAACCCCGAGACGATGACCCGTGGACTGCTTGTGTTGTATGAGATGTATCGAATGTTTGCATCGTGTCCGTTGTGCCCTCGTGTGCCTCGTCGTCGACCCGTGGGAACCCGGTGACGGGATCACCCCACCTTTCATCTTGTTCGATTCGCTCATTCCACCTTTCTTTTGCACCGGTCTCTCAACGGGTTACCAGAATCGAGATGTTGTCGTTGCATCATTTTCGGATCGTTGCCGTGGCACCCTTTCTTTCCACCACGGTGACAAATACTTCATATCTCTTCATGTTAACGTTTAACTAAAAATTGCATAAACTTGATCATGTCATCCGCATCATGTTAACAACATTAAAATGTGTGAATTGTTGTTTGCTTAAAAATTGCTAAACATGCACATGGGGATTTTCCGGAATTGTTGTTGTAGTTTCCGGCCTCATTTAAACATGTTGCTTGTGTTGTTTTCTGTGCTTCCTACCTTGCCAAGTATTGCTTCCTGTATAGACTTGTCATGCATCATACCTTGCCATGTATTGCATCATATAGGCTTGTGTTGTTTTTCTGTGCTTCCTACCTTGCCATGTATTGCTTCCTGTATAGACTTGTCATGCATCATACCTTGCCATGTATTGCATCATATAGACTTGTGTAATTTTCCGTGCTTCCTACCTTGCCATGTTTTGCTTCCTGTATAGACTTGTGGTGCATCCTATATAGAACTGTCATGCATCATACTTGGATGTGCATCGTATGCCATGTTTATGCTTGTGTGTTTACCGTATTGCTTGCTTCTTCTCGTTAGTGCTTGTTCCGTTGCGATCGTGAGGATTCGTTCGACTTCTCGTGGTTCTTCTTCAAGGCTTCTTCTTCGTCTTCTTCACGGATCCGTTCTTCTCCCTTGCGGAATCTCAGGCAAGATGATCATACCCTTGGATACCTTTACTACCATTGCCATGCTTAGTGTCTCGATGCTATCATTATATGTCGCGCTACCCATCCTTATTGTCAGCCCTCTCCTTGTTGCCATGAAACCTCTAACCTTTGACACCTTCCTAGCAAAAACCATTGTTTGGCTATGTTACCCGCTTGCTCAGCCCCTCTTATAGCGTTGTTAGTTGCAGGTGAAGATGAAGATCGTTCCAGGTGGGAACTTGTTGTTGGTATATCACAATATCTATTATTATTATTAATACACCTATATACTGGGCATGGGTGGAAGGCTTGGCCTTTTGCTCGGTGTTTTGTTCCACTCATGCCACCTTAGGCCCCGATAAACCGGCATTATGTTCCTTGATTTTGCGTTCCTTACACGATGGGTATATGGGGACCCCTTGACACTTCGACTTTGAATAAAACTCCTCCAGCAAGGCCCAACATTGGTTTTAATTTGCCTCATAATAATAACTTAATTAAATAATTAAATTTGCATAGGGGTCGCGTCCCCGGGGATTCTTTCTACATAGCAGGGGGGGGCCAGTGCTGATGGTGTTGGTCCCAAACGGGGGTCTGCGGGGCCGCCACGGGGAAACTCGAGGTATCTGGTATAACCTGTAGAATCGCCCATCCGGTCGTGGCCTGAGATGAGATACGCGCGGCTACTATCAGGGTGTCGGCACGCCGGGAGGTCTTGCTGGACTTGTTTTACCATTGTCGAAATGTCTTGTGCACCGGGATGCCGAGCCTGATCGGATTTTCCCTAAGATAAGGGGTGATGATATTATATTTATCACTTCAGCTGATCGTGAGAGCTTGTGATGGGCTAAGTTGGGACACCCCTGCAGGGTTATGAACTTTCGAAAGTCGTGCCCGCGGTTATGTGGCAGATGGGAATTTGTTAATGTCCGATTGTAGAAAACTTGACAGAGGATCCGAAGTAAAACACACAACTGTGTGAGTAACCGTGACTGTCTCTTTTCATTTTGAGAAGAGAACACGGTGGGGTTATGTTTGACTCGTAGGTAGTTCAGGATCTTTAGCGATCACTACTAGTTTGCGACCGTTTGCGTAGATGCTCATCTTATTCTTGTACTCGTAAGTTAGCCACCGTATTATGCTTAGCCGCTGCTGCAACCCACCACTTTACCTCCTCCTACCCATAAAGCTTTGCTAGTCTTGATACCCATGGTTATGGGATTGCTGAGTCCTCGTGGCTCACAGATACTACAACACCAGATGCAGGTTCAACCGAGATTGGCGCAGGAGATGGGTCAGAACTTCTGGGAGTTCCATGAAGAGCGTGGTCGTATGCTTGTGACGTTTTCGATGATCAGTAGTGGTTTCTACTAGGGGCGATTCGGACCTGTGGCTTTATGTTTTTGGTATCTTTCTTTTGGATCTTCGCCCGTAGTCGGGTTGTGATGTTTTGGATGATGATTTGCTTATGTAATGTATTGTGTGACGTGGCGAGTGTAAGCCAACTATCCTTTTGCAATTTCATCCCTATTTTTACATGAGTCGTGCAAAGATACCGAACTTGAGATCATTCCAGAATGGGCTTATACCTTTAAGTCGTGCCTCGACACGTAGGAGGTATAGTCCCATCCTGGGCATTACATATCATGACTGGATCTTTTCTACCATGAATTACAAAGTTTAGTCGCTGCTTGAACTTTGGAGGTGCTCTGCATTTATGTTTTGCGGTCTCAGAAAGGGCTAGTAAGATACCACTATTGTCATATTGTATCATGGTTGTTTTGACAACATGTTGTTGTTTGAGATGTCTTATTTTTGCTCACTAGCTAATTATGCCATTGATATGAGTTAATATAATCTTAAGTATCATTGTCAACATGGTTAGTTATAATGCTGGCTGAAAACCTGGGTGATGTTTAAGCTTATTTATGCAAACAAGAGCAAAAGAGTTCGTAAAAGTTTTTCTTTCTCACTTTCAGTTTATCAACTGAATTGCTTGAGGACAAGCAAAGATTTAAGCTTGGGGGAGTTAATACGTCTCCAACGTATCTACTTTTTCTCACGCTTTTCCTCTTGTTTTGGACTCTAATTTGCATGATTTAAATGAAACTAACCCCGGACTGACGATGTTTTCAGCAAAACTACCATGGTGTTGTTTTTGTGGAGAAATAAAAGTTCTCGGAATGAAACAAAACTTTGCGAGGATTTTTTATGGAATAAAAGAAAATTACTGGAGTCAAGACCCACCAGAGAGGGGCCCCTGAGTGGGAACAACCCACCAGGGCGCCACCCCCCCCCCCCTCTCCTGGCGTGCCCCGGTGGGTTGTACCCGCTCGGTGGCCCCGTAGACGCCAACCCTAATCCTATAAATTCCTATTTTCGGAGAATAAATCAGGGAGAAAGAATTATCGCGATCCACGAGACGGAGCCGTCGTCACCTTCCGTTCTTCCTCGGGAGGCCAGATCGTCATCACCAACCCTTCTTCATCGCCAATTCCATGATGCTCCTCACTGGGAGTGAGTAATTTCTTCGTAGGCTCGCTGGTCGGTGAGGAGTTGGATGAGATTCATCATGTAATCGAGTTAGGTTTGTTAGGGCCCGATCCCTAGTATCCACTATGTTCTTAGATTGATGTTGCTATGACTTTGCTATGCTTAATGCTTGTCACTTTGGGCCCGGGTGCCATGAACTCAGATCTGAACCGTTTATGAATTCATCATTATATCCATGTTTTAGATCATTACACACACACAGAGAAGAGAGCTCAGAGCCTCATTCTTCCTCCTACAAACAGCTCTAGGAGCAACATGTACCGCCATATACATCAAACATGCAGGAGTAGGGGTGTTACCTCCACACGAGGCCCCCAAACCTGGGTAAATCACCGTGTGTTGTTGTCCAATCCCGACCCAGATCTCCACCGCAGCCTTACTCTCACCTTTCTTAGCCATCCCATGGCATCTGCCATGAGAATACCATGACAGTTAGCGCCCACTGTGGGGCAAGTTGCTGCTGGAACCGCGGTCCGGGCGGGACCCTCTTCGTCACCACCATTGCGACGTTGTCGTCGTCTCTCCGGCAAGGCTTGGGGGTTCGACATCAACACGCCCCCGGGACGACCGCGCGGGACGGCGCGTCGTCGCCGTCGGCCTTGGCACCGTCCACCTCGCTCTTTTCTCTGTCAGGCTCACAAACGCTCCGTTCCCGCCTCCATCGGCCTCCTTGCCAGCGCGTCTGGCCGCACCGGAGCCCAGGCTCGCAACCATGGTGCTTGCCCGCACGCCCCGCCACCGGCTCGTCGTCAGCTATCAGCGTCGCCCTCCTCTGGCTCCTCCGCTCGCGCGTGCCGCCCTGCCAGACCTCCTCCGACATGGCTTTTCCTTCCCCGGCCTCCTCCTCGTTGCATGCTAGAGGGTTCATGCCCGAGCTTGTTGTGCCGCCTCCCTCGGCCGTCCCGGATCTCCACCGTAACCTTGCTCTCACCTATCTTAGCCATCCCATGGCATCTGCCGTGAGAATACCACGACAACACCTCCGCCTGCGCCGCACGTGTGGAGAAAAGCCAAGATCCACGGCTACTACCGCATCACCTCGGCAGGAGAAACTTGTTGGCGGGAAGGATAGCTCTGGGTGGGGTGGGGAAATGTGTGTGTGGGGG